>JAMWET010002250.1:332500-682500 GCA_024036415.1 Prochilodus magdalenae | reverse complement strand
AAAGGCGAATTCCATTTCTAATCTTAATATGGTATTTATATGTATGTATGACTGTATGTGTGTATATGTTTGTATGTATGTATGTATGACTGTATGTATGTATGCATGAATGTGTGCATGTATGTATGTATGTATGTGTGTGTGTATGTATGTATATGTATGTATGTGTGTATGTATGTGTGTGTGTGTGTGTGTGTGTGTATGTATGTATGAATGTGTGTATGTATGACTGTATGTATGTATGTGTATATGTATGTATATATTTATGTACTGTATGTATGTGTGTATGTATGCATGTGTATATGTATGTATATATTTATGTACTGTATGTATGTATGCATGTGTGTATGTATGTGTTTATGTATGTATGTATGTATGTGTGTGTCTGTCTGTATGTATGTATGTATGTATGTATGTATGTATATATTTATGTACTGTATGTATGTACGTATATATATATTTTATATTATGATTAGTATTCGCCCCATTACTGATATCAACTGTCTGTAAATCACTTTCAGCTTGGTATGAAAGGTGCTCTATGAAAAAACATTATTGTTGTTATTTTTAATCAGCTTGGCTAAAATGTTGACTGACTCATGTTATTGACACATTAAATGATTTTCCACTGAGGTAACAAAATGAATGCGATGTTATTTCCTAAGCACAGCTTGACAAACTAAACTACCAGTAGACTATACTTCAGAACAGCTCCGATTACATTCACTATGCCAGGGCTGTTCAAATTGAATATAACATACTACATATCAACGTTCATACCCTGTCGCAATTTATAGCATTTACATGGCTTACAGTAGAAACAGCACTCTGGGATTACAAGTAGTGTGAGAACCTCTTGCCCCCTGTGTCACGATTATGATAATGACTATGTATGCTCCACTGCTCAGAGGAGAACCGAAGGAGAGATGCTGGTTGTGGCATCAGCGGTGGGCGTGGCTAGCTGTTTTGGTGCTCCAGTAAGCGGTGAGCAAGCATTCACCATGACATCCAAAGACCTGCAAATCCTAATACATCTCCCTTTGATCTATCTCATACATGCATCAGTGTTTCTGACAGTCATAAAATTGATTTTCACTCCCCTCTGCTTTTTCTCTCTCCCTGTGTCCCTCTCAGGAGTACTCTTCAGTATAGAGGTGATGGGCAGTCACTATTCAGTGCGAGATTACTGTCCGTGTTTCTTTGCTGCAGTCTGTGGGGCTCTCACCTACCGTCTCCTCGCAGTTTGCAGCAGAGAGCAAGGTAATCAACAAACTAGCATGCTGTTCACAGCGCCCCCTGATGGGTGGTCCACTTTATCCCTCACTATAATCATATGTGTGGATGGGCCTTGGGCTGCTGGAGCAAGGAGTACTGGGTCACAGCCTGTTGTCTTTTGGCACCTACTTAATGTTCTCATTTACTTTAGCATTAATAACTATTTTACAGTTAGTAAAATAAATGCTGACTTAATGTAAGTCCAGAATCTGGCACTAATTCCATGCTGGTCTAAATCGGTCTGCGCTGATTTATGCTGGTCTAGAGCCTGACTGGTGCTGGTTGATATGAGCAGATGTGAGGCTGATGTGACCAGATGTGAGCAGCTAAGCGGTCAGGGTGCTGACCAACAGAACAAAATAAATGGAATTACGCTCATCACCAACAGAATAGCTGCAGGAAAGAAGGAAAATGTGGGATTGCAATGCTAATAGAGAAGGAAGATAACGGTTAGCAGAAACAATAAATGATGATACATTTAGACTGATATGGGCAATATTTATTGAGCTACACATACAGAAGTAGTGTCTCTTAGTATGGCGTTGAGCCACCATGTTTGCTAACGCAACATGCCAGACATTTTGGCATGGAGTTGTAGAGGTTCCTAATAGTGTCCTGCTCCTGCGATAATCCATGCAGATTTTGCGGTAGGGGTCCCTAAAGATGACCTGCTACCATTCTGAATCATTCCATGACAGTCTGGCACGACACCACTGAAGTCTCTGGTGACATCGATGTGGTGATAAGGGCAGTTGTCGTAACATCTGCATGCATGTAGACTTGCGTCGTGCAGCCATCTGCCACTGGTGCTGGGTGACTCATGGATGGCCTCACTGCTCACTGAGTATCCTCAGTCGTGGCTGTTGGATCAGTCCTTGCTTATGTCACATGCACGACTGAGCATGCAACTTGAATCATTTGCGTCTCTTACAATTCCTTCTGGGTGCAACTACTTGTCGGTGAATGTACTTTAGTTTTCTCACAAATTTGCTTAATGACTTAAAATAACTTGAAAAAAAATATGTTGAATAACTATTGAATTTATAGTCCAAAAAATGCATAAATATAAAAAAATAAAATAAAGTATTGGAGGCAGCATGTAAACAGAAAGTTCTTACTGTAAGGAACAAAGAGTCTCACTTTACTCAGCAAGCGTTTTATCTTCATCCCCTCATGTTGATGGCAGGGGATGACAACAGTGACTCACTGTTCTACCTCTTGACGCACAAAGTGTTTTTTACGAGACAGGAAAGGGCTATCCAGTTGTCACGCTAACTTCAGTAGATATTGCTGCAACATGATACAAAATGGTTCATTATTTTAAAAATTATATTTAATGTAGAATGTAAACTACCCTAAACATCTAACAAATCTAAATTTCAGCAGTTTCAAGAAAACATGTCTCTACTGCTTATGTCTTTAGAAACAGTGAAAGCCTTGTTCAAGACCAGTTTCCCCACCGAGGTCCCATATGAGCCCCCAGAAATACTGTTTTTTGCTCTCCTGGGGTAAGTTTTGAAGTTACACATCGATTTGTAGCTTAAGCGTCACCTTAATTGGCATTTATATTGCCACCCTTACACACAAATGCTACCCATAATTTGAAGTAAGCTATAGTATACGTTTACGGGTTTACCCACGGTGTATGTACTGCACAGTCTACACAGTATTCTTCCATGAAATCATCAGACTTTAATAACATAATCACGAATTTAACATGCAGGCTTACGAACACAATATCCTTTTCTTGTTCTTTAATTGCCTGATAGAGACTCATAACCCAGGCCTCCGGGCTTCATTCAAATTGTCATTATTATTCATTAGTGTGAGCTAATCTCTTGGTCTTTGTCTCTTTTGTCCCTCTCTCTGTGCAGACTGCTGTGTGGAGCAGTGAGCTGTGTTTACTTATTCAGTCATCGGTGGATTCTGCGCTTCGTCCGCACAAACAAATTCATCAGCAGGTTTATAGCAACAGAGTGAGCAGCCAATAGATCTGCTATTCATCCTGTATAATGGATTTGATTAAAGGGAATGTCAACATACAATAGCTCAGGCTAGTCTTACCGCTTTACTGATCCTGAGAATGGTTAAGGTGTGACGCTATAGATAAATAGAGCTGATTGCTGATATTCTTTTATGTATTTTTTGGGTTTGAAGATCATTTGTGGTTACAAAATCTTGCAAAAGATACAGCTGTTACCAATGTATTAAAAGCTCCTTCTGTGACATGCTTCACAAAGGGTCAGAAATGATTTTCTGAAGAATCTGCCTAGGGCAGTGGTAACTCCAAAGACCATTCACCGTTTGTGGGAATGTAGTCAATGTTGCGGATGCAACTTTTTGAAAGTACAGTTAGACAGAAGTGCAAATGAACCGGCAAAACATTATGTAGTTAACATACACGGTTCAGGAGATATAGAAGTCCATGTATAACCCCTGTATTAATTCAAACACACTGCCATACAAACTTGGGCAGTACCAGGTCATACTGATGATTATGCCACTGTCCTAGGATACAAACTTTGCCAAGTCAGTTTTCTGCTCTGCTAGAGCTGCTCCAGACAACTGTAAGTGCTTGTATTGTAAAATGGAACCAACAACAGCTCAGACATGAGGTTCAATGCCTTGCAAATTTATGCTGATGTGTATAGATGGTAAAAAATCAGCTCTGTTGCATCACTCAGACTGCCTCTAAAAGCAACATCAGTGTCGGGAGCTTCATAAAATAGATTTTTGTAGCTGAACAGCTGCACACAAGCCCAGGATCATTACATGCAATGCAAAGTGTAGGCTGTAGTGGTGTAGAGCAGTAACACTTTGATATCTGATGGATGAGCCTGTGTATGGTTTTAAGGTTTGAGCTCCTTAGTTCCAGTAAAGGGTGATGTTAATGCTACAACATACAAAAACATTTCAGACAATGATATGCTTCTTAGGGACGACCCATAGTGTGGGTGAAAAGAAACATCTCTATATTAAATTCCCATTTTTTCGCAATGCGATGTCCAAAATAGGTGTGATGGTTGTTTGTCCACATACTTTTAGTGTACGTTTTGATGATTTTATACATGTGTTGAAAATCTACAAACGCCTGTAGCACTTTCCTCGAATAGCCCATTTAAAATAAGACTGCATTAATTGTCATCAGTAACTAAATTGTTTTTTTGGGTCTTTATTCAGGAAGACGTTGTATTCAGCAACTGTAGCATTTCTCCTGGCGTTAGTGACCTTCCCTCACTCTGCAGGATCTTACATGGCTTCCCAGGTTAGGAGGATTTGTTTTCATAAAGATATTCCCTATACAAATATCCTCTCATGTTGCTGGAACATCATTAATAGCTTGCTAATTTGACTCTCTATCTCTTCTATTACAGCTATCAATGAAGCAGCTTCTCTCTTCCTTGCTGGAAAGTACACAGTGGAATTCCATTGCCCACAATGCCACACTACTGGGAGAGTCTCCTGTTTGGCAGGAATGGAGTCCACCTGGAATCACTGTTTATCAGACCCTCGGATGCTTCATTCTCATGAAGGTAAAAGGAAGTAGAGAATATTAAATAAGCATGCTGCAGAATATGATTAAAAACCTTGATTTGAGAGGGTTAGTGAACCCTTCCAACCGCTGGAAGCTAACACAAGAGAATTACCTGTAGACTGGGATTTTGGCCACTGCTGGTAGACCTGTATGACCATACGCTTCCACACTCCTGCAAATTCAGCTACTTCCTTCACTCTATGGTCTTTGGTACACCCAAATGCAGTTACTCCTTTTAGCCAATCATTAACATCTGCTTTTGGGCCATTGTCAATGCATGGAATTAGACATTCACTGCATTGTACCACCTCTTCTCAATCTATTAATCCCGTTACTCACACCCCACAGTTATTTATAGCCCCATCATCCTCAGGCGAACGCAGGCTACTAGCACCTTTAACACCAAGGTGACCATTTTTTGTCCAGTGAGCTTATTTTGCCCTTGTATCTCTTTTATAACAGTTTTTCTGAATCTTTCTACACTGAGTCTGAGAACCTAGGAAAATATGCATTGATCTATTTATCAATAGTCTCTTACTGATAATGGCACAGTTGAAAGCAACAGGGTTGAAGTTTTAAGCTCCGAACACATAAAATGTAACTAACTAGTGTTCATGTTGAGGCTTTAAGGCCTTCATTAAGGCTTTAACCTCCTGAGACCCCAGCGTCCTCATACGAGGACATTACATTTCTGCTTCTCTGCACCATGATACTTTTTTAAAACGCTGACCCTTTAGCCTAATATGAGGACACTGTTTATTTTATCAACAACAACTTCCTGTACAAAGACAATGTTTCATTTTTATACTTGTTCGGTCCTACTAATCACAAATAGCTAGGAGAAATTAAAATTGTACACCAAACAAGTCTGGGTCTCTGGAGGTTAAATATGTTCTTCCAGTAATCTTCAGAAAATCCAGATTATTCAGTAATGCCCTGGGGAACGTGTGACTTATACCAGATGTTTAATTTGGGTGTCTGCGGGTATCAGGATTGATTGAATGTTGTGGGTAACAAAGAGAGTTAGTGATGTTTCAAGAACATGATGAAATGGATTTATGCATTAATGCAAAAACATCAGTAATAAGTGTACTTTTACTGACCCGGGAAAGCTAAAACTTTTCTTAATGCTGTACACAGGATTTAATATGTATAAGTTGGTTATGAAAGACATCGTATTTCTGTTTAAAATCTATTCTATTTACTGTATATACAAACTTGTACATGTACTATCAGACGGACATGGATATCATCTCAGTTGTGGGATCACTTGTGCCATAATGCCCATTAATACGATTTCTGGTTATTACAGTTCTTATCAAAGGTCAGTTTAAAGGATACATTTATTCATTGCTTCTGTTTAGGTTCACAAATCTGTTTCTACACATGTACATGAAAATGTGAAAAGACTGAACTATGTAGTACTGAATTGTTTTTTGAAACAGCCCTGAAATCATAGCTCAAAGATGCACTGGAGCCATACTTAGCATGACCCTTTGCTAGCACGATGATAATCTAAAAACTAGAGTGCATTAGCATCAGCTAGGTTAAGGCTCAGCATCTTCATTTAACCCTGTAAGCCCCGGTTATCGTTACAGCTAACTTCAGCTAGGCTAACAATATCAGTTATGCGAGAATTATGTAGCACATATGTATTGGCAGGTCCATACATCAAATTCTAGATATTAAAACTACATGGTCGAGGTCAGCTTCTTGTTCACCAACTTCTTGTTCAAATTGTTAAATTCCATCTTAAACTTTGGCTCTGGTGGTCCAGACATGCATAGCCGAACACTGAAATAAAGTCCAGTAAAGCTGCTTGATGGAGCATCCGTTTTCTCTCACTTGAGAGAGTTGGCGGCACCTTTCTTGTGATTCAGTGGACACGCCCCAGCGTTTCAGAGCAGAGAATATTTATTAATTTTTCCCATTATTTTAAAATTAATTTAATATAAGTGATGATTTTTTATAATCATTCAAGTTTGGCTGGGTGGTTAATAACACATGTTTTCCTGTGCTGTGTCAAATTCTAATGACTTTGGTTATCAGCGTTCACTCAGGTTCTCTCCAATACAGATTTAAATCCCTTTGTACACGCAGCAAAATCCCCAGAGCAGAATTAACACCTACAGTGCTCATTTAAGTCCAGCCAGACACAAATGAACACTGGAGTTAATTCAACTCTGGGGATTTTGCTGGGTGCTAAATAGGATAATACGTTTACATTAAAGGGCCCATGTCCTGTATTATTCTTATGATATTAGTGTGAATGTATGGCCACAAAACAGTATTAATTCATTTGTATGTGGCTACTTTTAAACTCTCTTTACGTTGAAGATTTAAGCAGGCTCTATTTGTTGCAGTGCTATGTTAATGAACATTGTTTTGATAGGTTGTTCTGTATTTTGGCTTATTCAAAAAATCCTTTGGGATAAAACATGGCTTATAATTTCAACATAAAAGGGCGGAGCTAAACTGCTGTATACATTCATTTTCGTGCTGGCATAAAAATGGATGGACTTAGAAGCTTTGACAATATTTACACGCTAATACAAAGTCTTTTATCCACAACAAAGCCGTGTGGAAATGTTTGCCTTCCTTTGATATGGGCTCTCATTGCCTCTGACCACTCTCTTTCAGCTTTGGCTGCTGGTCTTGGCCTGCACCTTACCTTTGCCAGCTGGCTACTTCATGCCCGTCTTTATTTTTGGTAAGTCACGAGATCTCTCATGCCGAACCAAATGCAATGTCCTCATGAACGCAGTTTCTAGACAAAACTATTTCCAGAAAGTTCCGAAAGTTCTGAATGTGTCAGACTTTTTGACAAAGTTGACGTCTGTGTTGAAGGTGCTGCTTTAGGTCGTTTTCTGGGTGAGGGATTGGCCTATCTGTTCCCAAATGGAATCTCATCCGAGACACTGAGAGTGATAAACCCAGGGGGCTACGCTTTAGTTGGTAAACAAACATTTTATCCTGTCATCTTACTGGCGATGGAGTGTCAACAGCATGTCTCCGGGCTTGGCTGCTCAGGATGATCCAAAGGTTTTATGTGTGTTTTTGTTTGTGAGTCAAAAGACACGACATGCTTTTTTACAGGTCTATTATTTAAATAAAATAATAATTTAATAAATGCATGACATATATTGCCTTGTTCTACAGTAACTCATTTATAGTAGTGCATTTCCAGTACATCAAAATAAATATAATTTTAAGCCTCTCTAATTTCAGGTGTAATAGCCATCCAACAGTATATGCAGTAAGGGTCATTTAGTTATTTGGCATAAGTTAATGTTAAAAACATCTGCAGTCATAACTAATAAAACTAATAAAAAGGTTTTAACTCATCAAAAAACTTGTAGATTTTCTCAAGTGTCATGTGGTGCAACTGATGGAAAAAGGACTTTTATTGTGAAATGTTTATTAGAATGAGTGGGCACAGTGTTGCATTATGAAGACGACCCCAAGTATATCCAGAAACTGTTATTTTGCACTATAAAAAAGTGTATGTTTATATTTTATGTTTAAAACATCTGTGGCCACAACATTGTAAAACTTTAAAAGGCTTCAACTTACTGAAAAGCTCTTGCTCCAATATTTCAATTTTCTCATGTGTCATGTGGTGCAACTGACAACAAAGGACTTTTATTATGACACGTTTTTAAAAGTGAGGAAACAGGATATTGCATCATAAAGAAGATGCCAGGTTATTGTAGGTAGCTGATCTTGATTATATTAATTCAGTGAATCGAGTCATGTGGTGTGACCCCAGCAATACCATGTGTAAATATTATATTAATGTTTAGTTATTAAGCTTTAAGCTTGAGTTCACGTAAAAAGGCTGATACAAGCATCTATGTAGACTAATTAACACCCATTAAAATCCAGTAGATAACTGAAGAATAATATAAGATAGTAAATGACTTTAAATTAATTCGTTAATTTATTATGTGGTTGTGCCGTTTGTCATTTTCTGGGTGGTGGAACTGATGATCCTGTTTAAACATAAATACACACTGTTATAAAAGCACTGAATGCAATACCAATACATTGACTAGATTATTGACGATGCTAAAATGCACATTACATCTATTTCAATTTTGACATTGAAACTTGAAATTTTGAAAGCCATTTTTGTTCTCATCTCATTTTTAGGAGCGGCTGCTTTCTCCGGGGCTGTGACACACACTCTCTCAGCTGCACTGTGTGCTCTAGAGCTGACTGGTCAGTCTACTCACGTTGTGCCAATTCTGATAGCCACACTAATATCCAACGCAGTGTCGCGCTCAAAGCATCAGCCGTCCTTTTACGACGGCATATCCCTCATTAAGAAACTACCACACCTGCCATCCCTCATCAGGGCCTCTCCAAAGTAAGTCCTCCTGAAAGGAGTTTAGCTTATTTTGTGGTTCATGTGTTTGAACAGACACAGTTCTGCAGGGATAAAGCAAATGTTTTTGACACTTCATTACCGGGGTTGTCAATGGCCTCCTGCAGGCTGTCCTCGGTTCAGATTGGACGGTTTGTAGTGCCAGCAGGGTCCGTGCTACAGCGAGGCGAGAAAGTGACGGGAGTGCAGCATGTTCTGAACAACAGCTCGGAATCCGAATTCCCTGTAGTGGACACTCATGGTGAGTCTGACCAGTCTCTTCTACCGCTCTGTTCAAAGAAATCTGAAATGGCAGTCACAGCACCCTGCAATAGAGGAGACAGTTCAATGAAGAAGAAAGGCCAAGAGGCCAAATTAAACAGCCAGCAGCAGTGGTCACGACAGCACTCTCAATATAGAATTGCTACAGCGGCACAACACCGCGTCCATTTTCCTTAGGGGGAATTGATTTTGACTAACAGGCCCGAAGCTGGGCTTATCTCTGGAAGTCACCTGCTTTTCTCTCTCCTCCAGAATCCCTCACTCTCCTGGGAACAGTCACCAGGGAACAACTACAGGGCTTAGTGCTTGAAAACCAGAATGAGGTAATTGCGACACAGTTGTGCTGAATCACACTGATGACAGACCAGGTTGGTGAGACTTAATCACAGTGAATCCTGAAGTGACCCTGAATCCTGAAGTGAATTCTTACATTTCTTTTAGGTTCCGGGTAGAAGCCTGGAAGACGTGTGCCTTGTTCAACCTGTTAAGATACAGCTTTCTACAGAAACTACAGTCAAGCAGGTAAAGGGTTCGGTACTGAAGTTGCTAACAGCTGTCCTCAGTTACGTAACTACTGTCTCATGTGTCACAGAGTGAAACAAACAAATCAATAGGCCATTAAATATCAAGTATTTGTGGGACGTTATTGTAAAATATAACACTCCAGCCAAAAGCTCTAAACTGTTATTAGTATTGTAACATCTATCACACACTTAAGATGATTTCTATCTACATACGCACTTACATAATGTGTCATCCATAGTCAAGCAAAATTAGCATCTTATCTAAAGAGCACAAAAATCCATCTATCAATCTACCATCCAACTACTTATGCCGCTTAATCCAGCTGCGGTTGCGGTTGCTGTAGGGAAAGTGGATGTCCCTGTTCCCTGCAATTTCCTCCAGCTTGTTCTGGTGGATACTAAACTGTTCCCAACCCAGCTTGGACATACAGTCCTAACCTCTGGGTCTTGTCCCAGTTGGCCATGCCTGGTAAACCTCCTACAGGAGGTAAGCTGGGGGCATTCAAATCAGATGCCTAAACCACTTCAACTGGTCGCTGTCAATGAGGAGGAGGAGTAGCGGCTCTGCTTTTAGCTCCTCCTGGATGATTGAGCTGCTTGAATTCGCAATCTCATTCTTTTGGTCATCACCCAAAGCTCATGACCATAGATAAGGCTGAGGAGACCGACCAGTAAACAGAGAGCTTTGGCTTAACTCTTTTATCACCACTACAGTCCAGTACAGCGCCTCTCCCAGCCCAGTTAGATAATATTAGCTTTGTTAACTCTTTACAAAGTGATAATACTATCTACAACAACTATTCTAGTTGATATACTACTGTGCTGGACATACTAGTGCTTCATGACTGTATTCTCACCTGGAACAGTAAACAATAGTTAGCTAGCTAATGCTGCATTCACATGCTAATGCAAAACGGAATATTCACAGCTTTTAATGGAACCGCAATAGAAGTGTGGCATTAAGGGTTCAATTTTCCCAACTTTTTAGTCATTGACCGCAGCAATGGAATAAATCAGATGTTGATTTTTTGGGGGGAGTGACTCGGTGTTCCAGACCAATCTATTAAAAAATAAAAGAGTGCAGAGCATCCTCTCTGATAACGCTCTCCTCTGATCATTTTCACTGGTAATGCTGTCACCCTTGCAGGATTCGCATGGCTGTATGTTGGCTATTCATAGTCAGACTCATACAACAAAATGAAAGACAAATTCCAACTGTCAGACACAACTCAAGCTCAAATGCAACTACTCGCCACTGTGCTATTTCATAAGTTTTTGCATCATTGACCCATAATGTGTGTCAGTGAAGACATTTCTGCTTTATTATTTGATTATTTCCTGGCCTTATATTGATGGAATTGGGGGACTATGAGGGTGGGCTTTATTCCTGCGTGTCTTAAGCATGTTACTCAGTCCATCAGTTAGTGACTGATAGTTAGCAAATGCTCAACAGTTAGCATAGACTCAGTGATGACAATTTGTTTGCTTTGCATGCTTTCGAGGCATACCACTAGACCCAAAAGCATTTAACATAGATGTTTAGATTTAAATAATAACTTGACTACGTCATGTTGGAGGTTGCGGAGTAACTGTCTGAATATCATTTATAAGAAGCTTTATGAAAAAGTGGCAGAATCAAAGACACACGTGCTATCTGCGTAGTGTTGATGGGAGCTAACCGAGAAAAAATATTTCGGTTGGTCAATAGATGAATATCTGCATCTGTACAAGGTGCCCAATAAAGATTTCTGTGGGCTCAGCTGCCCTCCACCCCACAGTAGTGGTATTTCTGATTGCGCTAATGTAATGTATTTCATGAATTTGGAGATTTTGTGTGAATCAGTAGACTTCCGTACAGCTCTTTTCTTGGTATGGCTCAAACGCTTTTGCGTACATGATGCATATGATGATCTAATTATAGTCCTCTGTTTGCCGTTTGTTTATGTGTACGTGTGTAATTGTGTGTGTTCTTGCCAGGCTCACTGCATCATGAGTGTAGTGAGAGAGCAGCGGGTGTTTGTCACAGAGAAGGGCAAGCTGTGTGGTGTCATCACATGGCAAGAGGTGAGGAGTTCAGCTGACAAACAAGGACACCCACATACATGTTTACCGCATTATGAGACGCACAGTGATATCAGAATTATATCCGTATTGGCAGATATTTGCTTACATAAATGATCAGCATTGGGTAGATGCATATATTTGACTAATATACCAAAGTGACATTTTAGAATGTATTTATTGTGCTCCAGAGGAGCAGAATGTTTAGACAGCTCTGAGTTACACTGTTAAAATAAAGATCTATTAGGCTGTGCATTACACTGGTGTTATCACGGGTAACGGTGTTAAAGGCATAAAGGGAGGTTGAGCAAATTATAAAATCAATATAAAATACTAACAGTGACATTCACAATTACACTAAGAAATGTAGTTCAATTAGAGTATATGATGTTGTTGACACTGTTAAAGGAGGACAAGACAGCCACCTGTATCTATTCAGTCCTTTCATGCCCAGTTCATTTTAATTGACATATAACAATATAAACATTTATCAGTGTTTAATGCAAAAATCTTTTCTTTATAAGTAGTTACCCAGATTTACCACTGCAATGACAATGCTAGTTTCCATTAGCGCCTCTATGGAATTTCCAGTCTAATGGTGCGTTCAGTTCAGCTCAGATGTCGGAGCTGAAAAGTCACACCTGGGTCAATAGTGTTCCATTAAAACATTTGGACCACCAAAATACACGCCTCCAAGTTAAGCTTGCTTTGGATTACAGTCAGCTTGCTGGCTGGTCAGGATAGCCATTAGCCAGTGTTAGCAATTTCACTTGATTACTGTGCATTACCGAGTACTTGTCGTATTCAAACACTGTAGCATCATGTTCACAGACAGAAGTTTACTGATTACTACTGTGCTGATTTAATTAGACATAAATAGACATAATCACTGATAAACATTATTACTACACTATTTTACTACAGCATTATACTATAGCATGGCACAGTCCTTTTTGGGTTTGGAGGTTAGGATGGTGGGGATGGTGAGGCTCTTTTTTAAGTTTCTGAAATCCGACGTGTTCTAGTTGAAACATCTTACTGGGAGCTCAGAAATTCTGACTTCTCAGTCTATATGGAATGCACCGTTATGTAAGCTAACTGCTTATTTTCCACCCACACTGGGGCTGAATCTCAAAAGCCTCCCTATTCTATTCTTTGGGATTCAGCCACATATGCACAAATCCATAGTCCACATTTGTGTGTAGAAGCAGGAATGTAACAACTTACTTAGCACTATAGGATGGAGAGAGCCACTTGAGATTCAGATAGGGCTTAGATGCTACTTAAAGCACTTCAGTTTAAAGCTGGTTGATTGTTAGTCAAGGAGCTGTATAGCCTGGCTGATCCTATTTCAAGTATGGAGAGGAGGTTTTACCCCTCGGTTTAAACAGAACTGGCTTCTTACTTTATCAGTGTTTGCACATATGTCCCTTCTCAAATCAGCACAGGGTGATTCATTTTACTGAAATTATTTTACAGATGCACAAGTTCACAAGACCAAGCAATCCGTCAGTGAGTAATCTGTGTTATGTGTTTCTTTCAGATGAAGAAAATGATTGAAGGGTTGGCTGAGGAAATCTGATGCCCGGATAGATAAACAAACCTTATTTGGTTATCATACGTTCCCACTTTATAGTGCAAAGCATCAACAATGCTAGTCATTGTGGTTGTTTCAGAATACATTATTAGACAGTGATTTGCTCTCATCATCATGCTCATATGCAGCTACAATTACTTATATGCAAATAAGCTTATCTGTGGAGATTGTTGCTGGCCTCCTTCCTGGAACTGAAACAGTGGGAGCTCTTTATTTGGTTCCATGACTAAGGAGGCTCTCTGTTCCCTGTGTCCTGTTTGTAGGCCTGAGGGCAGACCCGGTGATAAAGATTTATTAAAATCAGCCACGTGTACCCAGCTCTAACGGAGGAGATGAGAGAGGTGTAATTAAATGAAGCTGGCCGTTCAGCACCAGTCACGCTATCGGTCTTATAGAATGACCGCCCCAGGCGTACCTAACCAAACGAAATGATGACATTGATTTTGTTCATGACTGAACGGCCGTGACCTAGCACTGTGATTAATCCTAAAATAACAATCCACAATAAAAAAAAGTATTATAAAAAATATAAAGTGTTTATCAGTGAATCTGTAGTGTGGGAACTGCCTGACAGATCCTGGATTTGAGTGCAAGGGGCAAGAGAAAAGTCTAAGAGCCACTATAAGCTTTAGCACACTATCCATCCATCTGGCTTTTCTCCTTCCTCTTCTTGTATCGTTCAAATGCTTGGTTCCTAGCACTTTATTATTGATTCGTTATTTCTCTGTGCTTTGTTCTGCGAGATGTGTTGCTCGCTAAAATGAAAACCCTATTACCATTACAGTTTCAATTCAGTCCAATACCTTCAAGCTGCCAGCTCAATTAAATCCTATTCAGCAGCTTGCCTGTGGCACATAATGCATCGGTTCACACTATGTAAACTTCAATTAAAAGACGCAGATAACGCTCAGTCGCTTTTGTTTTATCACGTGTCTTGGCTTCTTCCTTTCCTTCCGTCTTTCTTTTTGTCTACAAAAGTCACAAAGTCTGCTTCAGTAAACTAATACATCTCATTTCTCTGCACATGTCACATACATTTTCTATCTATTTGCTATATTTGACATATTGGAGAAAACAACTGAAAATATTATATTAAATGTGACATAACTTTTATGCAGGCCACATTATATGTTTCATTTGTTTCCCAATTTATAAAAGCCCCAGGGAACCTAAATCTAAGTTTATTTTCTAATTAAATTAATCTTGTTCCTCTGGGCTACAATATACATGTACAAACTATGTCTTGTGAATACCATCCCATGGTCTAATAAACACTGGCTGTATTCCACCAATATTGCTTTCTCTCTGCATGTAAACTGGACAGTGTTAATCTTGGGTAATGCTTCTATAAGGATTTCCTAGCCAATCTAAGCCAAGCTAAGAAACTTAGCGAGCTACAGCTAACCCAGCAAGCAAGCCACCTGTCTGTAGCTGCCAGTCGTCAGTTCATTCCTTTACCCATACACCAACCCTGTATTTTTTATTTGTTTTTTCATTTATATATTGCTTCATCCATTCGTTTGCTCATCTATCCAGGGGTGGAAGGTGGAGTGACACCAGGCCTTCTGAACATGTGATGTATGACAACAAATTGTTCATCCACAGTACCTCCACACACGGATTCATTGCATTTACATTTTAGGCATTTAGCTGACGCTCTAATCCAGAGCTACTTACAAGGTTATTCATTGGTGTAGTACAGCATTTGTTACCTAGACCGGGATTCGAACCCCTGTCTTCTACAGGGGGTGGGGGCTCTCTGGTGGGTAGAGGTGTTAACCGCTGAGCCACATCACCCACTACATTGGTTGTCTCGAAGACAAAAGCGGGACTCGTCACTGAAGATGACCCTCTGCCAAGAGGAGTCACTCCATGATACTCTTACACGACACCTTTGGTGACGCTGACGTGGAGTTAGGGGCAGTCGTCATAACGGTCTGTGTGCATGTAGTTCTGCGTTATGTAGCCATCTGCCAATGGTGCTGGCACTAACAGGATGACTCATGGAGGACATCACTGATCGCTGAATGTCCGGAATTGTGGCAGTTGAGTCAATCATGTACAGCGATAAGGCCCATTCTTGCTTACATCACATGCGCGGCTGAGCAGGAAACTCTAATCGATCGCATGTCACATTATTTCAAACCTGCTGACCAAGTTTCACTCCTGTCGGTTAATTACTTTTGGGTGCCACTATCTGTGGAACTATTTTTCTGATGATGCGTGTAATTCTATCCTATAGTTCACATTCAGCTTTGCTGGATGTTTAGTATTACACTCATGTTTAGTATCATACAGACACGTTTAATATTTTACTCTGTGTTCCCTGCGACTTTAAATTCAAAGAATAAATTGTGCATTAAATTGTGCAGAAGTGTCCGCATGCAAACGACTCTGTATCTATAATTGTTTTTCGGTCTTCACACATGGCAGACACACATGAACACCTTCCCTTGTCACTTCCGCCACAATCTCTGCACAGCCCCCTTACACTTCTCCCGCATTCTCCACCACCTGTCTTTATTTGAAGGGTGTGAATAAAGACTAATCATACAAGGAAAGCAGACAGATCATTGTTATTCCGGCTCTTTCACTGCAGAAAAAGACCCACAAAACACACAACGCACTTCTGATTTTTGGATGCCTGTGAAGGTCTTACCTCATTTTTGTTTAAGAATAAATCACAATTTACATAAAGATAGGATCTGTATATAGCACAGTGTACAAAGAGCTATATCTATCAACACTACACGGCTTTGCACAGAAAAAAAGCTCCATGGAAATATAGAAGTCTTAGAAATCGTTAAAACCCTCAAAGTCATGGGTTTCGGCTCTGCAGCACAGCACAAATCGCATTCATCCTCCGATTGCATTTCTCACAAAAGAGTCTTTTCTGTCCCGCAGTCTCATTGAGCTGTTCTTAAATGAATTTCAGCAGACATGACTGAATAGTGTCTGCTTTAAAGGAACGAGGCTTTTTTTACGTCCACATTATCTCCAGCTGCAAAGCCCCTGCAGATTTTCTGCTTTCGAACAGAAGGCAAACAGCCTGAAAGGGTTTCGTAAGCAGGTATTTACAGGTGCTGCTTTCAATGTGATATCACAGACATTATCTGCTCTCTCTTTTTCAACCAGAGTATAATTTCACATGCATCTGTGTTTCTTTTTTCATCCTGTAAGGCTATTTGTTTTGCCCCCTTAAAACATCTCTGCAGAGCTGGTAGGGAACATTAAGTCCAAGAAAACAAAGCCATGCGATGTGTTTGTTAATGAACCGATGCTTGCATCGTAAACATCGCTGGCATGGTAGCTTGATTGAACATATCTACTGAGTAAGGCAACAACCTCCACCGAGGTAGCTTCTCCTGCACACCCTGTACAATGCCAAGTCATACATAAATCTTGATACTGCCATCTGAGGTAAGCTAGGAGCCCACCTAGTTTCCAGAGAACTCTTACAAATGATACAAACCCTGTGACCACTGATATTGAAATTTTCAGTCATAAAAAACCTCATCTTCAGACACGGAGCTGCTGTCTGCGTGCCGTACTGAACTGTCGAGTGGTAAAGTCCTCCGATCCTGTAGGGGGGGCTGTGATTCTGGCTGAGACACTGAGCTGGGGAAGTAGGGCCGAGGAGGCTGTGCAGGAGCCAGAGAGCCGCTCTTGGCATCAGTATGTTCCATGTGTATGCTGTACAGATGTTGGGGGACGCCCAAGCATCCTCCATCCATGAGGAACTGAGAGAGATACAGGCCATCAGGACCTATGGGAAGATCATCACTGAATCATAAACAGGATTTAACCGTTGCACTTCAAATAAAAAGCCAAGCCTAGCAGAGACAACACGACTAAAGTATCAGTTCTGGTTACTTTTTTTTCTTCTCTCAATGGGTGGCAGAAACCACTCTGGATTTTTTCAAATCTGTAACAAGAGGGAAGCCTGATTTTCTCTTGTCTGTTTTGGAAGACTGAAAGATTTAAGTGCTGTTTGTGTGATGGGGACATTTTTTGGTGGTCTAATCAGGTCTTGCACTGTTGTTAGGAGTCTCTTAGGAGTATGCCCTTTACCTCATTCACGTAGATTATCATATGTTTAATCTACTGGGATTTATTTTTCTAAATACTAAGTGGAACGTAATGGCTGTTTGTTTAAATAAATCAACACTGGTCATTTCTTTTCTTCTGCACTGTACCGTATTCTTCATTAAAGAGCCATTTGAGGGGCAAAAAGTTATTTCTATTAAATTATTGATCTATTTGCTGAGTAATATTTAATCAGTTTGACAGATCTGTATTTTGTGTTCCTGTTTTAGTTGTCATTGTATCAGTGTTCTCACAACAACAATAACCAGCATGCATTACGCAAATACATCATACAGCCATTAGGAATGCCACCCACAGTGATAAAGGAATCATGACTGCTAGCAAAGCAAGTGAATTAGAGGCTAATAAAGCCAGATGCACTATCCGGCTTCCTAGAAGCAATGTTAGCATGTGCCAGCTTTTAAACAGCCTACACTCAAGTATCTGGCAGCTGTAGTTTTTCAAATGTGCCTCCCGTCTTCAAGATACATCATCACAAAAGCTTTCATGAGTCTATAAACCAGAAAATCTTGTGCTATATAATATCCTATTCTAGAAGAAGCTTTGGCATGTTTCCAAAAGATGGTAGTTTCTATTTTGGCCAAAGTGTGCCTTAAAAACTATACTTAAAAAGCTCCATCTTCCATTTTAAGAAATAGACTTCCACTTCTCTGTATACATTCATCATTAAAAAATAAGTGCTGGATTGGAATGCTATTGGGAAGGAAGATAACGGTTACCAAGAACAATAAATGAGTATCAGTATGGTGCCAGGCTGTCGTCTTTACTAATGCTACATGCCAGACATTGCGGCATGGAGTTGTAAAGGTTCCTGATCGTGTCCTGCGATAATCCATCCCATGCAGCTTGAATATTCCCACACAGTTCCTGCTAATTTTGCAGTAGGGGTGGAGGTGGAGTGACACCAGGCCTTCTGGATGTGTGACATGTGACAACAAACTGTTCATCTTGGTGCTGACCATGGTGCCTCCACACACAGATTCTTTGGTTGTCTCCACCAAGACAAAAGCAGAACTTGTCAATAAGGATGACACGCTGCCATTCTGGGTCACTCAATGACAGTCTGGCACGACACCATTGCAGTATTTAGTGACATCACTACTCAATGATTGTCCACAATTGTGGCTGTTGGGTCAGTCAGGTAAAGCGGTAAGGCCTGTCCTTGCTTATGTCACATGCTTGGCCGAGCATGAAATTTAAATCATTAGCATAAATAAATAAAATCATTTCATGCTGCGATTCACCAACAGGATAGCAGTAGGGTTGTGGGTCGTGTGGACACTCCAGGTTTGAGGTGCTTGATGGTTTTGCCTGACTGTGGACAGGCTGCATACAAAACAGAGGTAAGTATGATAGCCTTCACTTTTCCACAGTGATTGCACTCTCATGCAGCAGGAGAGGGACCTACTTCACTGAAAACTGATTGAAACATGGGGAATGAGATATACAGAAACCTCTGAATATACATCTTCCAATGTGAGAGGAAAAGCGGAAGGATAATTAAAAAAGCCCCTAGTTTTGAACTGATTACGGCACTACATCTTGATGAGTCATCTCCTCTTCAGAGCATGTCTGGGTTTTTGGGAATATTTCAGCCATTTATCTTTCCCTTCATTCAGGCAGCAGATTAATTAGTAACAGCACAGGATGTTGTGATGTACCTTGCGCTGTAACCATCTGCTTCAACAGCCCATATTTCACCATTCTCCATCTAATCACCCTGTGAGGACCATCATGATTAGCGTCATGTGATGATTGCATTATGGTGAGTATTGAGTCCTTTAGAGGACACACAGGAGAAAGGCACACATGTACATCACACATCTGTGTGAGGTATTTTTGTAACCATACAAGGGATCCACATATAACCGAAATGGTCATAATTAATTTCCAACCTCTCTTTATCTCTAAGAATTATACAGGCTGTATGCTTATTACTGCATCCTGTATATGGCTGGCATATGTAAATCAGCTCTGTTCTGATTAGTTGCCCTGTATTGTGCCTCACTGGAAAAATAAATTAGACCTAAAACACTCAAGTTGTTTGAAGTTGAAGTTCAATATGAATGTACCGGGCTCAACTGATGCAGACTAAAGTGGTGGATATATCAAAGTCATAATAGGAAAGTCTGTTTACTCAGCAGCCATCTTTGCAATGGCACCAGGCAGTTATTTACAGTCATACAAGACCAGACTCTGTATCCTTGAATGGGGAGAAAGCAGAATACTAGAAACTGATGACCAAATTAAGCACATTTGAAACTGTTAAAATTAGAGCTCATACTGCACTTGCGCAGAACCCCACAATGATGGGGGGCTTTCCCCACTAGCACCACAAGTTTGTTGACCCTTTTTCACCCACTGTGAAAACGCTAAGCTAACACCATAAATGGAGACCATGTTCAGCTTTAGAATCCTAAGTTTTCCCATTTCTTCTTCTGCCTCATAAAACACTGAGCACTGAACCACAGATGACTGCCTTAAACTTCTAGAAGAGTAAAGTACAGTACAGTAGTGTCACTGCACAGTGTCACACTTTTAGGTCTGTTAGTCATTGCTGCTCTCACATGACTCTAACAGTCATCGATTATTCTCTGTAGAATATTGCATAAAACTGTAAAACAATTTAAGATAAGATGTATACTGTTACCTTGCAACGGGCCTGTGCTGGTGGTGGCTCGATCTTCAACATCCTGTGAAGGCCATACATCCATCGCTGCTTCGGCCAGAGCAAACTGCTCAGCTACACCTGAGAGCGAGAAATGACAGAGATGAAAGCAAGTGTGAGAATAGACTGAAACCACATGTGATGTGTGTCAATCTTTGTCTCGATTACAGACTTTCTTTCATTAAAATCTGCAGGGATATTTTTCCCACACCTCCATATATCCGTAGTGTTAGAAGTTGCATTTTCTGCTTCTCACATTCAGAGTGACCCAAAGCATATCCACTAATATTGGCAGTACTTAGAGCTAACCAGTTACCAGGAAGCTTAGAGGCATCAATTTAGCACTGTGCAGACTTCATGCCCAGTTCCTCACACATTTGCCTCAAACCACACTGAGTTGTTAAGCTGTCTTGAACAGAGATAACGTTAAAACTGATTCTGTGGTTACAAAAGTACATTGCAGTATGCTTAAATACAGCACTAGCAGCCACCTTAAAGCCAGAATATTATGCATGTATACTGTTATATTTATAGCTAACAGTATTTTATATAAGAAAGGAAACCACATAACCAAGTCTATTATGTAATAGCCCACAGGTTGGGTCAGGTGTGTGATAGCTGATAGATGTTTACAACTGTTACATAACAGTAACAGTAATGTTACATACTTAAGTTGTTATATACTAATATTATACTTAAGTTATTTATTAAGGATTGTAACCATTGTTAATGTATTACTTCATGTTAACTAATGGATTACTTCATGTAAAGTGATACCAAAAACTGTGTGAATTAGATTTTTAGCCAGATCCTTGGCTTTAAAGAATAAATGCTCTCAGATGGACTATTCACAAACAATATTGGTGGAACTGTATAATGTCATTTTCAGCACTGTCCACTTAGGTGTACTTACCTGCAGCAAATCGTGCCTCCTTGAGCTCGTCTGTCAGGTGGGAGTAGAGCTGCTCGTCTTCCTGCAGTGTTGCCCCTGCCCCTCCCCAGCCACCTCCATCCCTGCTCCAGCCACACCAGCCCCCTCCGGCCGCTGTCTCCCCACCCCAACCCTTCCACTCGATCAGGTGAGCTACACGGCCCTGGGCCATCGCTGTAGGCTTGGTTATGTGCTCCTTAATAGTCGCCACCAGACCTATGCAAATGGAAAGCAAAGAAGGGAGGTGAAAAGGTGATGAGGTTGTGTGGGTGACACATTATTGGATGAAACAAACAAAAAAAAAGGTCAAGATGAAAGGAGTAGTTTGGAACAACAGACAGACGGTGGAAAGATCAGTAATTATCAGCCGTTTGTGGTCAGAACCTGATTAAAAGAGGTCATCCTGAAGTGCACGCAAGTCATTTAGTGTGGAAGGAAAACCTTGCCTCTGCTAGTGACAGTAATTTATTCCCTCAGGAGTTTGATTCATTTTTATGCCTTTCAAATACATTTTCCAGGAAGCAAATTTCCTCAAATAACCCATTAGCCAAAAAAACTAACCTTTCAGCCACTCCACACTGCTGCCCTTTACTCTAATACATTCAGTGACTCGTGATTGACTTTGTAATTAAACTGTCAGGATTAAAAGAGCTTTCACTGGAAAAAAGAGTTCAAAAACCCACAACACGTTATTAGCCTCTGTAATTAGCTTCCAGGAGAGAAAAGTCAAGCAAAAAGGTAGTCAGGGAGAGCGGGCACGAGAAAGGGAAAGAGAAGAAGAGAGAGAGAGAGAGAGAGAGAGAGAGAGAGAAAGAGAGAGAGAGAGAGAGAGAGAGAGAGAGAGAGAGAGAAACTGTGAGGATGAAAACAGTGGGAGATCAAATTAACCACGTCTTGTGAAGACTGACTGGTTTTCATACAAAATGATTTAAGATTAAAACAAAACAGAGGCTTGAGTCGATGCAGTACAGGTCTCTCACCCATCAAGGAGGATGTAGCCAGCTCCCCAATGCTGTAGCCACTGCCATTCTTCTTATCTGTCACTGAGCCATTGTATGGCTGATGATTGCCCTAAATGGATGGAAAGGAAAACAGAAAGGAGACTACGGTACTTGTATTGTACATATCACTCGGAATCACACAGTCATAAGCTGTTAGTGAAATGCGCGAGAAAGCCAGACGCCTGCAAAAAGAAGCAAGCAGTGAAACACAAGCGATAATTAGAGATAACGAGAAACTTCTCCTGGAGCGTGAATGAAAGCATTTGCACTGGAAGGCAGTGGCTAAATGGGTTTTGAATTATCAAAAACAAGCAAGTTGTCAGACATACCATCTACGCCATATAAACCAAAGCACATACCGTATTTCTAATTCATTTCATTCATACCGGTTCATTCATAATTGTTAATGTGAATGAGACAGGATCACACCTTAGCAATGGGCTGCCCTTCAGACCAATACTGAAGTTCTCCCATGGGATGCTGCTGGTCATTCTGAAGATCTAGAAAAGGACAAACACATATTGTAATATAATATTAGTATTAGTATTAAAATAGTTGCACACCACCTGGTCAAAATCCTCCTCCTCAGAGAACATACACCACTTTAGTGCACACATTACGTTTTTTTCCTCAGTTTAACATACTGAAAAAAATACATACAGTGCAGAATGTGCCATTTTTGCACAGGCCACATTTTATATATGTGTATTTTTATTCAACAAATAAGCAGTTTTCTGTAGAGGATGTGTATGTATTTTAACCAAACCAGGAGTGCTGATATTTTTACAACATAATAAACAAGGAGAGGGAGTAAAAATGGTATAAACAGGTATATAAAATGGTATCAAAGGTACAAAGAATTATACAGTATGCTGGAAAAACAAAAGACAAAAAAGAAAATCAAAGAGGAAAAAAATAAAATAAAATAAAATAAAGCAGATAAAAGTATAAAGATATGATTTACTAAAGAAAACATTTTACAGCTAACTGGTGGCTGGAGCAAATCACTTTAGATGTCCAAAGGTAGGTGTCTTTAGTTTCCCACTGAAACTTTTTGGCTAATACAATAGGGTACTAGTGTATGACACCACACGAGAGGACACAGTCTCATTAGCCAAATTTTCATTCAAACGTTTCACAAATGTTATGCGCGTTTACACAATTTCAGCAGAAAATCATTAAGTAAGTTCTGCTTCCATCATCTTCAGTCATAAGAACTTTAGATGATGTGGGATACCATGACTAGCAGCTGCATCAATACGAGCGCTGTGGGCAGCTTTAAGTTGTAATAATCTTTACTGCCATTTGCTAGCTTTTATGGTCATGTTGTTTACAGCTCAGAGACACCTGGCAGGACAAACAATGGCCCACCTAACGAGGGCTGAAATCTCTGTGCCATCCTGATACAGTCTACCTTGACGAAACTGAAGCTGACTTCTTGTTCGGATTTCCTGTTTCTGGTGCTAAACTCTTGCACCATTTAAGGTGGAACGAGAAATTCAAATAAGATGCCAACATAAACCTCGTTCCACCTGCATTTCAGCTTAAGCAATATTCTAACATTTTTAGTGGATGGAAAGCTGGCTATTATTTGTTTCAGAGCATCAAAAGTTATTTGTGTGTGCTCCCCCTAGTGGAGAATGTTAATGGTGAGTGAGTGAGTGAGTGAGTGAGTGTGTGCGTGTGTGCGCGAGTGAGTGAGAATCATTATTAAATTATTAAACTGAATTTTATTTTTGGTGAATGAAGTTTGCTATTATAGATGACACAATGAAGGTCATCAGACAGTGTGCTGCTCAGAGCAGGACCAAGGCTGAAAGCCCTTCCTCCTCTTTATGATCTGTTCTGTTTTTTTGGTGATGTACATGTGCCATGTGTTATTCATCCTTTCTTTTGTTTGACTGCATTAATGTATACGTTACAGTGTGCGTGCCCTTTTGCGTATTTGCGTTTGCGCTGAAGCAAATGGATGGGAATCACTCCTGTTGCTCCCATGTTTCCATAGCAACAAGCAATTGTCTTGACAACCCATCCCTGGGGATCCCCTGGTGTGCAAGAACAAATTTTCTACACTGGCCCCATCTCATTCACTTAGGACCTTATAGAGCACATCTCATCTCAGCTCTGAGGGTCTCGCTGGCCCCTCGATAATACCAAATTGCCTATTTGTTAATATGCATTGATGGACAATGTACGACCTTGGCAATGGCATTAATTTGGTGTGTCCACTGTGGCACTCCATCCATCTCTCTCATGCATTATTCATCAGTGATGACCCTGGCATTTAACATGCTGTTCCCTACCTAAGTCTCGGAGCCCCATGACCCTGCTTAATGGCTCCCACAGCGCTAACATACATGCACACACACACTAACTGGCCTGGCCTTTGGGGACTCAAACGCAATGTTATCAGAGCAAACGCTTGTTCCCTGCCATTTCCGCCAAAGACACCTTTAGGTCGGAATGTCAGACCATGTCATATTATATCGGTAAATGCTACGAGATGCTCTTTTGGGTATACTAAGGGTCGGTGATACAGTACTGTGCAAAAGTCAAAGATCACCCTTCATTTATTTAAGTTAGAGTCAAAAGCCATTAACATTAGATAAAAGATGGCCTACATTAAGAAGGGAAAAGTCAAAAGAAAAACTGAGTGTACAAAACCCGGAGTGTTAAGATGTTTTGAGAATGAAAGCAGAAAAGTCAACTCATCAATCTAAGACTGAACTTAGAAAAATATCCTTGCAGATTTATGTGAAAAGCTGAAAACGAGACATCCTGTTAATAATAATGGACTATGGACTTAAACTCATGCTATTAGAAAATGGAATTTAAAAGCAGAAATGTAAATGTATTATTATTATTGTTGTTATTTTGAATCAATATCATACCATCTGAAATTGAACTTTTATCAATTAAATTTAATTAAATTGAATTTTTTAATCTGAAAACTAAATGTTATGGTTTACAACAAATGCAATTCAACATCTCAAATAATCTGCAGCAACAGGTGGGCTACAGCCAGTAACTGCAAGTGCAGCTGTATGGCAGGTAGGTGGCACCTGTAAGGTAGGAGGGGGGAGGGTGGAAAGGAAATTTGGTGTTTAACTGCTTTTGCCTGCAGAAGACCCAGATGTTATTTGTAAATCTGAAAACGTGAATAGATTTTTAAAAAGCTCCAACAAACATTTAGAAAATCTGAGTTACATTTAGTTGTTTAGGCTTCTGTATCATTCTGTTCATGTTTTTTCCCTTTTTCCTGGTGCTGGAAAATAAATAATGTGTATCTAATGGCTATATTGAAAATGTGGCACAGAACTGTATGCATTTGTTTAGTTTTATAGCTCTGTGAACAAATATACTTACACAAAATGCAGCACCAGAGTAATTTAAAAATGAATGAACCGACGGGGCAATAAAGTATAAGGTAATTAGGTTAGTTTAGAACAATAAACAGGTGTAATAAGGTCAATGTCATAATGCCAATCAGTTATTTATGTACCTGGTTTGTAATATATATACGCACACACACACACACACACATGTATATATGCTAAAATATAGCCTGAGGCAATTTTCCACGATTACTCATGATCATATTTTCTTCCCCCTGGCTTACACTCTGCTCTCTCGCCCCTCTTATCTCTCCAGAGGGTTTCCACCTGATCCAGAGAGATGAGAACAGAGGGCTTTTCTTTTCTCTCATCTATCTGATAGAGTCCAAAGCCCCCAGAGACTTCACTTGTATGTCAGCCTCTGGGATCTCGCTATCGCAACACACCATTGCACCATTTATCCGTCCAAAACAAGTCGCAGGTTAGATTAGCGGACACTAATCATTCAGCAAACAGTGGATGCTTTCAGCACAAGAGGCTAGAGAACCTAGAACCACAGATAAGTATAAGGAAGGAGATTGTATGCTTTGACTCTATGGTGGCAAACTCAGAGAGTAACACGGCTAGTTATGGTAGCAACATTAACAGATGCTATCATGCACAGCAAGCTGTCACTGCCTTTCCATGCAACCTAACAGTGATGATCATCACAACAGAGCTGTAAAACCAAATATGTGATCTATACTGTATATATTCTAACAGAATTATACCATTTCCAGCCCAAACTTTGGATAAGACCCAATTCTGCTAAACAGTAATGATTTATAACAATACCAATACAATAATACTACTGCTAATATTACTAATAATAATAATGATTAATGTCATAGACCATTTTTAATCATGCAGTGGTTCAAATGGATTGACTGCTAAGCTGTCAGTCTGGTATGTTTGTGTCTATGTCATTAAATACACTCAGTATCATCTCAGTATCACAGAACCATCTAGAACCTTTACGTTATGTGGAGCCTTTTTAAACTTGAAGAAGGTTCTTCACACCTAAACACCATTTCATTCATAGAAAGAACTCCATTGAAAGAGGCTTTAAAAGTGGTTCTCTTGTACTTTTCCTAAAAACCTGATGGTTGGCACTACTACTTTCAGGTGTGTACTCTGTCCAAATCCTACTATCACTTGATTTCATACTATGGTGTGCTAATTTGGACACTGACAACATAAACAGTATCTCAGACTGGATGTACAGTATATACAAATACATAGACAAATGCTGTAGTACAGACCTTTCAGTATTAACCTGCGAGACAGACAAAAAGTATATCCACGCAGAGGCAGACGGAGGCACAGACAGGCAGAGAACTATGCCAGCAGAATAACAAACTTAGGGATGACTAACCAGGCAGAGAGGCAGAGCTCAGACCAAAGAACGGACAGCTTGACAGACAGACTAACGACAGAGGCAGACTGAGAGACATGCAGATAGACAGAAAGAGACAGACAGACAGGTAGAAACTGACCTTGGTGACCTTTGCAGAGGCAGGCGCCCATGGTGACCATCAGCCAGGTAGTTATCTGTTCACCATGCTGAATGAGGAAAGGATGACAGGGGAAAAGATTGGGGATGAGAAAAAGAGACCTTCAGAGCTTGAGAGGGGGATGGAAAGGAGTGAAAAACAACCCTAAAAATGAGCAGAGAAATGAAAAGGAAAATTTCAAGGAGAAACAAAAAAAAAAGAACTTGATGCCTTCGATATAGTGGAGCACTTCCTGCCATCTGTGGGGCTGAAAGAGTGTGGGGGGTGGTGGGGAGAGAGACAGATAGATAGACAGATAGGGGAGAGAGAGAGAGAGAGAGAGAGAGAGAGAGAGAGGGAGGGGGAAAATACATGAGCATACACACTGCCTGTTTGCTTACACTCCTCCCTTCTCCATCTCCTCCCTCTTTCCTTCAGTCTGCCCTCCTCCTACCCCTCAACCTCCACACCCTTTCCATGCTCAGAATGAGACCCTTTTCACACGTTTACTAAACCGTAAAGATGAAGCATGTACGACTGTTAAGTGGAAGAGAAGCACAGGGGACAGCATGGAGGTCATTATGAAGGTTACTGCGAGGGTGTACTTTTTTCTGGAGGCTACACATTTACCCTGTTAGAAAAATACTACTGTATGTCTACTGCGTGTCTATTGTAGGTCTAAATTAGAATAGACTAGTGCTGCGTGCTGATTTAGACAACAGAGTAAATATACTAAACCACAAATGAACCAATAACTCTGAATAAACAGCCTTATGAACCTGTGTTATATGTCAGCACGTTGATGGTAAACAGTATGAAAAGTGAATTGAACTATGGCGGCTCTCTGCTGCCCTCTAGTGCTCCAGCGCCAAAGTGTCCCAGAGCAGATGCTGCACTAAACAAACACAAGTCTGTCAGCACGTAAACAGCGTAGTTTCGCTAGTTTTACACTTTTGCGTACGCAAAGGGAAAAACAAACGGCAGAAACACTTGCCTGAACTTCAGACATCGAAACGAAAGTCTTTTCCAGGCCGTCTGTCCTCCGTCTCCAGCCTAATCCCAACTCCAACACTGCTCCCGTTTCTTTCCAGTGAAAGTGCCTCAGCCGCGAGCGCGCGACCTGGGAAACCTTGTTCCCACGGCAACCGCGCTTAGGCTCGAGACTCCTGTCTCTCCCTGCGAGGGGTTATTAGTTCGATTCAGTTCGCCGAACCGATTCATCCCTGATTCGATTAACCCAACGTCCGATTAAACGATGAGTCGATTCACACGTCAGCTTTATCCTCATTGCCCCCACATTCACTGTGTGTAAACGTTTGGGCATTTGAAAACGCCTGCTAATCCAACATCTTGTTTTTTGATTGCATTCAGCCACAAGAGCATTTATGATGAAACATTTTACTTTAAAAGTTCCCCGCATGCTTAAAATGAAATGTTGAATGTACTTTAAAACATTATGTCAACTGGTCCCATGCATCTGTGTTAAGTACCTTTCAGTATAATTGATTGTGAGTTAAACACACTTAACAAAGTCACACTAAAGTGATTTGTAAGTTCTAATTTATTGGACGGGATATTTTCATGTACTACCCCAAAATTAATTCGGATTTAATCAACAATTTTATGCCAAGTGGGTCCACGTTGCTGTGTTAAGTAGCTTTTATTGTACTCTTTTGAGTAAGATGCGTTCAGTGAGTTCTAATAAATTTCACACGAGGTTTAAATAACTAGGCATAGTTTTGTTATTGTCTTACTCATATTCAACTTAATGGGGCTATGTCCTTTTAATCCAAGTAGAAAAATTAGAAACACTTTAAGATAAGATAAATCAAGTGAGATGTTCCTGACTGTCAGTGTCAACGGTCCCCTCTACCTCATCAATGAAAGCTCACTGTTTTGGGTGGCCTTTCTGTGTGTTTGGCTGGAGCTGTCCCCGGAAAGGTCCCTGTTTTAACAGTGACTAGATAACATATTGGAAAGTCCTAAGGCAGACCAGAGCAGACAATCAGACAAGCGTGCTCGTCTTGGCCAACAGAGGGAGCTGCTGCTATCTACTAACCACAACTACCACTTGCTCACTTAGTTGTAGAGAATACTGCTGTGTAAAACCTAACCAGAAGAGAGTGTCAAGTATCAGGTGAGTCCACAACATCACCACAAATGTATTTTCAAGTCACAAGCTAGGTCAGGGATTATAAGGGGATTATAATGGGATTATATTTTCTTTTAATTACATCACTTTTTCAGCCAACCACATATGGCATATGTAGAGAGCGGCCATCTCTGTGTCTTCTGTCCTAGAACTAGAGCTGGCCCAGTAGTGTGTTTGATGTCTGGCTACTGGACTGTAGCCACGGGTCTCATTTTACTGCCAAATATATATTTAATTTATTATAAATAAGGGTCTCACATAACCACTAAATTTCATGTGGTGAATTTATCCCTGCCTCAGACTTAGTGCCTTTTAAGACCTTTTTTTTTTTTTTTTTACTGTATTTCTAAAAAGCAGCATGCTACCAGTCTCGGGAGAGGGAAAGCAGAAAATATAAAAATTCTATTGTTTTTTATTATTGTCTTTATTGAGTACTTATAGTTAGCTATAGCTTCCCTCAACATCGGAACTACTGTATGATTTTTTACAGTTTACAAAGCTACTTATTTAGAATTCAGTTTTATTGGTTGACTTTCACCATAGTTCACAGTAGAACATGAATTACACGACCAATACACCCATAATCAAAATAATAATTGCATAAATAATTGAACCCAGAAAGAATAATCTAACAGTAATGAAACTTAGTGGGTAATTTTGACATTGCGAGACATGTGAATGGTTCAAGTTTCACACTCAGCCACATATGATCATCACATGTGACGCAAGCAATGACAGGCTTTAACATAGTACATGACCAACCCAATCCCAGTAGCGGATACTGAATCATATCTGTTAGTCCCAGCACCATTGGCAGACGGCTGCATGACGCAGGACTACATGCATGACCGCTATGATGACTACCCTCAACTCCACATCAATGTCAGCAAAGACTCTAATGATGCCGTGCCAGACTGTCATTGAGTGACTCCGAATTGCGGCTGGACTTCACTGACAAGTCCTACCTTGGTTTGGTGGAGACGACCAACAAATCCATGTGTGGAGGCACCATGATCAGTGCGAAGATGAACAGTTTGTTGTCACACAGATGTGTATCACATGTACAGAAGGCCTGGTGTTACTCCACCTCTAACCATAGCACAAAATCTGCAGGAGCTGTGTGAGAATATTCAAGCCTCATGGGACGGATTATCACAGGACACCATCAGGAACCTTTACAAGCCGAGACATCTGGCATGTTGTGTTAGCAAACACTGTGATCCGTTGCCACACTGAGAGACACTACTTCTGTATGTGTAGCTCAATAAATATCGCCCATATCAGTCTACATTTGTCATCATTGATTGTTCCTGGTAACCTTCATCTTCCCTCTGAATAGAATTGCTATCTAACACCTCCTTCTGGGTGCAGCTATTCTTTTTAATGATGAGTTTATATGAAACTGGGACTCTCCCTGCTTTTTTATGTCATAGATAAAAAAGCCTTTTCATATTTTATTGTTATGTTGTGAAACTAGAAATGTCCCTGGTTTTCGTTTCAGAAATGTGGTCACCTTAACCCGGAGCAGTGCATGGAACCGCTGTGATGTTCGTAGACATGTAGCGAAAGTCCGATATGGACATTTTCTCCACCACGGATGCCAGTGCTGTTTATTTTTGTCTAGGGCAGCATTTACCTAGTACATATGGCATGTGGCTACAGTGGCCTGGAGTCTCCTGTTCCCAGTGACCCCCAATAGATAAGCCTCAGCCAGATGTCCCAGCATGCCACATATCCAGCACCGGTAGCCCTGCGCCACACTGCCGTCATATGGTTGCGGTTATGCTCAGCCCTTAGATCAGTCTTGTCAATTCCTGCACCCACGCCAGCTTTGGTGAATCACTTGACTCTTCCACAGCTCTAACCACAGGACTGGCAACATCTGTGCACCTTGAAGTTGCTGACAACTCCCCAGTGCCAACTCCAGGGCCTTAGGCAATTTGTGTCAGCGGTTTAACTGCTTGTGAATATGCCGCTCAGGTGGTGACAGTGCCATGATGAACTGATCTCGGGCTACATCGCTTTGTATCGAAGGTGGCATGTGAATATAGGCCCATTTAGCTAGTTTTAATGCCATTAGCCAGAGCTCTGGTTTCTCTGCCAGTATTCAGCCATTACACAGTACAGAATGAAGGAGCTCTGGCTGGAAACACTCCCCAAGATGCCCCTGACCAATTCAGCTCCCTAAAAATCATGGGCAAGTTTATGCATCATCAGTCAATGACTTGAGCTGTAGGGTTTTCTGTTCAGCAGACAAATCATATGACTTGGCTACCTGTTCCGTAGTGCATATGAAAAGACTCCCAGTCTGCCTTACCGGGGTATTAACCAATAATCACTCGATGCCATCATACAGCCCAAAATCCATGTGCTATGCTGCTTTAGTGAAGTTCAATTAACTTTTATCCAAAATCCTGAGAAAGTGGACAGAAACTATTTCAACATTTTGTTTTCAGTCATTTAACTACTTTAAGCCACATATATCAGGGACTTTTAGCACGGATGGTTTAAACTGGGAAAAGAAGTGGCAGTTTCCACATTAACCAACTCTAGTATGTCCAGAGATGTTATAAATGTGGAGTCCGGTTTTGTTTATGGAGAAAGTCCTGTCCTTTAAGATAAAGAGCCTGTCAGCTTGCTGGTTATGCCAGAAGAGTAAAAGGGTGAGAAAACCCCCTTTATGTGACAATGCAAGACCAGGCCCGCAAAGAACTGTCTGGCGGCATTACAAATATGGCCGCCATGTGAGTAGACTTTTCTCAAAGTACTGTGGTATAACTCATTCTGGCAGCTGTGGTGATGTTGAAGATGTACACTTGCCATCGTCCTCCTTTATTGTCAATAATAAAGGAGAAGCTCCCAGTAGCCAAATCATCAGAGCTTATACTTTTAAACACCAACTGCAGAGGAAGGGAAGAGAGATCAGTACAACAGAAGCAGTAATGAAGCATGGCACTTTAATCAAACAGCATTTTAGGACATTTAGGATATTCTTTATTTACATGTAAGACAGTTGTATTCATCCTTCATTCTTTTACAGGTTAAAAACTTGTGTGTTCTGGTTCATTCAAATATGTAGAGCATGCTAAATGTCGGTTATTTAGTTCAGTAGGAACTGTGATACTGGGTTCTGTTGCCGAGGCAGTGCCAGGGAGCTAACGGGAGCCTGAGCTGCCTTCACACTTTTCGGCGCTGTTGTGGGCTCCTACATAAGTTTCTTCTGAGAAGCCCCTACGCCAAAACACTTCTTTGTACTATTCAGTACATATTTTTTTTCAAAACATCCTGTTTAATCATCTGGAAGCACTTGGTTTCTGCATAGTAGTAGTAGCAGTAGTTTCAGCCCTCTTCAGAGTGCTGCTTCTTGAGAGTGCTGCAGTCTGATTGTTCCCACTAGGAAGTTTCACTTGGAATGCCCCCACAATTTGGATTTCCTACTCACAGGAAACTCTGGAGAGCAACACAGTAAATATACAATATTGCACATTGTGTCACAGACACCCGGATTACACTTAGGTGAAGAGTGACATCTTCAGCATGTCAACGTGACCACACTACTAGGATTCTGCCGGTTGCATCCTGATTGGCTATCTGGACCTCCATGTATACAGAGATGCATTTTGCACTGATCTGACGGGATTCAAAAGTGTTGTTCTAGCCTAGTGAACAGTGGTTCCAATGACAGATGCTTTGCTGTATTTCCCAAGGAACTGTTTAGGTCGCACCTAGTGTGGTCACACTTCCGGTTTTAGGTGGGATGTCCTCCTTTTTTCCCCCAGTTTTCAAGCTTGCCTCCCTCTATACGACGTGCCAAATGGCAGGGTTGTGATTGCATGTCAGTCCGATCTCCTGTTCCTGCAGTATCAGGTGGGTCTTTTAGTGGCAAAAGGACTCCAGACCAGACTCTGGCAAAGAGAGAGTATTCCATCACTGACATCAGCAAAGAGGGAAGGATCATGTAAACTGGGCTCTGTTTTAGTTTGTCCATGAACACACACCCCTCAGAATATCTGTGATGTGAATGTTTATAGTAAGTTATAGCCTGGCTTATTTAGCTGTGGTGAGGGCACATGCAGATGCTGGTCTATATGCTCTGTCAGACCAACCTGTGGAAGAAGGATGGGAGTGAGGTGAAAGGATTTGATATATTTGGGGGAAAACCTGACACGCTGTGGTGAAAGCAAGCAAGCACAGTTCTGGCATTTTTAAGAGACATCTTAAGACCGTAATTTTGGTTTGGACCTCTCTCTTCCTCTCCCTCTCTCTTTATATCTGTCTATCTCTCTCACCCCTCCCCCTTCTCCCTATGTGTATTTTGTGGGCACATGGTAAAATTCCACTCTGCGCTTAACTGCTAATAGACTCTTTCCTCTCTCTTTCTCTGCACATTCCCACACGTTCAGTCCATTCCGCTGTATTTTGTTGTTGTGCCATATGTACACAATATTGCACAATTACCTTTAGGTAAGCATATCTATAGCATCAGGAGCCCATGCATGTTACCGGTATCCATTCAGTCCTCTGAACCTGTGAAGATGGCACGCTTCATCTTTCCACTTAGAAGGGCGACCAATGCCAAAGTGAATAAAAGCAATGCAGCTGGAAAATAAGGGAAAAGATAGGAGATGGAAGCAAAACAGAGATTCCAAGTGATCCACCTCAGCAGATAGGGTGACACCCCTGGAATTTATGAGCTTAGAAGCCGTATCACCATGAATAGAAACCCTCTGGGCGATGGCTGAAAGCATAAGCAGGCGTGAAACACATTTAACATCTGTTATCATAAAGATAACCAAATACCAAAAGACGTTTCTAAGTGCAGGGCAGCAGAGGTAACTCTCAAGGAGACGCAACGTTTGCGTGATTGCATGGTGGGCTTAAATTGGGGTTGGGAATGTGATAACTTGATCTCACTTGATGTGTAACCTGGTGGGACGGTGTGGGTGATGAGCAGTAATTAGAGAACAGAGCGGAGTAAATATACAGCTACGGTTTTGTAATTGACCGTCTGCATGAACACTTACTTACACATAATCTGAGCTGACGTGATTCATCATGTTAATTGCAGACCCGTGTCGCTCATGGTGGGCCGTGTAATGAAAACCACCTTTAACTAACCCCTACAATCACTCATTACCTTCCTTTTTTACTGTATACTTACTGCCGAACACGGTGATTAATCATATCCTGTGCAGGAAAAATATATTATTAGAAACAATCAGTGAAGTACCATCAGAATGATTAACAGGTGGTCCATGCCTTGGATCTAATCCTGTGTCTTTCTGGCCTTTGTTGCCGTTCACTGGCCAGTTGCTTGGAAAACCCAGGCTTAGTGTTTTTCCCTGAAGGTGGTGAAGAACTATGACGATTCCTCTTACAAATGAGTGCTCTTCTGAGCTTTACACGTATAACCCCACCAAAATGAGTTATTAGGCTCATCTGAAAGATGAAGCAGATCCCATGCTTCCTGCAGCTGACTTTGCATAATAGAGGGGAGATATGATACTGAATCCAGCCTACAGTAAATGTGTTGCCTGAAGTATGACTGTAAGACGTTAGATGCTTAGTCTGAACATGTTGGCTACTCCTCTGCATTTCACACTTTAGTATTTTCATGCTGTAACACACCTTGTTCAGGTATTGAAAGCTTTATGATAAGCTGGAGAGGTGAATCACTGGGCTATTCTAGTAGTTATCCACATGGAGCTCATCCACATCCAGCAGTGATGCATACATCACACTAGTCAGGACTGTTATAGACAAGACAATTATATTGTGACAGCTGCTAAACATCACTGAGATCTAAGCCTCAGGCACGGACACTGCGTAATTGTGATTGGTCATAGGCTATTCTGGTAATAAAGAAACTCAGAAGAATCTGAGCCTATGAATGATGTCACCACAGCTAGGGGGTGTTGTTAGGCACTAAGGAACAGTGATCAGTTTCATTAGGATAAAATACAAAGATATTTAATGATTTTTTTGACTTCCTGTTAACAGTAAGCACAGTTACACTACCAAGCAGGGTAGTTCACTGACAGAAGATGATGTTTGCTAAACAACATGCTGGTCAACATCCGGAACTTCCTAAAAAAGGAAGAAGAAAAGTTGGCAGAAGAAACCCAGTGTTTTCGAATATTTAATTTTTTGATGTTAACAAATTTGTGTCGTCTTCGAATTTGTCGTTTTCAAAGTATTACTAAATGCGTTTTGTACTGCCAGCTAGAAAGTAGCTATTGTAAAATTGTTCTGAGACAATTCAAGGCAATGTGCCATTAATGTTTTTAGCAGGAAGTTTTTTTGGTTTCCAGAATGTTCTTTCTAACGGCAGGAGAACCTTCTCTAAAAACATTGTATCATCTCAGGTCTCAGTAACATTTTCTAAATATAGCTGTCATTGAACGGATCCACAACCGAGGTGAAGAGTCAGGTGCAGGTTTAATAGGCAAATATTCAAAGTCCAAAAACAGTCCAGGTTCGATTTCAGAAAATCCATCCAACAATAAACAAACAAGAGTGCAGCCAAAAACCAAGATACAAATGCCAAAAACCATAAACGAAGCAGGGGTACAAAACCAGAAAGCGCAATACAATAAAGGAATGGTTCAGAATTGTAGGAAACACCAAACAAGACTTCACACAGAACAAAGGTCAACATGGAGGTTTTAAACTCAGGTGAGGGTGACCTCTGTGGGCAGGGAGGTGTAACAGCAGCCTGAGATGTGACAGTTGCACAGAGAATGTTTGTCTGTTCTCATGTTGCCCTGACAGCATCCTTAAATCAACATCCTCTGGACGTTGCAGTTAAAATATTTTGTCCTAGTTAACATCTAACCCTATGGAAACATGAACATTACAAACATCTTTAAAACGTTCTTTAGACAACATAGATTAACATCAGATTAAAATACTTTATTTTTAACTTTGTTAGAATTTGTAAGTATCATTACCCAAAGTTCTGGGAATGTTCCCTGCTAACAGGGGATGTATTCCATAACAGTGTGTTAAGAACTAACATATTCAGAATACATTCGGAATACATCTTGATAGGCCACATGGGATTTTGGGAAGTTGCCTTTTTTTACTCACACTGTTAGTAGTCTTACCAAAGTATGTGGTGTTCATAAGCCAGTTATTAAAATGAGTCTCCTCTCTAAAATAAAAGAGTGGGTTGACTTATTAGGAGTAAACTTCATGGCATGTCTTTAACCCCGTCCGTTTAGTTCTGTTCTTTATTTTATGTCCTTTTTTAATACATAATATGAAGCTCAGTTGTGTTTAAATATAGATTAGTCTTTCATTTCATTTGCTAATTATTTCACCAAAACATTACTACTCTTATTGCGGCTTCTTCACTGTGCAAGCATACACTCACTCACTCACCACTTTGTAAGGTGTATACCTCCATGTATCTACACTCATTGTCTGCTTTATCAGCTCCACTTACCATGTAGGTGCACTTTGTAGTTCTACAATTACAGACTGTAGTCCCTCTGTTTCTTTGCATACTTTGCTAGCTCCCTTTCACCCTGTTCTTTAATGGTCAGGACCTCCACAGGACCGCCACAGAGTAGGTACGATGTGGCAGGTGGATCATTCTCAGCACTGCAGTGACACAGACGTTGTGGTGGTGTGTTAGTGTGTTGTCACTGTCCACTCTATTAGACACTCCAGCCTTGCTGGTCCAGCTTCTAGATGTACAGAAGATTAGAAGATAGCTCATCTACTGCTGCACAGTTTGTATTGGTCATCCTCTAGTCCTTCACTAGTGGTCACAGGACGCTGCCCACAGGACGCTGCTGTCTGGGCATTTTTGTCTGGTGGACTATTCTCAGTCCAGCAGTAAAACTCAGATGTTTACAAGGGATCAGATGGACTATAGTCTGTAATGTAGAACTAAAAAAAGTGGCAAGTGAGGCGATAAAATGGATGATGAGTGTAGAAAGAAGGCAGGAGTGCATAATAAAGTGCTCAGTGAGTGAATACTCTTCCGCTTGGAATCCTGATCGCAGTTATTTAGGATGGAAGCAGACATTTTCCACAGTCCTTTCATAATTATGTCGCAACAAGCCAAATGGGAATTGAACTGAAGTTGAGGTGAATGAAAGTAAATACAAGGAAGTTGTAAATGCATTCACTGGGACAGATCACAAGGCTCATGAACAATATCTGGCTTCTGAAACAGTGCTTGTTTATTTGTTGGTTATGCAGCTTATTCTAGTTAGAGTGCATGCTCTTCGCTTATACGTTCACTCTCAAGTTTCTCCAGTGTATGATTCTGTGACATTTGAGTAAACATGGCTAAGAAGCAAGAATAGTTCATTTGACCACTTCGGGTTTGTACTTTAATCGTTGCATATGATGAACCAAAAACTGACAATTAAATAGATCACATAAATAACTTGATTATTTATATAACAGTTAATCAACATGATGTTCTAACTCCCTAACTTGGTGCATTAATGCAAAATTCATTCAGTGTGTGCTGTTTATGGGTGTATATATTGAAAATCCCTCTTTTCTTCAAATGTGGTTCAGCCAATCAGATTGTATAGCCAGAACTATCCGTTTTATGATAACCGTTTTTGCCTGCTGCATAAACAAACTGTTTCCGCTGACATGATGCCATTAACTTGTCGCTTGGGTTTCCGCTCCTTCCTCCATCCCACTCTGCCTAATCAACAATTCCACACAGCTAACCCTCCGGCGGAGGCAAACCAATGCTCCTTTTATTTCTGGACTCCATAGTCAGCTTTGGAGGTCTCTGGCTTGGAGTGTTCCTCTCCTCTCTGTCTCCACTCGGTTTACATATTTGTGTCACCATAAATAACACGACTAAAGCAATAATCCATTTTAAAGAGCGTGTCAGTGGTTATTACCCTGGAGAGGCAGTTATAAACACAGCGCCGCAGTCAGCAGCCGTGTGAAAGACACAAGGTTAACTCCCTCATGGAACAAGATGGAATCTGTACAGAGAGTGTTTGGTGAAGGACGACTCCTTGTCAAAATAACTCTTTGTCCTTAAACTGGCCGTAGAAAAAGCTCGGGCCCACACCTCTGCCTCAGAAGATTGGAGGCGATGGACCAAAGTATATTTTCGAAAGGAGTACGAGAACAAATAAATCAGGCTTCAAAGAGCCTGATGGTATTAGTTAACCCAGGACAAATTGCAAGAGGTGGGGAAAGGGAAACGGCCGTCATAAACTTTTTTAAACCAGAAACAGGTGATGAATTAATAATCGTGGCTTTGTTGCATGCCGCTATGTTTGGTTGAGTTGCTTGAACAATCTTTTCTTTATCATTAAAAGATGAAAAAAGGAACTTTTGGTGGTTTGAGGCCGTTCCAGAAAAGGACATGGACATGGCAGCCTACAAAGAAATCACATTTATGTCAAATGGAGGCACTGAGGCGAGCTCCGTTCTACTTTCCACCAACATGTTTCCACATGTCTGATACATGCCTCCCAAATCCACCATCAGCGCTGCGGAGAAACTGCCGGGGATTTCTCAACCTGCAGCTCCGGGTCTGAAGTACCTCAGTGCCTGCTGCTACACTACCGCAAAGACATCATTCAATGTAATTTATTCACCGCACATTATTCCTTCATTGACGTTTCATTATCAGTAATGACGTCATCTATTAAAGGGCCTATCATATCGTGCCAAGCCTAATTCACCTCTTTGTTTCTCAGTAATAGAGTTTAGTGAAGGATGTAAACATCGCTTCTACCCGAATAGTTGGCTCCACAGTCAGTACAGTCTATCTGGGGTAATTAAGCTGTAAAACAGCCAGTTTTAAATGAATGGCTTTGTCAGAAACCTACTCAGTCTACCGTAGTTTAGTTTAGCTCATGATGAAAGGCATAAGGAGGTTTTAGCCTGGACTGCTTTTTAAACAAGGTCCAGTACAGGCAGCAAATCAGCAGAGAGATCATTTACATACAGCATTCCTAAAAGCACAGTAATAGAAACACAAGAAAACGGATAGTTCCAGGTCTAAAAAACTGTCTGAGCTGTATTTGAAGCACTTGGAAAATGTTTGATATACACTTATGAGCGTATTCTGCATTACGATACGTATTCTTACTTTTACGATAACGGAATAATCTTTGACTGAGTGTGTAGTGCACACGTGGCTGAATCCCAGAATAGATATTTGTCAGACATATAATGTGCTGTTTTGTGGGCAGGAGCCAGTAGTTTAATTCCTACATAGAGCAGAATGTCTGGAGAAGAGAGCCATTTAAGATTCAGCCACAGTGTTGGGTTTAGTGACGTACAGCTCCTTTTGCTTGGTGCTAATATAAAACTGGATATGCCATGCGACCAAAGGCGCACTAAAATTAGCGTTGTTGTTGCAGTGGTTATTTCGTTGGCAGAAGCTGATATAAATAGGGATGTACTAGTTCCACTTTTTTCCTTTCTGTTGCTGACACCTGTTCCTAGAGTATCACCTGATACTGGGTAGAGTTAGTCTATTTTATAATTATACAGTTACTCTATTTTATAACTCTATTATAAATAACTGGCTTATGAGTTATGATAATTATACAGTTCCACTTAAATGTTAAATATTATTATTTATAAAAGTGGCGTAATGATATATACAGTATATATCAGGTTAAGTTACCTGTGACTAATATGCACCCAATATTGTGTAATACCTCCACAAGTGTCAATGCTCAGACACCCATGCTTCAAAGCATTGGAAAGTTGGGCCAGATTGGGTGGAAGCCTTCCCTGGAATAATTCTGAGGGGAGTTTCCTGTAGATTGTAGACAGTACTGGTAGAATCGTATGTCCAAACGCTTCCATACACCTGCAAATTCAGCAACTTCCTTTACACTATGGCCTTTGGGGCACTGAATTTCAATCACTCCTTTAAGCCAATCGTTAACATCTGCTGCGGACCCATTTTCCACACATGGAGCGAGACATTCACGGCACTGTCCCACCTCTTCTCAATCTGTGACTCCTGTTAAAGCCCCATTATCCACGTGCAATGCCGTCTGCAGGAGCCTACTATCACCTATCAACTAAAACACACAGGTTTTTGTGCAGGGAGCTTATGTACTGTATGTATGTACTGTATGTACTGCAAAACAAACTCAAGAGTGCACAGACACATTTGTGGTGTCTACACTTAAGTACACACAGTTTATCAGGCTCTGAATGTTGTTTTACCTCTGAATTTGACTGAAGTCATTTGTCATCCAATCATGATTACATCTCGAGGCTTCAGCCTGTACAAGAGTTTAGTAAATAATGGTTATTCACGTCGTCAGTAGTATCGGTTAAACTGCACATATCTCAGCTCTGTTGAAACTAAAACATCCACAAGACCCAGCTGCTGTGTGATGGAGGTGCACCACGTAATGGACCTAGCAGACACACAGGCCCGGTTTGCGGACTTACATGCTAGAAGACCAACCAAGACAAAAGGTAACCTTCTTTATCTCAAGCTACCAGTGATTCCTTCCATATGTCTGTCAAATGTTCACTCCCTCAGTAACATCCTGGACTAACATAAGCTGTGACTACTCAGCAGGAGTTTAGGGACTGCTGAAAGAAGCGTGGCTCAGCTGCTGAGATAAGTTGCTTACGTGTTAGCGTGTCTTACACTGTTTGTATGATGCGTTATCTGGTGGGTTTGGAAGACTTCCAACTGGTAAATATCCCACTGCTGCTTTCTTTCCGAGAAATACTGCTGTAACAGAGTTCGCAATGAACTTTTTTACTGCTGCTCATCAATCCAGATATGTTGTTGGGTTCCATTTACTGTCAGTGCATGCATATGTCAGAAAGCGCTTTGTAGTATTGCTCATAGGTATCCACATGCCGACATACCAACACTGTAATATCAGTAATGCCTGCATTGTCAACTGTAATGCCAGTATCATTGCAACCCCACTTGTATAATGAAACACAGTGAGGCTGCTTCTACCAGTCCATTGATTAAAATGAATTCATTAAATAATTTTAAACAGGAATGTATATATGTGTGTATGTTCACTTGTCTTTGCACTATACTACTATGTATATATATATATATATATATATATATATATATATATATATATATATATATATACAGGAGTTGGACAATGAAACTGAAATACCTGTCATTTTAGTGTGGGAGGTCTCATGGCTAAATTGGACCAGCCTGGTGGCCAATCTTCATTAATTGCACATTGCACCAGTAAGAGCAGAGTGTGAAGGTTCAGTTAGCAGGTAAGAGCACAGTTCTGCTCAAAATACTGCAATGCACACAACATAAATTAAAAAGAGGACAAATTGTTGGTGCACGTCTTGCTGGCGCATCTGTGACCAAGACAGCAAGTCTTTGTGATGTATCAAGAGCCACGGTATCCAGGGTAATGTCAGCATACCACCAAGAAGGACGAACCTCCACCAGCATCACGTAGTGACCTGGCCACTATCCTGCAAGAAGAATGGCTTAAAATCCCTCTGACCACTGTGCAGGACGCAGTATATGTCAATCCCAAGACGAACTGACGCTGTATTGGCCGCAAAAGGAGGCCCTACACCATACTAATAAATGATTGTGGTCTAAAACCAGGTGTTTCAGTTTCATTGTCCAACCCCTGTATATATACATATGTGTATATATATATATATATATATATACACTGTACCACTGATATATTTATATGTATGTATGCATGTATGTATATATATTTATATATATATATACATAGTAGTATAGTGCAAAGACAAGTGAACATACACACATATATACATTCCTGTTTAAAATTATTTAATTAATTCATTTTTAATCAGTGGATATATAGTATATATATAGTGGATGTATATATATATGTATGTATGAATATAAACACTAGAACCGAGGTGCAGTTAGCATATGCAGGAGGCAAATACAGTTTAGTGTAAGTTTCCATGTAGGAAATAATAGAGCCTAATGCTCGTGGTATATTATGATGCTCATTATTATGTAACGAAAAGTTTAAAAGTTCATAAAATTACTTTAAGAAATACACACTGACAGGCAGCTGAAGGTTCTTGTCCTCTTTCTGCAGTTCATTCTTGGAAACGGTCTCATAAACAAACTACATTTCTTGGCGGCAGAATAGTTTATTGTGATTGTTTTTTATAATAACAAATTATTTATTGAAAATAATGTGTATATTAAAGTAATAAACAACCTGGGGCTGTGCAGTACAGTGGGTTAATCTCAGTTAATGGGGGGGGCAGTCTGTGTTGTACAATAAAACCATAATCCCCATTAAAATCACTGTAAAGTGAGGTCTCTCATGGCTTATTGTTTTAGTTAACTTCCAAGACTTAAAGAGAGTTTGGAAACCGATCACGTAAAAGTGAGTTATGGCGGTTTTAGTACATAAACCCACACAAATGTCATAAGTGGATCTGGAGAAAGAAAAGAAAATAGAAGGAAAATATTGGATATGGGCCCTTTAAAAGGTTCACTGCCTTGCCTCGCAGTGAAGCCTGTGAAACGCATTACAAGGTCAAAGTCAGTTATGCTCAAATAACACCTGAGGTTGCTGTCAACTCAGTCTGGCTTCTTTTTGAGCAAAATAATATTATGCTCAAGGCTCTTTCAGCTCTCATATTCTTAACGCAGCATGTTGGCATAAAATTTCCTCATTTGTTTTGGAGTTAACACTAAATCCAGTTATTTAAACCCACATTCAATCATGTGAACTAATGTGTGAGAACAGGAACGATAAGCTATGTGGCATTTACTTAAAACACAGCAACTAAGGTGCAGCCAACCGATCTGTTGACTTCAGTCTTTTTCATTCTAATACTTTGCATATTCATATTGTCCCGTATCACTGACACTTCTCAAAAGCACCTCAGCAGGTTCCTAGTATTGTGTTCTCGCCATGCTTACGCCTCCTCAGCCCGATCTCCTCTCACTGAGCCGTCCAGAAAAATCCCACCTTATTTCTGTAAAGGCAGCACTGAGCGTTCTTTCAGCACTCTGACGGAAACACTGACTAAGAGATGATGATGTGTGTTATTGCCCGTCATATCGACACTGTGGAAAATACTTCCAGTTAGAGCTTTGGGCCAGTGCAGGCGGATGCCCATCCGAAACAGAGAGATAGTATTCAGTAGAGCTCTTTTAATTCCTGCTGTGGGAGCGGCCGACCGTACCGAGATATTCTTAGTACCTAGACTGTGTTAGAGCAAAGAAAAACAAACTCAACAAGCCTCATTTGCACACATTCTCAGACCCAGATGTGACTCCGGAATTCCAAAGACTGATATGTAAGTTGCAAAGTCTACACACTCTACCACTGAGACATGGTGCCATTCAAAAGTTTAGACACACCCAACTAAAAGGATGTGTTGGTTATCTTAAGGATTTTACAGACTTACGCTAACCAGTTCCAAATGATAAGCTGTCTGAAACAATACATACCAGTATATACCACATATACTCTTCATGTATCACAGTATTATATTTTGACCATATTGCCACTTTAAGATCAATAGAAATCACCCAAACCTCATTTTTATATCAACCTCCATTGCAAGTTAAGAAAGCTTTTTTATCCTCCTGTAAAGTTTCATTTTGAAGTTTAAGGTGGACTGCATCATTCCATATGGGCAAAGCATTACGTGAATGGATGGAGCTGCTAGCGAGCAATGAAGGGTGAAAGATGAAACCCTGCCACGAAAATAGTTCACACTTCTCCACAAAAATGCAGATTTCACAGTACTGTATTTTGGCCATATTGCCACTTCTAATATATATTTTGCTGCACAAAAAAAACAATTTTTTCTAGTTCAACTTTCAGTTTTGTGAATATTCATGATGGACAGACCAATAGAATTGATCCAAAATTGCTTAGAAAACAAAATTGCAATATCAACCTCCATTGGAAGTTAAGAAAGCAGTTCTGTCCTCCTGTAAGATTCCATTTCCCAGGGTGCTATTTTCTCTTTTACTTTAAAGCAAATCGTTACGCTAATGTGTGGAGCTGCTAGTGAACAATGGGTAGTGAAAGGTAATAACCCTGCTACCAGAACAGTCCACACCTCTTCACAATATTTATTTTATATTTCTTAATATTACAATAAAAATCCTACACAAATTAATACCCACAAAAATAGCATTTAAATATCAAATACACTGCGTTTTTGGCTACTGTGAAAACAGTTCCATGCAAACTTTAATCTGATCATATATTCAGATATATGCTGAAAATATTATGATATTGAATATTGTGATCAGGGTCACTGAGCACTATTTGCAAGCAAAGGTAAAAAAAAACTCTAATATCTCTCTAATATCTCTAATTTGCTCTAGTTCAGGTAAACAAAAAATATATATTGTGCATATTTAATTGAGCTAATAAAATGCAGTTTTAATGTTTTTTATAGGGGGTTCACGTATTTATAAAAAAAATGGGTGCATATAGCTTATTTATTTACTCAAGCAGTTTACAAAGTACCGGTTGATTGTCTACAGTGTTAGGTTTAGGGTTAGGATTAGGGCCGGGATTAAGGATAGGCTTTGTTTATGGATAGAATTTAAGAGTTTAGGGTTAGAGCAAATGTCTGGTTAGCCATTATGGGACAGATACATTGAACTGAGAAGATTTTTAGTTAAAGACCAAACCAGAAGATGAGCATCTACTCAAAACCAAGGTGAGCATCTACCATGCATCTGCAATGGGCCATGCAGACGACATGTTTCCAAGGAACGACTGATGTATAGATATCATACAACAGAATGACTATGGGTGGAATAATGTGTAGCTGTGAAATGTCTAAGCATCGGTTCATGCCCTCCTATCCACACGCTTTACACCTTTTCTACCTTATCTATGTTTGCTTTTATTGTCAGCCGTTCCTTTGAGCAGGGTGGGCCCCCCTGGGGCTGGCCAGCACCATCTGATGATACAAGCACCTCATGTTATCGCTGTCCACACAGCTTGGACGGCCATTTGGTGCCTGCAGCGCACAAAGTTATTCAAGGCTCAGCTAAAAGGAAATTGCATTAATCCAAAATTGGGCTGAAGCAATTTCCCTGGCCGATTCTTAAAAGCAGACCCAGAGACAGGACCACCTCAGCTGCAGCCATACAGGGGATGAATAGCAGACCTCAGTAGCCTCGAGGGCACTCACAGCCTCTTTCCATATGCTGCCTAATTGGTTTAATTACTGTAATTATCTGCTGGGGTTCACGTTGCAAAGGCAGGAACGATTAATGGCCTCACGAACACATGCCGACAGCAGGAAAAGAGGGAGGGAAAAGGAAACGCTGCGGAACGCTGTTAGACGGAGAAGTGATAAAGTTTGAAAAGACTGTCATGGGCGCTCAGGGAAGAGAAAACCAAAACCAGAGCAAACTACAAAGAAGACAAAATATGGAACGAAAGAGTTTGTTATGACTTCGGCTAAAAAAAAAAAAGCTTTTCTTTTTTTCAGGTTTCTTTTCCTTATAATTTTGTGCAGCAAGGTCACGACAAGAAATGGGAATCGTAAGGTGAATGAAGGAGTGCGCTTTCTTTGTCAAGTTTGAAAGGAGCCATACTCACAGTCTGTCAACACACAGGTTACCCTGTAGGATTTATAGTTAATCACATCCAGCTTGCATGTTGCAAAATGAGCAGATAAGATATGCCATGTTAATAGATAAACTTATCAAGGGCACATTCCCCACACAGCAGCGGCTGTTAGGATACGCTAACTCGAACATGGCAGTGCAATAAACCAGCGAAAGGGGAGAGTCGTCTTAGGAACAGATTGCTTATCTTAGCAACACATGCATAAGATGATCCAGCTATTGTGTAGAGCAATATTACTTGTGTTATGATCGCTTAGTAACCACAGTGGCATAGTTTTGGTTTCAGGAGCGTGGGATGGAGGGTGGGTATGGATGGGGGGGTTTATTGAAGTTACAGGTACAATAAAGATAGCTTATGTTAGATATTCACATCCGGATCTTTCTGAGAACATCGCATACATTTGTAGAGCTACTGAGAAAACGAGACTCCTAACAACCGTGCAAGACCAGGTAGACCACCAAAGCTGTCCCCATCAGATAAACAGCATTTAAAGCTATCATGTTTTGACTGGCAGTAAACTCCCACGCAAAGGTTATGAAGATATGTGTATAAAATGTTCTAGAGTTAAAATGTTTTATGAGCTTGAATCAGTTTGTAGCAACCTGTAAAAATAAAAACATTTCTGATGATAAACAGAGCGGAACTGCATTGACAATGAACTTATAAAGAACCTGACATCCAGTGCCTCATACTTCAAGACAGACAGGCAAATATCAGTAGTTAAACAGCTAGCACGTTAATAGCATTTATGATATAATAACCTCCATTAATTATATATATTAAAATTATAGCTTAATATTTAATAACATTATTTGGATATTTATTAATCATGTTCTAATAAATATAGGTTGTTCTCAAAGTCCTGTAAGCTGTGAATAAATGATTGGTTTAACGTCCTCAACCAAAAAAAAAAAGTATGTTTGTTTATTTGGAGTAATTATAATACAGCATAAATAAAAAATAAACTTCTTTTTGCATGCAAGTTAAATAACTCATCCTCTGAAAGGATAATATGCTGATAAAATAAGCCTACCTTCAAAACACATGCGGAGCAATTTACTTGGTGCCTGCTTTCTCTGTGGATAAGAACAAACCGATACAATACAACAAACTGATTTTCTGTGAAGCTGCTTTGAGACAACGTTGGTTGTAAAAAGCGCTATACAGTTAAACATTGATTGATTGATTGATTGATAAGAACAGTACAGGTGTATCTATTGAAAGACTTAGTGATCCTCTAGTGGGTTTTTACCCTAGCACCCCTATGCCGATTGGTAGAGATGGCGCAAACAGGTTGAGTTCAGTTCAGTGGCTTCTTTATTACATAGTGACTCAAAATGTGCTACACCAAAAGGCTGAGCAGGAAACAAATAGGGTTAAGTTCTGGTGTGTAAAGGTTATAGCATTTCCGTCTACACTGCGTGAGATATCACTGAATAGCAATCATTAAGATTATAAATGTGGTCTCTGATTTTGCACTGTGCGGGAGTTTGTCCTTAATGTTTTGGCCAATGGTGATCTGCATGCCCATGTAATTAATCCGTGTTTTAGTAGTAATTCTATTACCTGGATGTGCAGAAAGATTGGAGGGCACAACTTTGGGACCTAATGTTACACCAACAGAAACAGCTGTATTGTTCGTCGATTAAATGAGGGTTGTGAATATTAGTGTGACTATCTCAGGACGTTTCTGACTTTTTATTCATGACAAATGAAAAGCCTTCTCTGATTTTGCCTGTTTACCTGTACACATGTATGAGTCCGACAGAGCTATCAAGTCTGAAAACCATAGATCGTTCTTAAATCAGAAAAACTGATGTAATTCTTTGTTTGTCCGAGCACAGGCAAAAAAGCATCAATGCAGAGAGAGAGTAGCACTAAGAAACTGGAGAGAATGAGGGCGGGACCCTGGCACAGATAGTAAAGAACATAGGCAGAGAAAGAGAGAAAGAAATGTGAAGAGAGAGAGAGAGAGAGAGAGAGAGAGTGAGAAATGGAGAGAGAAAAGCTGAAGGAGGAAGACCAATATAGCCCTAAATTGGAGGATGTGTTTTTTGGTTAGAAACCCATCTCTAAAATTAGCCAGGATGTAAATTCCACAACGCTGCTGGCTTTGAATACGTACATGAAAAAGGAGGATGGAGGGAAAAGACAAAAGACAAACCAACCCCTCACTCCCTACGCTAAATAAATAAATAAATAAATAAATAAATAAAATAAAACAACTCAAACACTGGAACACTGGTCATACATGAACAGTAGCATGATCGGTTTTATAGTGTGGGATGGAGTGAGGAGGAGGATGAGGAGGAGAAGGAGGAGGAGGAAGGGGTGTTCTTTCAAGAGCAAGGCCACTAAAAAGAAAGGGGAAACCCAAAAAATGAAAGCCGCAGGCCTCACACAGGCCAGTCCACACTGAAAGCACAACCATGTGTACAGCGATCAGGGCACTCAAGCCCGGCCTTCAACACAGTCCCCACACATGCTATTGTGGCTAGCAGTTTAAGCCTGGAGGAGTCGCAAACACACACCCACACCCGCACATATGGGGAGAAGTGAGGAGCGCACAACCCACAGAGACAGACACGTACAGTTCTGTTTACATGTGCTTACAAATGTATCGTACAAAATGCCTTCATTGGTTAATACTTGAAAATCGGCACTGCTGGCTGCGTTTCAGCCTCTGCTTTTTTCTTCCCCTCCTAACCATAGGCAAACAGAAACACATCTAACCACATGAGACGCACACTATGGAAAAACAGATGACGGAAAGTCTCCACGCGGCTCTGGTTTCGGGTCTCCCTGCTCAAAGTGAGAGCCATTTTAAGGCCCCGAGACGGGCACAACCTGAAAGGACATAAAGGAAGGCCGCAGAGCCACAGACACACATACAAAGATAATGGTCAGAGAGAAAAGGACGGCAGGCTTTTTGTTCCCATGCTACATCTACCTGTTAAACTTGCCCGATGCTATTTCTTTGTCTTCCAGCTTTCCCAGCCGGCTTATTCCCGTGTCTAAATATTTACATTCCTCTTTCTGACATTTCCAGCTTATCTAAAGAACGCATTAGTGACATTGTTACCTACATCATTCAGCAGCAGCTGATAAATTCAATACAGCGGGCGCCAGACAAAATTCCCCCAGCAGTTCAGGTTATGCCACAATGGGACGGTTAAGTTTAAGGACAAGGTGAACTCTCCTAGAAGATTACATGCTAGATTAGCATTTGACCCTGATTCAAAGTGGATCTCCAAATCAGCGGCTGATTAAACAAGGCCCTTTTGAGTATGCGGCTGATACCACTGTCACTAAGCCTGAATGGAGCAATGTGTTCCATTCCTTCATATTGCATATCATCACTACCGGACAAAACCAGCTTGGATCTCAGAAAAGGTGACTTTACAGGAGTAGGAGGGAAGGTTCTGAGCTCTTACTTTGGGTAAATGTGACAGGCTTTTAGTGTGGGATATTGTGTGTGGGGTTTGTTTATTTTATCTTTTTTTTATGGATTGTTCACATAAATAAATTGCTCAAATAAATGTGAAGCTAATAAAAATAAATTATATATATATATATATATATATATATATATATATATATATATATATATATATATATGTATATTTATATTTATATATATATATATATATATATATATATATATATATATATATATATATATATATATATATTTATATTTATTATATATATATATAATATATAATATATAAATATAATAATATAAATAAATAGTAATAAATAAATACATATATATATATATTTTTTTTTTTTTTTAAGGAAAGACATATACATATTTGATATGAGTTTAGTTTTTGATTGATTTATATATATATCAATCAAATCAAAAACTAAACTCATTTATTACATACACACACACACACACACACACACACACACATTTATTGTCTGTGTGTGTGTGTATATATATATATATATATATATATATATATATATATATATATATATATATATATATATATATATATATATATATATATATATATATAAATCAATCAAAAACTAAACTCTAAACACTAATTCTAACAAATAACACATTTACTATTGTTCTGGTGTGTGTGCAGAAGTAAAGTGATGATTCATTAGTCATTTAAAGGCATCACTGTATATCAATGCATAATTAAATACATACATTTAATACACATGAACTCAGTTAAATGACCAGAGACAAAGAGAAAATCTCCTGGACTGTACTGAGTGTAATGACTGTAATAAGTACTTTGAAGGGCTAATTTTATTATGTTAATTTTTTGTGCAAAAGTATAAATATTTGGTATCAATGTCCATATGTTCCAAAATCATACTGCAAGTATATAGCAGAGTAAAACTGCAATGCATTTTCCACCCCTCGCTTAGACTTACGGGAAAGTCTTTTTCTGGTATAAAACCTTTACATTACATTGAGGCTCTTTAAAATATAGGGGTTGGTTTCCCGGACTCAAATTAAACCTAATCCATTGGGTTCTTAATGGTGAACCACTGTTAAACTGACACTGCAGTTTTGTTGTCTTGGACGAAACTGCAGGGTCAATTTAACATTCCTTAATCCATGTCCATGATATTGGGCCTAGACAGCACTTCCCATTGAAATGTTAAGAGTGTGGAGTTTTACACTCATTCTCTTTCACTGAACTTAAGCTTCTGAATATAAATGAATCTGTTGATATTAATAGTCTCTTGGTCATTATCATGTTGGCATGGAAGCTTCTAAAAATGAAAAGCAGAACAAACCACAGCAGTAATGGTAGTGAAGTAAGACTACGAAGATTTTATTGTGACTGAAAAAAAACTTCAATTACAATTAAAATTCCAGCTCAGTATTTTGAAACACAATAAATAAAACAAAAATAAATAGACTATTAAATAAGGTATAAAACAAACGGGCAAATCTGACTTTTAAGTGAGAACATGCCAATGTGTGATGTTTGTATATTTTTAACTGTCTTTCTTATCAAATTAAAAAAAAAAAAACAGCGATGGAGCAATTTCAAATGTGGGAAAGAAAAACCAAACTATAACTCAAATTAAGGAAGGAGATCAGAAACTGCAAACAGTCACAATTTTTTTCTGTGTGGGTATCCTGCCACATCATGACAACACACAAAAGTCACCATTGAGATACCACACTTACAGTATCAAGAATACATTAGGTCAGTGGCAAACAAAAAACTGAATGTCATCATCAGCAAAATTCATTGCCTTTAACTTCTACAAATTCACCTGTAAGAGAAATCCATAGCAAGGCACTACAAGGCCATACATTCTCTATTACAATCGAAGAAGGAAAGAAAGTGGAATTTCCCCCAAATAAGACCAAAAAAATGACAGCATGGAAAAAAAAAGGTCAATGCAGGGAACAGCATTTCATTCCATAACGTCTGGATAGACAATCTGCATAATCACTGTCACGCGAGTAAACATGAACGTGCTGGTAGAAAAATCACCAGCACCACTTGGTCTCTCATCTTAGCATCCACAACTGCTTATGGATTTCTTGCAGTAGCTTCCTGTTGCTTGTTTGGATTGTCATTTGGCCCACACATCTCAAACGCTGGCATCACACAGCCAAAAGTCATATATTTCCATCTGATTCAACCTGACATGATGCTGCAGTTATGCACATCAAATTATATCCTTGAACATTTTTGGTTCCTTACCCATTTCCATTTTGTCATTCTGGCTGGGTTCTGAATGTCACATTACCATAACGCTCCATAATGATAAAGGATGAAATATGGAATAGAGAATTCAATGCCTCCGAAATTTCTTTATGTAAGTGCTATTTTTGCTGTGGTGTCCCTTCTCCTCATGCTTACTGAAGAGTGCCTAACCCCGCCATTTCTTTCAGCCCAAAAAATGTTTAAAAGACGTGTAGCACTAAGAGCTTAATGGCAATGTCAAACTTGCTTGTAGCAAACAGAACACCGGCCAGCCCAAGCCACAGCAGGACCCTGAGGACGTTAAGAGCCTTTTATGTCCTGCAGTACATTAGCCGTTCTCATAAACTGACCCACAACCATTATCCCACTCTCTGCTACAGAAGACCATCAGATAAATGACTCTTTCTTATCAGCAAGTCAAGTGGTTTTGCGTAGTCATGTGTTCTTTCCCCCGAAGCACATAGCAAAGATGGTGCCCTAGTGCCAAGCAAGGTCAGTTGAGCAAAGGGCTTTTCTAATCGAGACATGGCAATGCTGACTACCACACCACACCTCTGTCCATATAGTTTTGGCTACAGGATCACAACAGAGCAGAATGCCTGATAGGTTTGCTGGCAAAGAAAGCATGCACATGAAACTAGACAAATTTTTTTACATAAGACACGTAACTGTACTTTTATCTTAAAAACCAAAAAAAAAAAAAGATTGTGTTGTAAAAATATAATATTTCTAATTTACAGGGTTGGTCGGGTACACCTTTAGCTTTTCGTTGCATCGCTTCTTCCACCCACACCCTCCGTTTTTTGATAAGCATATCAAATCTGCTTCAAGTCTCCATTGCTGTGAATGTCTGTCTTGATAGGCTGGAGGGTGATGCCCAGGTCAAAGGCCGTCCCTGCAGCCCAAACCCAGTGCAGCTTAGAGTTCTGTTCATAGAGGGTTCCTGGTCCCCTGCATTGAGCTCCTGACTTTCCGGGAGTATTTCACACTGCGAACACACTCAGGGTGCTGGTCTGGTCCTTTAGTCCCAGGATGCTATAGGCGATCCTTTTTAGGTGCCCCGGCAGACGGACTCCGATGTTACGGATATCTCTGGAAGAGAGGAAAACAGGAGAATGTAAGGATAGGGTGGATGGATGAGCTATATCATGGAAATTTTCCAGCCTTTCTCAACCAGTTTTCTATGTGCATATGGTGAGTTATGCTAACTGCTAACGGCTAACTGTAAACTCTATTATGAAAGCCTCTGGGCGGTTGCTGAATTCCACTGAATCTTTTGCTCAAAGATGTTAAGTTATAAAACTGGCAAAGCTGATTCTTTCTGGCTTCTGGTTCTGGTTCTTGAGAAAGATATGACTAGATTTCCAGTGAGAAGGATTTGTGGTTTTATGTTTCCAGTTTTGTGTTGTGGGTGAAGTTTGCCTGATTGAGAAAAAAACTGTGGAAAGCAAAAGTAACCAAAAATCCTTTTTTTATTTTTACTGTGTGGCTTCGGTGTTTAAAATGGGATAAAGAACAGTATAAGAACAGCTTTGGTAAGACATTATCTCATGTCTGCCTCAGTCCTATATTCTTAATGTATTAAGGTTGTTGTTTCAAATTGCATTCTTGAGCCATTTATTTGCAGAATTCAGCAGCTGCCCTAAGACTTTTAATTGGCCTGGGATTGTACATTTCCAGTTTTGTGTCCCTGGCTTTTCTGCTCTTTTCTAATTTACTGATCATAGTAATAAACAGTACTATAAACACTAATGGTCAAATACAGTTGCACAAATAGCTGCACCCAGAAGAAATCAACTGGCAGTAATGAAACTTGGTGGGTAGGTTTGACATTGTGAGACACACAAAGGATTCACGTTTCATGTAAGCAAGGATGGGTCTCATCGCTGTACCTGACTGACCCAACAGCCACGACTGTGGACATTTAGCAAGCAATGATACCCTCCATTAGTCATTCTGTTAGTGTCAGCACCATTGGTAGGACTAAATGCATGCAGGCCGCACTGACTGCCCCTAACACCACATTAAACTGGACAGAGACTGGAATGTTGTTGTGCCAGACTGTCATGGAGTGACTCAGAATGGCAGCGGGTCATTTTCAGTGACTAGTCCCACTTTTATCATGGTGAACACTTCGCACCACAAGTCCAGAAGACCTGGTGTATTCAAGCTGCTTGGGATGGATTATCACAGGACACCAGCAGGAACCTCTACAACTCTATGCCGAGACATCTGGCATGTTAGATTAGCAAACACGGTGGTCTGATGCCATACTGAGAGACACTACTTCTGTTTGTGTAGCTCAACAAATATTCCCCATATCAGTCTAAATTCATTATTATTTATTGTTCCTGGTGACCTTCACCTTCATTTCCAATAGCATTGCAAATCCAACACTTCCTTCCGGGTGCAACTATTCTTTTGACAGTGAGATATAGATGTATAGATGTGGCCTAAAGAGATTAGGTTGAAAAAAGGCCTTGAGTATTCCTTCAAAGTTTCAAGAAACCGTATTATTTGACAAGTGCTGCTTGAAAGTGTCCGTACACGTAAGCAACACTTGACAAATGCCATGGTTGCCAAGTCCTAATTACAGTTTTAATTAACAGCCTTGATGACTTAACAAGGTTTTCCCCACCACTGCCCTGAGTCATTGTTGCTGGCAACGCCAGGCAGTAGAGGATTCGTAAATAGTTTCTGGCTTTTTAAGACTGCAACCAGATGACAACAGATGGAACATTGAACCATAAAATAAAACAAAAAACCAAGAAGAAGAAAAAAAAACATGACAAACACATCAAAGGCATTTCTGTTTCTCCACACATAGTTCATCCAGCTTCCAAGCTAAAAACACTCGTGGGAGTGGAGCTGGAGGTCAGAGAACACCCAGCTACAGTAGCCTCCTCCGCTCTCCATCACCCACGCTCCTCAAAGCTATCCATCAACTAGACTGCTCTTTTCTGTGAGGTCTCAGACATTGATTCCTCTGTAGGGACACGTCCCTCTACACTTCTATTAGATATTAGATATTATTTCTGTCCTCAATGATCCATCTATTCTTACACCCTCCCTCCCCTTATTCGCTCTGGCCTGTTGTTTTAAGGGGAGCCGCCACATGGCCCATGGCCTCAACCGGTGGTTACTGGCTACAGTAAGCATGCAGCCTTTGACTGGTGCTGTGGGCAAAGGGAGGGATGAGAAAAGGCATCAGAAGCCTTGGAGGAAGGGAGGCCACAAGCTACCACATCCAGTACACCAGAAAAAAAGGGGGGAAAAAAACTATTCTTTGCCCTCTTACCACTATATTTTCCATTCAGCCTCTCCCAACACAGTGAGTTTTTACTCGTCAGGCAAGCCGATGGATTCTCGCACTGTAAAAAAGCTTATCGTGAATCTCGTGGAAATGTCTTGCGAAGCATTTAAACAGTAATTACCCGTTGCGGTTTTATTCCCGGCCAAATACAGTAAAGCATAAATGGTCTGTGGCCGTGCAAGCTTCTGCTGGTAACCAGCGCATAAATTCAAGCCACGTTCAATTTACTATGCTTCAAAAACAACTGTTTATACATTCCTCAGAAATTACCAGAACTTACGATCTTACTCAAACATGCGGCCGTCCATACCAGTCAGCCCCAGATAAAAACTTCTGATCACGCGTCAAGAGAGCTCTCAGCACATTCAAACTGGCTGCACTGATTCCACAGTGAAAGGCTGTGCTTAGGGCCTGTGCGACCATTTCATTCAAATGCATGCTTTGCATGATGACGGTTTGCCACCTCATTCGGGACACAGGCTGCAGCTGTACTTTCCTTCGCATTTGTTATCCATTAGCCTACCATGCTTTTCTTTACCTGATCACTGCCATGACACATATCTCAGGAAATGTTCGATATCACAACATAGATTATTGTATTACTACTCAATTTGAATAATTCTGTTGGCCCTTTCATCAGTAAACATTGGTATAATGTTAAATGGGACATTCAAATTTGATCACAATGGGAAGAAAGTCATTCAGAGTGGGAAAATGTGGAATGCACTGTTCTAGAGAAACTTCTCAGAGGTGGTGGTGATAGGAACCAGACATCTGAAAAGCCCCTAAAAGCTACCTCGCATTAGTGAAATGGTCACGGATACACTTTCTGATGCCTGCGCTTTACAATCATTCTGAGATCAGATTTTGGCCTTAAATGTATTTTTAGAGCAACAATGTAAGGCAACATAGTTATTTGAGGAAACTATTTCCAGATTTATCACTATTTTATCATGACCTACATTATCAAGGCATGTGTATGTGCACTGGTCATACTGGATGAAATGACTGTATTTTCATAAACAATACCAGAGTCGATAAGATTTTTGAGCAATCAGTGGAATTTCCCCTTTCAAGGGCAGCTGGTGTTTTCCAGTGGTATAAAAATATGGTACCACTTTAGAATAAGGATACCTTTATAATGTTTTATAAACGCTTTACAAATATGTTGTTATTGGTTATTAGTTAGGTTATAAACACTTCACAAATATTAATAAGCAGTTATAACAGATTAATACAACTGCCAAAAATGAGCACCCCCACCTAATGTGGTGAATATGTATTGAAGCCAACAGGGTTTATGCAGATTGATGGAAAAGATGAAGTATGATCAGAAAACATCCAAATCTGATCTTTAACTATATAAAAGTATGCATGTTCAGTGTTACACTAACAACACGTCATTGTTGCCCACGTTATTTATGTGTTGAAGCTGCTTATTAACGATTTTAAGGTGTTTATGACCTAATTAATAACCATTAATAAGCTCTTTTTAAACCATTTATAACTCTTTATGAAGGTAGCCTTATTCTAAAGTGGTACCAAAAATATTAACCAAAAAATTGAGGTTTCGATGTGACGGTGATAAAGTGCTGGCAGTCTAGCACCTAGCCTGAGTCACCTGCAATGCAGCCATGCACCTCAGTGGTGGTTTCGACAGGATGTCTGTGGCTTGATAAACTCCATCACCCTGACTCAAGCATATGTAGTGTTCTCATTAGGCTTGCTCTATACCCAGTGGTAGTATCCAATGCTACTTACTCGCTCTTCATCTGCAGGACCTGCTCCATGCTGACGATGCCCGCCATGCTGAAGTTTTCGCTGTACTGACTCATCTTGATAGACTCCAGCCATTCAGACACAGACCTGAACGGAGAGCCATCGGAGCCGCTGGTGCTGGGAAGCCGGATGGAAACGCTGAAAGGGACGAAATGCAAATAATGTCAATGGACCACATAAGAACAGCTTTTTTTATTGTTTGCATCCTTTTGTTAAAAGCTACCACGCAAGAAACATGCATTGAAAGAAAGAACCTGCTTGTTTAGTTGCTGGATCTGATAAAATATTTTAACCTATCACTTCTTCCCCCCTTGCACAAATATGCACACACGGCATTACAATCACAAACACCAATCTCTTACGACTAATTCGTGCATGTCTTGACTCTCCCAAGACCCGGCTGTTTTGCTTTCTATAGTTTGCCTTTCTGTAAAACGGAATCCTTCTTGGGTAAGAGACTATGCATGTCTTAACTTTCCCCTCTCCCACTCTTCTCGTGCAAAGTCACGCACTACAGATGGATGATACCAATGCCTTTCTTTTTATCCGATTTCATGTAACACTAAGGGTAGTCTCTTAATGCCAGTAACGACTTAATAAGCCTTCTTGTGCGCTGTTTGATTCTTTGGAATTTCTTATTTTGTCCTACAGAACGGTGGGACAAAGTAATTACTGTTTATTTACAGCTTTTATTTATTTAATTTCCAGTCAACTGCCAGCAAAAGTGTTTCATTTTCCACATCAGGGGAAAAAAACAGAAAACATGTATTTAGGAGAAAACTACACAGAAGCCTCAGCAGCTAAATATAATGTCTAATCTTTCAGTGTTTAGTTTGCCCACCCTTTGACTTTATTACGGCTTCCATTCAGCTTTTTAGAGAATACTGCAGGGATGCTTTCCACACCTTTGAAGTTTAAGCTTGTCGTAATCCAAGTTATCCCAGACACATTTAATGATACGGAAGCCAGATATGAAGTTCAGAGGTGGGCAGTTTGGAAGAATGGACGTGACTGGGAATGAAATGAATGAATGGTTGTCTCTAATTTTTGCACAGTAGTGTACATACATACAGTATCATCATTTCAAAACTTTATTTCAACTTTTTCAGTCGATAGCTATTTTTATAGAAGAAAATATTTTATTCATCAATATATTTTTAATGATTAAATATGGACTACAATGCGATATTAATTTATTAACATATTCCTCATAAAATATTGAGAAAATATTGTAAAGTATTAATCGAAAACCCTTGTCAATCAAAAAAATTTGGGTAACACTTTACAACAGGTATTGACTAACTTACATAAAGTACACATGTTAAATAAACATATAAGAATAAATGTTTACATGTTAAGTAAACACGTAACAGTTCCTACATGTTTACTTAACATTAGTTAAGTATTGTTATTGCACTACTGCATGTTAAACAATGCATTGCTGCATGCTTGTCACTCCACACCTAATTTAAAGTGTAGCCAATTTCGAAATCATTGATTCCCCATAGGAAAGACTGGATGCAGCTATACTTCAGTAGGAACGCCGCCCACATAACATAAGGGTAAACTCTCACCGAGGGTCAAAGTCTGCAATGGCCTTGAGGGAGTCAGGACTTTTGAGGAGTTTGTCCAGCAAGCTAACGATGTCCTGGAAGCGGGGCCGCTTGGAGCGATCCTGCAGCCAGCACTGGAGCATGAGTTGGTACACTGCAGAGGGGCAGTCCATCGGAGCAGGGAGCCGGAAAGCTTCATTAATGGCCTTCATCACCTGCAGGGGCACACAAGGGAGACAATCAGATTGAAGACGTTTTGGTCAAATGAAGATAAGAGCAGGAACAGTCTGTTAGTCTTTGGAGCTAGTGAGGTGTGCTAAGGACACTCTGCCACTGTTTAGAGCCAGTGAGGCGTGACTCGGCTGTACCTCGTGGTTGCTCATGTCCCAGTAGGGTCTCTCCCCAAAGGCCATCACCTCCCACATGACTATGCCAAAACTCCACACATCACTGGCTGAGGTAAACTTCCTATAAGCAATGGCCTCTGGAGCCGTCCAGCGGATGGGAATTTTGCCTCCCTTTGGAAGAAACCACAAAAACAAGAGTCTAACCAGCCGTTTCACTTTCAAACAACCTCCAAGAAATAATAAGGTCCAGCTAATGTCAAAATAAAGACAGCTGGGATTGAGAACAGCTTGTACAAACATTCTACCAAAAATATTTCATTAAATTGCTAGGTGAACGTACGCTGGTGGTGTAGGTGCCCTCAGGGTCATCCTCCAGAACCCGAGACAGGCCAAAGTCGGACACTTTGCACTCCAGCTTGGAGTTGACCAGGATGTTGCGGGCAGCAAGGTCTCGATGTACGTAGCTCATGTCTGAGAGGTATTTCATACCAGCCGCAATGCCACGGAGCATGCCCACCAGCTGGAATGAGGACATTTCGCCATCATGATCCTGGGAAAGAAGGTTGAGAAGTTCTTTAAGCAAATGGGTTTACCTGCATCCAATTTCATTTTACATCAGGTTTTCTTGTTTTCTTAAAACTGTGTGTCTGATGTCCCTGGTTTATTAAAGGGTCCATTTCATGGAAAGCCATGAATTTTCCAGGGAATGCACTGGGAGTGATGTACAATGTAAACACCCATAAAGTGTCAAAAATGTGCCTTTTACTTCCAATACTTTCACTCCATACAATACACAAATGAAAACACACCTTCATAAACAGCTTGTTTTGATTCACTGTTTTTGTGAGGTCACAAAATCCAATGCAATTACACGCATCTGCCTATAGAGCCAATAACAGTTTTCCCCATCCATTTGCTAAGAAGTTATACAGATTGGTTTTGGACCAAACCAGGTACAATACAATGAAACCAATCAAAACATAGATCATTTACATACTTCTTAAAGGGACAGTAACAAAATTGGAATGTTTATCTGTAAGGGATATATAAATCTAGGTTGGAATATGGGGATTGTTTTTGATAAAACCATATAAACTTTATAAGACCTCAAATAAAATGCTCAAATGGGAGAATCAGGGCGCTTTAAAAACATTTGCTTTGTATCGACACAAACCATTTTATCAGATTCACCTACCATATAGATGCATATTGTAGGTTTACATTTGCTCACAGTAGCTCATGCATTTTAGCAGAAATAATCAGCCGCCATCTTGCCTGTTCATTAATTCAAACAACCACCATAGGACCACTGCAGACCACGGTAATGGACTGAGCTTAGTGCAGAGGTGACACAAAATTGGTAATGGCAAACCTACCTTCAGATATTTGTCCAGTGCACCATTTTCCATGTACTCAGTGACAATCATGGCATGTTTGACTATGAGACATAAACAAACAAACAGACAGAGATAAACATTAAATTCATGAAATATAAAATGGTGTAAATGAATGAGAAAGATTAATAAAAAACTATAGTTACATTTAGTAACCACTCCCTCCAGACGAATTATATTTTGATGGGAGAATTGACCCATGATGCTGGCCTCGCTCAGGAAGTCCTGTCTTTGCTTCTCGGTGTACCCTGGCTTTAGGGTCTTAATGGCCACTGGTGCTTCCTTCCTCCCAGGAATCTTCAGGATGCCTCGATAAACCTCTCCAAACTCACCTACAGCACAGAAGCACAGTCACCACCATGCAGAGAATCATAAGGGTGTCAGATAAGCCACACATCAACTACTATGATCTCACACGGTTCGACATAGGGGCTATTAAAGTGACATTTGGAGGAAAAGCTTTGAAGCCTTCTCAGATAGCACTAAGAGGAAATGGTAAACAAGGCACGTGGGTGAGAGCACCTGGAGCTGTGGGCTATAATGAAACCCTAGAGTGGTCAATGACTGGCTTCGGGGGAGGGGTGGATGTGAGCGATTGTATGTTGGGGGGGGGCATGGGAATCAGCTGTCATGCGCAGAGGAAGAAGAGAAAGAGGGCCGTGGGAAGGCCTGCGGGGGAGTTCTTAGGGGAAAGGTGACCACGCTGCCCTAATCTTCTCATCACAGGGTTAGGGAGGCCTGACCATTGAGGTATATCCAATAAATTGGGGCTTTTGTTTAAATTAGCTGGTTCTTTGTGAATTCTTTCACATAAATAAACTCCAGATTAATTGGTCTGTTATTAGCACTCCATTTCAAAGCCTAGAGAGGGCCATATAGCGGGTTATGAAAACAACGCTGGCTTCACTGAACTGTCTTTAGAAGGAAAACAAAATGCTCTCTGGAGAGAGGAACGTGCCACGATAGAAATATGTTCCAACTTACGGGGCAAGCCCGTAATGCACATAGCCTGTCGCTCTACACTCTCAATAGTAAAGGGTTCCAAGTGTTCTTTGGGGTTGGACATACGGTTCTACAAAAATACTTTAACATTTAACAAAGTTCTTTATACTTACAAATCTTGTTTACAAATCCATTGAAAGGGAATTAAATGTGGTTCTATGGCATTATTCCAAGGAAAACCTTTTACCCAAAATAGGCTATTTGAGTAATCACATAAAGGTGGCTGTAACAAAATAATGCCTGACAAACTGATATACTGCTCACCAAAGACTTATTTTCCACAACACAAAAAAAATAATTTTGTTGCTGCATTATGTAATAAACAAAAGCTAAATTATAAGTAAAATAATAATATATATATATATAGATTATTTATCTTTCCACAAAAGTTAAGAACAGGTTCAATGGACAACTAAGTGTTTGTCCCTGTACAAACAATGTATATAATGTATATTATATGTATATAATGTAAATAATAATATGTAAAATAATTTAACTTTATGCTAAACTACCAGTTGTTAAACGTATTTTTCAGTTAAATATAGTTAGCAGTTACTAAACATGCTAGGCAGTTGCTAAACGTAGTTAGCAGTTGTAAAATGTAGCTAGTAGTTGTTTAAACGCAGCTAGCAGTAGCTAAAGGCAGTTGTTAAATGTAGCTTACTAAACATGGTTAGCAGTTGCTAAACTTTGCTTACAGTTGCTAAATGTTGCTAGCAGTTGTTAAATGTAGCTAGCAGTTGTTAAATGTAGTTAGTTGTTAAACTGAGCTAGCAGTTGTTAAATGTAGTTAGTTGTTAAACTGAGCTAGCAGTTGTTACATGTAGTTAGTTATTGAACTTAGCTAGCAGTTGTTACATGTAGTTAGTTGTTGAACTTAGCTAGCAGTTGTTACATGTAGTTAGTTGTTGAACTGAGCTAGCAGTTGTTACATGTAGTTAGTTGTTGAACTGAGCTAGCAGTTGTTACATGTAGTTAGTTGTTGAACTGAGCTAGCAGTTGTTACATGTAGTTAGTTGTTGAACTTAGCTAGCAGTTGTTACATGTAGTTAGTTGTTGAACTGAGCTAGCAGTTGTTACATGTAGTTAGTTGTTGAACTTAGCTAGCAGTTGTTACATGTAGTTAGTTGTTGAACTTAGCTAGCAGTTGTTACATGTAGTTAGTTGTTGAACTTAGCTAGCAGTTGTTACATGTAGTTAGTTGTTGAACTTAGCTAGCTAGATGTTGTATGTAGTTAGTTTGCTAAAGAATGTAAAAGCTATATGTGGCTACTTTATTCTTAATTTCAATACAATTCACCAACATGTTACTTTTTTTCACAGGCATGGTTGTATTTTATCTTTCGCTATATGCCCACATGCACACAACACTATAAGTAAACTGCTAGGCAGAAGTATTTCTCAACATTTTAATTGCTGGGATTATCCATGAAGTTGAATAGCTGTTTCAGCCCTAAAATAGAGACACCTGCCGGGAATGTACCAACCTGCTCCAATCACTTTCTGCTTGGTGATGTGAGTGGGATGAATCTCGCTTGCAAACTTTAGCACAGCCGTGTTGGGGTCTTCATATGTGTGAGGATCAACATAAGTCTTCAGAGGCTTCAGTTGCTCTGAGGAAACAATTTACTCATGTTAGTAAGGACCTGACAAGGGGGTGACAAATAGGAAACACAGACAATTAGGGAAAAAACAAAAGCTTCTTGTATTAACCTGGGCTGGAGAAGTAGGCGTCCTCTGGTCCTTGCCTTGTGTGAGAGTTTTTTCGGCTGTAGGAGACATAAAAAAACCACGACTTAATGAGTGGCGGGCTTTTTAGAGCAAACCGAAACATTTCTTTTCATACTTAAAGCTTAAAGAGTGGCCACCGTTGGGGCCGGCTCCATTCAGTCGAGAAGCGCTTTGATAAAAAAGCCGTCTGTGTTTGCCAAGTGGTGACAGGGGTCTGGGTTATCGCAGACAACTACCAAAGGTTCGGGTCACCTTCACAGAGCTGCGGCAGTCCCGACACCGAAAAGAACCAACCGCCTCTTATCTGGCACAATGTACGTCCCGGATTCATTTCCTTTCAAACACGGCTCTTGTTAAAGCACACTTATTGAGCAGTGACAAGTTGCATTCAACGGCAATTCTTCCCCCCGAGTAGCGAGGAACAGATTCAGATAAAGAGAGAGAGTGAGTGCCCTGAAAAGGGGAAGACTGAATGGGTTCGGACATTTTGGATCACTCACGAAGAAAAGCACCTCTTGCTGCGAGAGGAGAACGGAAAGAGCTCTTCAGGAGTGTGTTTTAGATTGGATTTCCAGATACAGCTCTGGAAATAAATAAGAGACCACTTCTGTTTCTTCCTAAACCAGCATCTCCACACATACAGCAGGTTCTTAGTGAGGAACGGAAGGTTGGGTTCTAGCTGTACTGGCAGATACAGTGAGCGTCTGGTTCATAAGAACAAGGTCAAGCAGCAAACACACAGGACACCACAGCTTCAGACTGCCAGAGGGCGAACCCCCTCTCTACTGACCATGATGAGCACCACCTCATTCCAATCTCATTTAGCCACCATAAGATGACCTCAAGTGACCTACAGAAGGACTAGCGGTGGCTGGGGTTAAACGCACAGCGAGCATGGTTGTAAAAACAGGCTTCCGGAGGCCTCATTAGTGATTTTCTAAATAAACAGATCTATAATACAATATCTGATCTGGAATTTGGGAGACATGTTTCCAGTAGTGTATAGAATAAAACACAACTGGTCAATCTGATCAAACACATACCTAGAAACTGTAAAGCTAGAGAAACTGATTATTTTAAGGTGGTCTCTTAAATTTTTCTACCCCATTTCAGGCTGCCCATAAGCATTCTTAAAAAACCTCTTAACTGCCTGTTTCTCTTATCCTAGGAGCCTACCTTAACAGCTATAGCAGTATGTTACTAATATAGCCAAATAGTTTTTTTTTTAATATTACAGGTAGATACACAAATCCATTTTGATACAGTATAGTCTTGATTCTGTGTATTCTTCTTGTCAGCTTTATTAAATTGTTAGGGTACAAACAAAGTCATTCAGAGTGGTTTGATGTGTAATGCCTTGTTCTCGAGAAACTAAGTAGGTCAGAACTGTTCGCAGAGACAGTGATGGGAATCAGACGCCTAAAGCTTTCAATGCCCCCTAAAAGCTCCTTCACAGAAGGTCACTTCATCAGATGGCCACATACGCAATGTCTGATACCTGAGACATTCATTTAGATGTGCACACAGGGCGATCTAATGCCAAATAATGCCCAATAATAGAAAATCTGCCAGATTCTGTAAACACATCCAACCCATACTGAATGATTTAAAATCAATATGCTAATGCCTCCATTTTCCATTTCAATGTTATAAAAGGTTGTGTTTTAAACCAACACTGTCCTGATCTAATTCTCCCATCCCAAGCTAACATGCTGCTCCACAAAATGATGCTGTGTGTTGTATTATTAAATGTCTAATTAAAGGCCTATATTAAAGAGAGTCTAATTAAAGAGTGTCCTATACTTGAGACAACCCAACACCTATAAGCCTGAAAGGGGGAAATGCTTCCTTGAGCGCCTCCATACTTTAGAGGATACTCCATAGGATATAAAAGATTATTCATCGGTTTGTCAGTTCGTGAACACCAGGAGTTATTTCTACAGTTCTTTTTATAGGAAACAATAACCAATATAATCTTCACAGGCACAGAAATATCCAAACATCTCTAGCATGATGGAATTGGAAAGGACTAGAATCTCCACAGAGATATTCTGTAATAAGTGCATTACTATTATTAACAGAACCCAGAGAGAAGCTATTTCTGACCGTTTGCGCAGCAGCAGGACCACCACCACGATGAAGAGCATGACCCCTCCTCCCACCGCGGCCCCAAGAATGGCCGCCGTGTTCCCCTGGTTCGGAGGAACTGAAACAACAACAACACAGGAATCACACTAAACATTCACACAGGTTCTGAATAGCACGCAGTAGTGTACCTACAGCACGATCCAACAAACACAAGCCATCATTTGATTACAAAAAAGCTACTGAAAAATAAACAGTCAAACACAATAAACCAACACAGCATTCTTGGTGTGGGGCCAGTTAACAACAACGTCATCAGCACCCCGCAGTGTAAACAGCTTTCGCAAAAACAGTCTCATTTCTCTGGGTTAAGATCTTTTTCCCTTCACGTACCTTCTGGTGGTGTTGAAAACTCCTGCTCCATGCTGTAGCTGCCTGGGTTGCCTTCAGGGCTGAGAGCTTGGACTTTGAACAGATAGACCGTAGAGGGAGACAGATCGTTGATCTGCACAGAGTTCTTGTCCAGGACCAGCACTGTGTAGGTAGTGACTTTGGCATTGTTCTTCTGCTCGTCTTTCTCCTGTAGAGGACATTTACCAGTTCTGTTATTCTGCACTCTGGAACTCTAGGTTATGCTGATGCTTACTAGCTTATTAGCATTTGAGAGGATAACTGACCTTCTTGCGATACATAAGCTCGTAGCGAGTGGTGCTGGGCTTGGCCCAGCGTGATACGGACCAGGACAGTGACAGAGTTGTAGGGCTGCTCTCAACCAGGTGCATTGCGGTCACTTTTGGAGGGTCTGTGATAAGAGAATATGAGAGGTGTGAGCCACCAGAGAAAACTAAAGAAGGACTATAATCTTTCCACAGGTAAAAGGTTAGCATGTTCTGTTTAGAGGATTTGCATTAATAATGATTTAGAAAATCATCGAAATATGTATTTTGCTTGCTTATGCACTCAAATGTATGCCTGGACAATAGGTTACTAGCGATGTCTACAGTGGATCAGTGAATGTGCTGAAAAATGCTCTCTGTAAACTCTAATATTTATATTATGTCTGTAGTCATTAATGCAGACTGCAGTGAACTACAGGAAGTGTAGGGGGCAGCACAGCTACTGTTGTTTGATACACCATAAAGACTCAAGACGTCCACTCCTCAAATGATTATGCTGCTGACCTGTGTAGTGCAGGGCAGTGCTGAGGCTGCTGGTGGCTCTTTGCGGACTGAGCTGGGACACTCCGTTGCGAGCCTCCACTGTAAAGGTGAAGTTCAGATGTGGCTCCAGCTCACTAACGATGACGCTGGTCTCTTTCAGGTCAGTGTTGCTGGGCTCATAGCGCACCTTCTCTCCGCAGGGCTGACATACACTTCCCTCACAGCGCTCACACACCACACTGTAGGTGATGTCGGTTCGTCCTCCTGTGTCAGCCGGGGGTCTCCAGGACAGTTGCAGCTTACCTACGGCCATCTGAGCAGTGGTGGCGGCCAGGTTTTGGGGAGCTGAGGGCAAACCTATACAGTACAAGGAGATAAACAAGACATTAGTGACCATTGGTAGCAGCGGTCACTGAGATTCGCTGGAGCTGACAGGGCAGCCAGTTTAAGACTTGTGTTAAAAAGAGTGGCATGGTGTCATGTCTTCTTTTCCAGATCCCATCCTGAAGCCATAAGTACTGTCTGAAACAGACCATTTGATTGTTTTTGTGATGTCATGGAAAACCAATGATATTTACATAAAAGCCTCATACAGTTTAGGTCCGCCCATTCATACTGAGGTTATAAAGAGTACTTGAGCCTGGATTGTTTTAAATGAGGCACGACTACAGGGCAGCCAATCAAAACAAGGCTCATTTACATATATCAGTGTTTAAGGCACAGTAGCAGCCTGTTTAAATCTAGGCCTCTGTCATCATGTGCCTTTCTTTGTTTTGTTTCATGCCACCTCACACCACAACCAATTCCATGAAATGTCAGACTAGAAATCAGATTGTATCTATTCTTTTCCTCTGATATCTGATCAAGCATTTTCTGCTGGTATAAGCCCAATACAACACTGTTCATCAGAACAGTGTCATGTCTACTTGGAAGTAACCTCTGCAAAATGGTACATCTCTAGGATCAAAGATAGTGACTGTGCTAGCTCCTCACAAAACACGAGGAAGTCCTTATTATCAGATATGACGGAGACTAGGATGGCTATGAGTGGCGCTTTAGTTTCTCACCTGAGCAGGCGTCCGTCGGAGGGTCACCTGGTGCCCGATAGAAGCCCTGGAGGCAAGGACAGCTATGGGCACCACGACTGGAGGTTTCGGTGTTCTTCGGACAGCGCTCACAGGCCTCGCCGGACACTGAGGCTTTGAAGAAGCCAGGCTTGCACTCTGTTAACAGACCACACAGGCAACACTTGGATGAGGAAAAGAAACAATGGCAGTGAGAATCTTCAACGGCTTAGAGAGCACCCAATAATAACTCAGTAATAACCCAATAATAACTCAGTAAGTTCACCAACTCGGCCTCGTCTGAAGCCTGCTTTTGAAGTGTAAGACTATACAAAGCTGACCGAACAGGGCTATGGCACTCTCTTGAACCAACTACGCCCCCCTCCCCCCAACCCTTTCTGCATACAGGACCAGTCATCCCACATTCCAGACTGGCACCGGCACTTGACAAGCGAGATGACAGAACAAGTCGGATAAAAACCAACGGATGTGCGATTGTCAGAGACTACATGGGAAACAAGCTCCGACCAAACATTCTTTACAGATGTTCTTCGTTATTTAACCCTTAGAAGTCCAGGGGTTGCTTCTTTTGCTGTTCTGTACTATTCAAACATAATTATTAGGACTGTTGGATGATCAACATTATTAGTCATGAGTAAATCACCCTTGTCTTAGTCTTATTTGTTCCAGTTTTACTTTAAAGCAATGTATTTGGTTACAGCTGTTTAACACAGCTCCCTCACATTGTCTTTATTACCATAAATTAATTCTATTTATAACTAAATATAAATTCAATGAGTCATATGAAAACCCAGCTGGAGCAACCGAGGCCTCCCCACCACAACTACAGCCTCTCACTTTTGCGTACATTGCTATCTTTTGCTGCTTATTGATATATCCACACAAATATGCCATGCATTAGCAAGCACAGGCTTTCATCAGAACTCTCCCACTTGTTTATTAGTACTAAATATTAAATTACACAATACTTTTTTATTGTTGCCGGCACTAATCACATCTGAGAAGATTATTTGGCCTGGGTCCTACCATTAAAGAGTGATAAATATAGCATGGCATGAATGACGCGGACAGCGGAGGGTGGGATTTGCAAACATAAACGTGGCCATACAACCATACATAAAACTGTACAAACAGGAAGGCAGAGAAAGGTCTCCTATGAATTAGTCTAGAAACATTCCAGCTTGTGCAGCTCATGTCCTTCCTCTGTCCACTTCCACCTCCCCTCCGCCACGCCGTCCTCCACCGTCTCTCTTACAGAGCACATGGAATCAGCAGCTCAGAGAAATACAGAGTATCACGAGGACAGCTCAGAACACAGCAATGCAGACGTCTGCGTCCGTATTATTGCACAATGAAGGGGACGCAGGGTTAAACAATACAAAAACAAATTCCGTTTGGTTTGGTGTCGGTCTGCGCGGCCCTGGAGCGCCGCCAAAGATACAGAGAGAGTGTAGATAAAATATTTGAGGAGTCAGCGCTGGTTTCGATATTCAGGCAATTTAAGGACACGAGCTTGAGTGAGAAAAGCTGCACCTACAGAGGAGAACGTCCTGTTTCATTCAGTTCAGCTCCATTCCAAATATTACTGTAACTCAAGACACCCACGGCAAATCACTGTTTCCATTTCCTGGTGGCTCTCTGTTTAAACAGCTATTTTGCCAACAATATTAATTACAAAGTGCGCTGCTTCTTCCTTCTTCGGGGCTTTGTATCAATTGAGGCCTTGTTTTGGGTTGGGCCACTTGCTCAAACAGGAGGGGTTTAAGGCGGAGGTATACATTACCCCAAAATATACGAGAGCACGCGTTCTCCCATTTCAAAAGAAAATTCCCAGCATGAAAAGAATTTAGTGTGGCGACCAAAAGCCAGCCGAGGCGTTATTCGTTCCTCCTTTCAAGTCCACTCCTTGTCTTGTTTCTCCGCCAGCTGTTGCCTGAGACTTTACTGCGACTCATTAAGGCAACTGTGTGGGGAGGTGGGGATGGAGAAGGCGCGAGAGTGAGAGAGAGAGAGAGACAGAGGGGCTAAGAGAGCCAGAGAGAGGGATAACGATTCCTGCTGGGGCTGAAGAGAAATGGGAGGTGGATGGGTTGGGGGGACTGAGTAAGAAAAAGCACCGTCCTATTCACCCATAAGGGAGCTGAACAGCTGCTGCTGTGGACCCCAATTCACATGCCCACAGCCTCCGCCTCTCCAGCCGTAATCCTCTGAATTCTTGGGTCTCCTCGCTCGCTCACGGGCACATGCTAGAGAGGGTCCAGCCATGGCCATTCACCGGCCTTTTCAGGCCCAGACAACAGGCGCAGAATGCCGCTCCATTCAGCTAGAGGGAAAACACTTGTTGCAAATAGTGGAGATGCCACATGCCACATGAATACGTGGGGCTGGCTTCTTAACGACGAGGTACAAAAACCTTGCCTGCGTTTTTGTTAGGGCAGTGTATGGAGGCTTTACAGTGGAGTTTAACCCTATTATTGAAATGCACCGTCCTTCACAAAGGGAAGAATTTCTTAGGTGTAGGCCTCAAAAGGAGCAGTCGTACGAGTGGGCCAGTCCGGTCCAAAACTGCTGAATCTAGGCCATTTTTCCAGCTCCAGTTTACAGCATGGTATAATGGGTGGGATTTTTTTTTGTAAACTTTTTCACTTTCCAAAATAGAGGAGGAATGTGGTGGAGCTGGAGGGGCTTTGTCTTTGTGCACTGGACACAACAGGAAGCAGGAAGCATGAGGCTGACGCTTTGCTTCCTTCCTAGAGCAGCCAATCAAAGCATGCGCAGGGTGAGCAGGAGAACACTACCGAGTCTGGAGAAAGGGAAGGAGGACTGGATGTGTTGGCAAAAAAGAAGCAAGGGGAGGTCAGAGGAAAGTAAGGACATTATTACTTTTGAGGAATGCTAATTACATCTCTGCAATAAAGACTTCCCAGCACTCCAGCGGAAGGGGCGTATGGCAAAGTGGGCGAATGGCAAATATCATTTTATGTATCAAGATATGTATTGTAAAGACACAAATACACATAGATATTTTCACTATAGACAATGTGTAACATGATATTCTATCTTTCCAAGGACAGACCGCCCAGCTGTCGGAAATATAAACCAACAAGCAGTGAAAAAGGTGACAAGTTCAGAAACCAGTGCCATGTAGTGGAGCTTGGCACCATCGTACTAGTGGGGTCTGAGACGTATGCAGGGGTAACTGCTGTGGAATTACATAACTCTTCACAAATATATGTAATGTGCAAATATAATACTAATTTACACCTTGTACAGTTTAATGCCCATATATATATATATATAGTATTATATAGTATTATAAATAAAGGTCCAATTAAAAACCCAGCAGCTCTACTGGCTCTGTAAGACATGCATAGTGCTTGGACCCCGGTGATCACCACTTGTGATATACAGTAATCTGTAGGCATTGACAGCTATTACAGTCTACAGAGATAAATAGACCCTACAACCATTTCAGATGCAAAGTATGGCTGGTTGCTAATAACAATGTATACATGATAAACATTTTTTGCCCACCACTAGAAACCTCTCTCGCTCTCTCACTTCCTATCCCCCTCTTTTTTTTTTGCTTCTTAGTAACCAAATATTAGTTCTGATTTGACAATGAAATTTGCCAATAAAAACTGAACACACTTTGTGGCCTGGCTGAATAATGACTGTGAACTGCTGCACTGTTATGTTTAGGAAGAGGAGGGATTCTCTCCTAGAATTCTATGCTGGTGACAGACACCCCCCGCCTTCTCCCCTCTTTCCCGTCCTGAAATTAAAAACTACATCCACTGAAAACTGCACTTGCTGAAATTTCGAGTTAATGAAAGGCCAAGGTATGCGTGTATGAACAAAACCTCTCACCAATGAGGTGAAATTACCCATTCGGGACCCTACTGAACCTGCACTTGGTGAACACTTTGTTGGTCTTCAACCTGAATATGGGCAGATCTGGACATACATGAAATCAAAAGAAATGTAATCTCAACAAAATCTAACCAACCCCATGGTTAGCTTATCATGACATAACTGATGTGCTAACGATACCATATCATCATATTGCCCACCCGCTCGTAATATGTGACCATGTTTCTGCGAACTCTCCCGGGCCTCCCCCTCCCCATCTCCCTGTTTGGCACCAGGGGATTAGGCCTTAAGAGGCTATGAGTGACTGTTTGTTTATTGTGAGAGTAGCCGAATCCTGTTCTCCAGTGGCCTGCTGGGGTCTGGGAGCTGTGTGGGTTGAGCGGAACTGACGGGGTGAAGACGGACGAGTGGCTGACATTAATGGATGGATGCACGAATGGATGGAGGGTGGGACAGGGGGTGAATGAATGAGTGTATACATGCTGGCTGGACAACAGGAATCCCTCCAGGACAGGAGTTAGACGGGAGCGTTTTCGCATAAGAAAAAGGATGGAAAACAAAAGGGCCAGTCATTTCAGTCTGGGCTCAGGAGGGCTTACATGTGGCCCCAGGCAGCAGCGAGTTAAAGTGTCCTGCTCTAGTGGGAGCTGATGGCCAAGTAAAACAAACACAGCAGAAGAGTGAGTGAGGACAGCAGCCAGGGGCTCGTTACACGGGGGGAGGAGGTTAAATTCAGAAATACGACCAGTGGGAATAAAAAGAAAGAAGGAAAAACCCAGAAACACACACATACACATGTGTACATATTTATACACGGCATGAGAAAAACACGAATGAAGATTAAGATAATCAATTAAAAGATTTAGACGTTCGGCTTTAGGCAAGCATCCTTGGAGCATCCCTTTTCGTGCCTTCAGATTAGATCAGTTCCTAATCGGTTTGGAAGAATTCTGGGGAAGTCTAAAATCTACCTACACCTACAACAATCTTTTTAATCTTTGACATCTGCCAGCATGGTCTGCTGGAGTGGTCATGTGGCCAGTGGAGACAAAGCCAGGGCTTTAGAGTAGGGGGCAGTTGTAACATGAAACTGGGAGGGGGGTGGGCAGGAGGTGGGATAGGCGCTAGGTATGGTCTAAGCATTAGTGCAAAGGATTATCAGCCCAATGGACCAGTTGTAAGAGAATTACATCTACGCTTTACAATTCCACTCAGTCTTTCATCTGGTCGTTAACCGACACAATAAATGCTCTAATCCTTTTCTTTTCACACTTTTCACTCCTTCTCAGGGAGGAGAAGGAGAGAAAGAAGCATAGAAAGGGAAGATGAGAGAGAGAGAGAGCAAAAGGAGCCTAGGACACTAGGACTGGAGGATTTGGTCATTAACAGAGGAGCTGCAGACTAGGGAAGGCTTTCACAACTCTGACCAGGTTGTGGTTTAGATGAGGTGTTCAAGGCTTTGTGAGAAAGTGAGCTTAATTTCAGCTCTGATCATCAGAAAGCCATTGCTTTTCATTTGGCTCACGTCCCGGTTTCCTCAGATTCAGGTGGCAGCACCAAATGCCAGTTCCGGTTAAAAAGGCCAAGCAAACCAATAAACAAAATTCCTTAATAGCAGGAAAATAAATGGGTGAACGAAGCCAGCAAATAAGTTCAACAATAGAAATCCCTGAGCCGACGAGTTGCAGGGTCAGGGAGGATTAGCAGGCCTCCGGTTTCCGCTGTAGCTCGTCCTGTTGGGGGGGGGAGCGCAGCACTGACGTGGGGACAAGAAAGTGCTGACCTCACACCCCAACAGCACAATACACTCAACACATACACACTCTCTACCCACAGCCCCCCATTATAGGAATTCCACGCACAGGAAACATGCCCCCCGAAAGGACTTGCTTGGCAAAACAAAACCTGAACTAAACCATTAGCGTAGCGCCGGCTGTTGAGTCATGAACACACATATGCAACAGAACCGAAACAGAGAAGCAAAAAATCATGACCCGTCCGATTTTATCCGAGTTATTCTACACTTTGGTGTGGTGGAAAAACTTCCATCCACCTAGTGACTCATTTCATGATAAGGAAGTTGGTTTGCCATCCATTCCGCTTGCCTCCCACTTCATCCTCTTGACCACTATTGTGGAGAGTAACTGGCCCCGGTTGTGCATCACACGTTAAACAATAAGATGAGCTCAATCGTACCGAAACTACGAACAGTCATCCCTTCCGCGCTCTGTGGTCTAATATGAAAAAAATCAGTCACTAAGTTGGCCGGAGAACAAAGAGATCATTTCTGAAAAAGATCCTTTTATTTTCTTAGCCTGCCAAGAGAAGTCAACATTGCCTCCAACTAAAAGCATTAAATATATGTGTGTGTTATAAATAAGATAAGGACAACTACAAGTCTAAGATGGGAAAGGGAGCAAAAAGTTACTCAAGCAGAAGCAGGGGAGGCGAGCGCTAGCCTGAAGGCAAGGTGGGAGTAATTACAGGTCAGCCAAGGAAACAAACCTAAAGCCACCACTGTACTCTACTTCTTTCCAAAGGGCTCGCCAGCGCGCTCTCAGATGCCGGCCGTATTCACAATCGCATTCACGGTTTAGAAGTGCACGTGCAAAATGCTCAGATTTCAGCTATTTTCCAAAGAACAAAATGCTATTCACACTTGTCTCACCATCGTCCATGCATTTCTCTCACCTTTCACCTCCAGAGATCTGCAAAACAATGTGCTCTCTGGGCCGGTAAACTCCACAAACAGCCCAGCATGAGGGCCACAGTTAGGCTCGGCTCGGGGTTGATTTCTTTATCCTCCTATTATGCTGCAGATCTCTCCGCATGGCCTCAGAGCAAGCAAACCCTGAAAAACCCTGGGGAAGCACTCATGTCAGGCCAGTGGAAGAATTCAATCAGTGGCTATTTACAAGCGCTGCACTTTTAAACTCTTGTCCACAAGTGTGCAATTCTCTGAAGTATGTACTTTCAGGGCCTGCGTCCTAAAATCCCAACAAACCCTCATGCTATCATTTACGGGGTTATGTATTACTGACATATTATGATAACCAAAGCTTGGGGCTCGGGGTTTATCTTAGATGAATCTCATGTAAACTTGGTGTGCAATTACAAGCAATCTATTTGTCTTTGAGATACAGACGGTGGACAAGCAAGGCTGTTTATTTACACTGCACTTCTGGACATTTGCAGGGCAGTGTAAACAGGGCCGTGTGAAACTGTCACGTCCAAAACCTGCACTCCAACCCAAGGAAAATAGCACCGGTAAACCTGCCAACAACAATAAAACTACAAGGTTGCTTTTAGCATGCAGATTTTTTGGAACTCTATCCTAATCTTTATTACGGTGCCAGAAGACCTACATAAAAAGAACAGGGTGAAGCTATAGTCATTTCAGTAGCCTAGATTTCCAGATCAAACAAACTTCACGGGCTATTACATGGCAAGGGGGATTTTCAGACGGACTCCTTGTTGACTGTCTTGTAGTCGGCACGTAGAGTTAGAATAGGAGTTTGTGATATATGTGCTGTATATAATAACAAGCCGCTGAGTCTTTTATTATTGATGCACTTGTATGGACTGCATGCATTGCTACTCGGATGGGGTACACTGGGTTTGTAAATAGCCTCTAGTTTCTCAGTGGTTTGAAGGTGCCACACACAGGCCAGAGTTACACTTAATAGCCGGGGGAGGCTGTGATTTTGAACAATAGGTCAAGGAGGAACTGGTATGACTGTTTTACTGGGATCATCCGGACTTAAATCAAGCATTTACATGTACCTGTTCTCCTCTCTCTATCAATTTTCTATTACTAGTGAATCTAACAAAGTCATTTTGTCACACCCATAGTTCTTGCCTAACATCAGCAACGCTAGAAAGCGGTGAAGAAAAGCAAGAAGTCTAACGAGCGAGTTGTAGGACAGAGCTGCAGGCAAAACCAGTACTTACTGCATGCACACACATATCCGCACCCAAGTCAATTACTACCCGACCAATCACTAACCATGCATCAGAGCCCTAACTTAGTCACCAACCACCTTAGTTCCAGTAAAGGAAAAAAAATCTATTACAGTTAAAGACCTCCTTTAAAATGGGGGGAAAAACAGTCTGAAAGATTCCAGACCAGCTCCTGACCACTTTCTGTTCCCCCCCCCTTTATACACCTACAAATGGCGGCCAGTGTCCTTTAGTGGCTTCCAAAAACTATAGTTATTTGTCCAACTCAGCGTCAGAAGGCTTTACGGCCTGCGACAGGGCGTGGGCATAGGTTTCTTGCGCAATCTAAGCAGTAGGTCGGGCAGCGAGGCTTTGTGTGGTCAGCTAAGGTATGTGCCTCTTTATGCCAGAGAAGATTATGAGTGTGGAAGGGTGTGTTTTATGGCTGGAAAACTGTGTCAGTGTCAACACTGAATCGACCTGAAAGGTGTGTGCATTTGAGCGTGCCACCGTGCGCCTTTAGCCCAGCTCGCTGTGTTGTTTCACCGAAGGCTGTCTCGCTCATTTAACCTGCCACACTCTCTAAAGCCCTTTTATTGACCGCTCTCTTCATCAACTGTAGATCCATCACTGTGAGGCAGTTCCGGCCTGGAGCCCTCCCTGGGGAACATATTGTCCGACTCTAAAAACACACAGGCCAGTTTGGATGGGATTTAAATGGGCTTCAGGTATTTTATGTTTTTGTCTTTTTTGTGATTTAAGGATGATGGTAATAAAAATGAACTGATGGAATTGGAATCATTAACAGTAATGTTAACTAAATGATTTATAAAAAAATAATGCGACATGAATATTGCAAGCACTGCAGTGACATGCACTGCGATTTACTGCCTTTTTTCACATCCAAACTTTGTCCTATATGAAACAACTTCGTCAACATTTGTTTTATCTAACGAGATAAAGATTCCAATCTGTTCATCTCACTTCAAACATTTTTTATTGAAGCAAGATGGGATCGTCAGGCGGACAGACTGACTCACCGTCTCATAAAAAAAGCTTCATTTACTTCTATATAATAAAATATCGATATGTGTGTTGACACCACATTGTCAGGTAAAATCTTGTGATTTTATGCTGTATTGTTTTTTCGCCCACTCCCAATATTAAGCTGCTCCACTGTGGAGTGAACTGAGTTTATTTTCAGCCAGTAAACAGTTTCTCTGTAGTTTGAAGGACTCCTAACTTGGCCAGAAAGTTACGATCTCGATCTCAGTACATTGGTAAAGTTAAAAAAAATTCAAAACAGCATACTGAGAAATCCCAAGCTTAATCATCAATATGTCCCTTATTCTAATCCTAAAGTCCAATATTTGGAAACCTGACTTCAAAATGGTTTAGAGGATCACTATTTTGCAAACCTCTGTTGAAATTCAGTATGACATAAAATCAGAATTTTTCCGAGCCACATCTGTGCAGAATAGGATTAGGACTTTCAAAAATCAAAACTTGTATATATATGTGTGTGACTATAATATAATTTAATATAATATAATACAATTTACATAATAATTTATATATATATATATAGAAATGGGTTTTTAAGAATCGAATCTTTTTAATATTTAAAATATCAAAAAGCTTATTGAAACTTGTCCTTCCATATTAAATATGTATATACTGATATCCTTAACACACACACACACATATGTATATGTATATATATATATATATATATATATATATATATATATATATATATATATATATATATATATTTATATATACACCACACACACATATGTATGTATGTATATATATATGTGTATATATATATATATATATATGTATATATATATATATATATATATATATATATATATATATATTCACACACATATATATGCTCAGGTATAATTAAAGGTCAAAGGCTGTCATTCTGGAACATAAGGTGGGCACATGTCCCGGACATAGGTGACCTTTTTTTTTTTTTATTTTAACTGCAGATCCATCACCAAGAGGCAGATCTGGCCCGGAGCTCTCCCTAGGGAATTCCTCTTGCCTGCAGTAATAGGGGAGGCTCTAAACCTAGCAGGAATGCACCACAAGAGGAGGGGGCAAGTGGGACCGATAGCTTGAGCTGAACACTGCACTACATTGTTCTGCTACCTTAACATTCCATTCCCCAACCTTTTCACCATCCCCTCCCTTTCTGCCTGTCTCAACCACATCTATCTCTCTCTCTCTTTCACACACACACACACCCACACCGACACACACCTGTTCACTTGCCCCTCTGGGTTGAATTACCGTTAATTTACTCATTCTAATAACAGACATATTAACACATCATTAGTAATTGTTTGGTATTAACGATTTCTTAATAAATGAAACCGGAATTTAGGGAGGAACTCCAGTTTAAGAAAGCAGTTTGGTGTGCTGTCGCAGGCTGGCGGAGTACCTGCCTCTACAGGAGTCACTGTTATTGGGAAAGCTTTGTTAAAGTGGTGGGGTTTTGAAGGCATTTGTAATGGAATGATTCTGAACAGGCCCTAGCATGCCGCGACTCCCATGCACATTTTCTTCAGTCGCAAAACACCTGAATGTCAAATGGCTGAACTCTCACTAAGTGTGGCGAGAGAAAGAACAGAGAGACGGGGAGAAAAAAGGCAAAAAGAGAGTGAGGGAGAAAAAAAAACACCAAGAAAAAAAAAAAAAACACTGTATTACTATATGGTCACAAGAGAGTTCGTTCTGAAGCAGGTTTCAAGCAAGTCCATAAAAACACTTTCGCCTTGAGCATAAGCGTTTGAAATAGTCACTGACTAAGAATGCAGGGGGTTAAAGGGGTCAGATCTACAACTGTAAAGAGAAAACACGTTTCCAAACCCACAATTTATCTTTCAGACGGAGCAATCTGAAAGAATGAAAGTATTTTATGGTATTAAAAAAGTAGTAATAAAGACTTTAAATCAAGTCATTAATACAGAAGTATGGAAAACGGATGGAAAACGACCAATTTATGGTCGATTATGTCAAGTTGAGATTTTTTCATAGATTTTTGTGTTGGTTTGAGTTTGAATTGTGGTTTAAGTTTAGTTTACCAGACGAATAAAAGACTGTTATGTGGTAGGTTTCCACATTCTTTGCTTTAAGTTGATGTGGTGACATGTATGGTAAGGTTAAGGAATTCCATCCATTTTACTGGAACTTGTTCACCCTGGGGAGTTTTCCACGCCGATGCTACAAAAGCCCATTGACCAAAATACACATAATCCTCCATAATAAATACCATCGCTGACAAACCCTAAAACACATATTGTACTCCTTTCAAAAAAAACATTTCTTAAATGAATATCAGACTCGGTGGCGGCAGCAGCTGGCACTCGAGGCAGCTGGACTATATGAGCCAGAGAAGGGACCCATGTCTTACCTTGGCACGATTCGTTCTTAGCTTCATAGCCAGGACGGCACTGGCACTGGCCCACTGGCACCACCCACTCGCCATCCACTGTGCAGTAAATGCGCGGTTGGTCCTCACTCACAGCGTTTTCCACACAAGCCCCAGCCACCTCCCGCAGGGCCTGGTTCTCCCCCCCTGCCACTGTCTCAGGGAATCTTGCCAAGCTCTTCACCGTGGCTGGGCAGGTTTTATAGTACACCCTGACAGAGTTAATAGCCACGCAGGCCCCAATGTCCTGGAAGGCCAGGTAGAAGCCCTTCCGGGACAGATTGTCCACCACCCGAGTCTCTGTGTTTATCTTCATGTCTCCGACACTCGAGATTTCGTCTGGCGCGATGGTGGCCACTTTGCGGAACTGGCCTTTGCGGAAGCTGGTGCCAATATCAGCGTCTGCTTCGGAGGTGTGCAGGTTGAAAGTCTCCTTGCAGGTGAGTGAGTCCGCGCCGAAGCTGTTGCAGTCGCGCACGACAAATCGCATCTCCACAAAAACCCGGGTGGCAGACGGGTGGCGCTGGATGAAAGTGGTCCGCAGCCAGTTGTCCTGTTCTCCTGCCCCCACGTTACAGATGAAGTAGTTATACAGCAAAGAACCATTCACAGCCTGCTGGGCGATCTCCCACTACAACAAGAAGGAAATGCAGATGGACAAAGTTAGAGATGGGAAATATGAACTTACAGTCACAGCACCAGTCAAAAGTTTAGACACACTAAACTGAACGGACGTTGCTGGTGATCTTAAAAACTCTACAGGCTCACTCTTACACAGATCCAACTGATGAGATGTCTGAAACGATTCATATCCTGATATACCACATATACTCTTAATGTGTCACAATATTGTATTTTGCTATAATCTCTAATATACACTGTATTTTGCTGCATTTTTTCCACAAACTTTTTAAAAGCTACTCTTTCAGTTTAGTGAATATTCATGATGGACTGACCAATAAAATGTTTCCAAAAAGAAAATAATCTTGTTATATCAACCTCTATTGCAAGTTAAGAAATCTCCTCTGGTAATATTCCATTGTTTCCTGGTTTTTAAGGAGGACTAAACCATTCCAGTCCACAAATCCATTAGTGCCATTTTATAGTTTGATGTCTTCAGTGTTATTCCAAAGCAAAGCATCGAGCTAAAAATAAGGAAAACATTCCACACGTAGCCGTGTCTAAACTTTTTCCTGGTGTTGTATATCTCACTATTTTCCCTTTGGTGATATGATATTATAACATGACAGTGAAGGAACACAGTTAGTTAGTTTCACTCTTCTTAATTAGTGAGTTAGTTTCACTCTTGGTCATCCAAAACTGAGAACCTACACAGTATAAAGTTCCCTTAACTCTAGCTGTTGCACTCTGGAAGCTTCGCCATATTCCCACACATGCTTATCTCATTTTCCTTATCATTCCATATCGCAAAAAAAGCATCATGGCACTATTCACTTTTATACCAGCATATTTCCCACCCCTAATGCAAGTGAGGAAGAGTCAAAACCGAGGCTGCCAAACAGCAACTGCTGAGGGCAAAAATAACACAAAGTGTCTCCAGTGTGGAATCTTAAGTACTAGTGAGGATACTGGTTCATTACCCATTATCCTTTGGCAGGGAAGACCACATAATTCCAACTACTGTAAATGGACTGATGTAACTGTGTTTTCTTTTTTCAGAGCTTTTCCTCTGTATACCGCCACTGTGCCATTAATTACAGGAGAGGTGCGTTATTTTCACAGTGTGTGGCACAACAATAAAACAGTCCATACCACGCAACTGCAGAGCAAATGCTCCCATAAAAGTCTAGTCCATGGATTAACACATTTCATCATTTAAGGGGCCTCATACTCTCTTTAAATGAACAGCAGCTCTTTAATGGTGCAATTAAGCTCCCATACGGCCCAAACATGCTGACTGTTTGCCTTTAGTTTGGTTCACTAGAGAATGTCTGCACCCAAACTCAGACAGTGGTGGCATGTATGTAGGGGAGGGCGATATGATGATATGTACATCACGGTATACTTGTGAGCATAGTGTGGATATCATGATGAACTATATTATAGAAATTTGAACTACACCGGTCAGCTGAATGTTTCCTTACATAGAGAGCATAGCTGGCCCTGTTTAAAAGGACTGGGTAATATGTGACACCATTGTATTCATATACTGAAATTCGTCATCTCTGTGTCTTTTTTGTCCATTACAATGTATCAAAAAATATTGTGACATATTATACATCATAAAATCTCTCAAGGTGTCATGAGGTTGAATGTTTGCCCACATTACCCACCAATACACATAAGGGATTTAAAGAATTGCAGCCAGTTTGCCCCAATAAGTGTCCCACTATGATCAAATGGTGCATCCTAAAATCCCAGAACACATCCAGCACAGTTCCCAAACTACCACAGGCTCTGTATACATTTGAGAGAGAGGTTCCAGAAAACGTAACTTTCAGAACGAGTTAATGAATACAAGACCAAACATGCCCCAACATCTCGTCCTGCGCCATTAAGATGCTAAGAGAACGATTTGCATTAGCCTTCAAGGTGACCAAACATGGAAATGAGACACATAAAGGCATAATGGCTCAAGAGCATGGCAGGTAGGGCACTAATGTAAATTCCTAAACCAAACGTCCTACCACTTTCCCGTAAGTGTGCTCAGGAATCTAGGGAATATCTGCTTGGGAAAAGTTTCCATGAGCGTCTTATGCAGGCCAAAGGGGGGGAAGTTAACAAAACTGCTAAACTCACATGTTTCAAGAAGCCCCACATGCGCCCAAGTCGAAATGTTAATTACACCCTTAGTTATACAATCCTGAAGACAGGGCTTTAAAACCACACGAGGCCACAAATATTCTCAAGCAGCAAACTAGCTGCAGGCCTCCAGGCTTTTCTAGGAGCGCCAAAGACACTGTGCCGAGCGAGTAGAGCTCAAGTTCTCCAGAAACCATCCCAAAATGATGAAAGTGCATGTGAGATGAAGAAAGCTGACCGTGACTATACGGTGCCAGGGTATAAGTGTTCAGCGAGTGGGTAAAATGACTGAGAAGCACATCCCACATACTCACCCCTTGCTCATCAGGCCAGGTCAGCCAGCCCAACTCCCCTCCGGACGCCACCATGTCCAGCAGCACCTCTGTGTTAAAAGAGAAAAAAATCAGCTTCACACTTCAGATACTACTGAGCCACATTCCACAGAAATGCCTATCAGTATTAGGCAGCAGGTAAAGGCAGTGAACAAGTGTCCCAGAGCAGGTCAGCTTTAGTCAGACTAACTTTGGTGCCTCTCACTGAAGCTTTCTGAAGTTAGAGGCACAATCTGATCTTCTCTAAAGCGCTCATTCCTCCATCCCCATTTCCCCTTTCTTTAACTTTCACCTCCTCTAGTTGTTTATGAGTTAATGAGCTACCTTTATTTCTGGAATAAGGGTATTCATTACACTCTCGGACAGGCTGTGGAGTTCTAACCACTGCACACAGCCTTCACACCCTCATCACCACCAAACAGCTAAAAACCCCAGACTGAATCCAGTGGACTGCGCTAGTGGACCTCTGGGAAGAACTTCACCCCATTAGAGAGAGAAACTGGGCGGCTGTAAAAGTCCAGCAGGTAAATGGAGCGAGGAAGCGGCACATGCTGTGCAGCAAAGTGATCAGCCGAAGACTCAGACACTTAACTCCTCAAACTTCGTAAGCCTGGTGTTACAGACGCGCCGCTTACCTTCTTTATTCTGGAGAGAAACAAACACGCAGGTCATAAATACAGTGACGAACAGAATCCGCTTTATCCGACGGTAATCCATGTTTCTCTTCTGGCGGTGGTAAAGTGCTGTGAGCTTCCTCGCGGACTCCGCGGCTGCCGCTTCAGCTGCTCCTCCACAGCCTCATTGAGAAACGCACAGCGCCACTGGCCACGCCCGCTGGAATGTGGAGGGGCGTGGTCGCGCGAAGGTGCTCCGCCTCTAACCTGCCAAAGTTCACTTACCTGTATATTTACGGTCTTAATATTTAACCTACCTCAAGCAGCTCTGAAGGTAAAGGATCTATCTATCTATCTATCTATCTATCTATCTATCTATCTATCTATCTATCTATCTATCTATCTATCTATCTATCTATCTATCTATCTGTCTGTCTGTCTGTCTGTCTGTCTGTCTGTCTGTCTGTCTGTCTGTCTGTCTGTCTGTCTATCTATCTATCTATCTATCTATCTAGCTGTCTGTCTGTCTGTCTGCCTGCCTGTCTGTCTGTCTATCTATCTATCTATCTATCTATCTATCTATCTATCTATCTATCTATCTATCTATCTATCTATCTATCTGTCTGTCTGTCTGTCTGTCTGTCTGTCTGTCTATCTATCTATCTATCTATCTATCTATCTATCTATCTATATGTCTGTCTGTCTGTCTGTCTGTCTATCTTTCTATCTATCTATCTATCTATCTATCTATCTATCTATCTATCTATCTATCTATCTATCTATCTATCTATCTATATGTCTGTCTGTCTGTCTGTCTGTCTGTCTGTCTGTCTGTCTGTCTGTCTGTCTATCTATCTATCTATCTATCTAAGAGCAAAAATAAAACATTCAGTGTAAAATGTGTGTTTAGCAAATCTATCTATCTGAGAATAAAATGAAAGATCAGACTGTTTTATCTAAATCTTGTTCCCAAAAGAGCTGATGATGTAATGGATGCTGTGCTAATGTAAATAAATACAGAGTACAGGATTTCAGTCCCTAAACAGTCGAGGGCCTTGTATTTTTCATTTCATACACGACCAAATGTTTTCAGTGGTTGACAGGTCTGGTCCGGGCAGTTCAGCGCCCGGACTCTTTTACTACAGAGTCAAGCTGTTGTAATACATGCAGAATGTGGTTTAGCATTCCCTGGAAAAGACGTGTGTTGCTACAAAACCCGTATATATCGCTTAGCATTAACGGTGACTTCACAGTCTACAAGTCACCCATGCCATGAGCACAAATGTGCCCTCATATCATTACGGATGCTGGCTTTTGAATTGTGCGCCGATAACAAGCCGGATGGTCCCTTCTCCTCTTAAGCCTGGGGGATGAGGAGTCCATGATTTCCAAAAATTGATTTCCCAGTTTTTCTTAGCCTTTCTGAGATGCTCGTTTTATACCCAATCATGTTACTGACCTGTCACCAGTTAGCTTAATTAGTTACACTGTTATTACACAGTTGTACCAGTCTTTTGTCGCTTGTGTCCCAACTTTTTTGAAACATGTTGCTGGCACCAAATTCAAAATGGGCAGTCATTTTTTAAGCAACAATGAAATTTCATGTTTTTGATATGATATGATTTCTAATTAAATCTAGGCTTTAAGTGACTTGCACATCACAACATGTACATTCTGCACAACACCCCAACCTTTTTGGAAATGCTGTTGGCTAATATCAATGTAACTGAAACTCTTACTTTCACCATCTAATTAATTAACTGCACCCTTACGGTCTGCATCTCAGCGGGATTCACAGCATTAACAGTTTGTTCTGGAGGGAGCATGAATACATCTGAAGTCTCAACAAAAGCATTCCCTAGCAACTCCCAGGAATTCTGGAGTCAAGCTCCGTATATTTTGAGACCCCCACTTTGCTGACTCCACAAGAGCCTCAGACACGCTGAAAGACTTTGGACACAATAGCCCAGATGACAGGAGGTCGCTTACTTTAAAGAGCACAGCGTTTTACAGCAACCCTTTGTCTGTTCATTTGTTTTTTCTGCTCTTTTATACAGGATATGCTTCACATAGCATCCTTCTAACATAGCTGGACAAATAAATACAGGCCGAACCGACCAAACTGGAAACTCTGTAAAGTGCATTTTCAAGTGAAATTGTACAACAGCCTAATTTTTGAGATACACCCACTTATGAGATTTCTTCCACACGGCAGTCTAGGACCTACTGTAAGCTGTGACAAACAGAGATACACGTTAAGGACTTTGGGTTTAGACATCCACGTATGATCTATGGCTATAGACTTTTAAATACCCGTCCGAACCGCCTCAGAGTGCAGCCTCGTATGAAATGTATCCTTGCAGGGCAACACTAACTGCAATGCTTTTCTTCTCCGGACCCCTTTGTTGTGCCACACCTGTGGGAGAAAGGCTTGGGCTCATTGCTTCTGTCACAGGAGCAGCAGCCTTGTCACCATGCCCACTACTCACGCCCCCAACCCCCCAGGCCCCAATTTCCACAAAAACCCCCTCACACCAGGCTCTACTCCTGATGTTTCAGAGCTCCATTCAGACAACAATGCCATCTCTTCCACCTCCCCGCCCTGCTCTCCTCACTTCACACCTCGCTTTCACACCCGCATATGAACAGAGAGTGAAGGAAAGAGAGAGAGAGAGAGAGAGACAGAGAGAGAGAGAGAGTGCAGGCATTTTTAATCACTATATAATCTTCAATATAATCACTGTATCTCATCTATCTCCAAAACATGTATTTCCATTTTTAGTGATTTGGACTTTTATGCATCAATTATGCAGCTGCTGTTTACACTGTGTGAAAGTTTCGTGATGAATGGATCAGAAATGGCCCAAAGTTGCTTGTGCTTGGGAAAAACTCTGGTTCCCTGGTTCTCTGCTACATCAGAATGAAATTAGGCTTTTGTCCTCTCCTGTAAAGCTGGAGTTTTAAAGATACTTGTTTTCCTTTGGACACCCACAATATGCTTTAGAGCTGTAGAACCCTGTTTCTAATTTTCTGCGTAGACATGACATAATCTGACTTTCACACTAATACTAAAAACAGATTAAAGAAATGTTTTAATAGGTTTAATAGGCCATTTATTTACTGAGGAGAATAATCCAATACTACATACACACCACTAGCAGGAATATGTGGATCTGTAATATTCAGTTTTTTGAAGCTGAAATTAGACACAGGTGTTTTTAATCAGAGGGATCATTCAGATGTGAGTGGCCACCTTGTTGTACTTAAAGAACAGGGGTCTATCAAAAACACATGTTCAAGGAAGTGTATTATGGTATGAATGGAGGAGTTTCCTGAGGACCTCATCAAGGAGATTCTCTTTTTGATTGAGAGATTTTTGTCCGCTAACTAGTTCCACAGTTTTTCAGGATATCAACACCAGTCCAAATCTGAAATGCTCAGTCTGTTCAGGAATGATGTGCTTGTAAACAGCTTTTTGATCCCACTAAAACAAATATCAGAATTTATTTTCCATTAAAAATGAATTAAGTGTAAAATTAAACACTTATTTTTATACTTCTGCTTGATTGACAGAAACCATTTCACATGAACTATCTCAGGGCCGACCCCCAAGCATTAATTCATTGTTGGTCTGACCACACACTGTTTGGCTCTTTTTTCCATTTTTGGCTTCAGAGAGAAGTGTTATGTATACAGAAAGGAAGACACTGCATTCATTAGTACCTTCTCCTTTCTGTGAACATGGTGGTGGTAGTATCATGGTTTGGGCTTGTTTTGCTGCAGCTGGGTCAATGTGGCTTGCCATAACTGATGGAAAATGAATTGCACTATAACAGTGAATTCTAAAGGACATCATCAGGACATCCATTCTTGAGATGGACCTTAAAGAAAGGTGCCTAATGTAGCAAGACAGCAATCCTAAGCACAAAAGTGGAACTACCAAAGAATATAGAAATGTCGTGGAAGGACTTGAACTGAGAAAACCACCAACGTCTCAAAGGTAAAGGATGAACTGGCTGAGGTCCTTCCAGGCCGACGTAAAAAACTGATTAACAGTTACCAGATACTATAAGGTTCACATATATTTACTAATTGCAGATATGTAATATTTAACCAATGTTTATTCAGTATATATTTTTTAAACACAGATGGACGATAGGATATATGGTATTTTTTCTTGCAAGCAGCACATGATCATGTGTTTTCCATATTTATACAAAAACTATGCAGTCCAAAACTATAATACACACAGACAAAAAATTATTAGCAGAGGAAAATATGCAGTGAAACTGATATGGGAAGCAATAAGTGCAGTCTTGTGTGGTTTGGTGGGAGGGCTGCCAAGCACAGGTGTGAGTGAACTCAACAGCGGCGTGGCGAACAGCAGGCCCATTGTTAGCAGCCCATCAACATATAGCAGCAAGTGTGGCTCACAGAGGCAAGTGTGAGCTAATGTATATCTCAGTCAATACCCTCAATGGGAATGCAAGGGCGTCCTGCTCTGAAAGGCTGGCACTTCTTCCTGCAGTGCGGATGATAAGTAACACATGATACCGCTGCTTTTAATTACCTTCCAGTGAATTTTTGCCACCCTGGACGATGAATAAGATACGGCTGGGTAAAACGAGACATGCCCATTGAGGCCGAGGTCTTGGTGGGGTGGGAATCGCATAAATGGGCCAGGTTAACGCTGCAAATTGGTATCAGTTTGTGATAAGGCCGTTAGCTAATGATGCGTGCATAAAGAGAGGCATTAGCAAGTGAATGTACGAAAACAGGCCAGTTTCTCCAAATCTGTATACAAAGTGTGCAGATATCAGAAAGAGCTATCAGAGCCCACTTCCAAGTCAGATCATAATCTCCATAGGCACCGTTTGGAATGACGCTCACAGTGGAGGACCACACACAGCGATAGACGCTTAGCCATATGAGAGTCAACAGAGGCTTTATTGAGGAACCACCACCAAGGCCGTCTCACGTGCACTCTTTTAAAATAAAGGTGTCCAAACGGTTCTTGGCCAAATCGTTCTGGCACAGAGTCTTACATTAGGTACAGAAAATGTTCTTTAATGATTTGTTCTACAATAAAAAGGTATTTAGGGAGCATTTGTTCATCTGTTCATCTGGTCGTGGTGACTCTTGAACATTTTTGCATAATGAAATCTTTAACATAAGTCATTTAGAGTGTTGAGATTTGAAATATATCCTTCTAAAGTGACTTACTGAGTCAGAACTGTTCACAGTGGTGATAGGAACCAGATGTTGGAAGTGTTTAATGCCCCTTAAAGGGGAATTCCACTGTTTTTTTTATTTCTGCACGATTAAATGATTAACATGCCAGAAAAAGTCATTCAGGGCAGTTTGGTGTTAAAAGCTCTATTATAGAGAAACTTGTTGAGTCAGAATCATTCACAGTGGTGCTGACATGAGCCGGACGTACACCTCTAAAAGCCCCCTCATGGAAAGCTATTGCTTAAATGGGTATGAATGTGCTGCCTGATGCCTGAGTCATTCTTTCACAGTAAGTTTGTTATAAAATTGGTTTTTGGATTTTGGAAAATGCATTTTAATCCATTCATGGTGGGAAGATACCTGTACCTGATACCTGAGGTTCTCGGGCAAATAGTTACTGTCGTCAACGTTTCATAAAAAAAAACCTCAGAAGAGTTTTACAGTAAATAAAATGTCTTTGTTTGCATTGTAGACATTGGGACTACTGATTCCCAACACCACTACCGTAAAGAAGATCAGTCCTGGTGTGTTTACATATATATAATAGAATGCTTTTGTTATTGTACTTGTATAGAATGACATTCATTGCAACACTCTCCAAGGAGAAGAAATGAACAACATAAAGAGCATTAATATACTATATAGATAGGCACTTCATGGAAGAATGAGAGTAAACTACAGCAACCAGTGCAATATAAATATAATTAAAGTTATTAAAGGAAATATGCCTCTACAAATCACTCTGAATTACCCAAAATCTTAAAAACTGAACTGTGGAGACATTTGAAGAAGTCAGTGGTATTTCCTTTTAAAACTATATTGCAGAAACTTATTACATGAAATGGTGATTTACTGCTGCTTGATGGGCGGCTTCAAGCTGCTGCTTGAAAACACAGTTGTTTGGCAGTTTTGGGATCATTTTTGGCACTGACTGTATTTTTAAAACACAGTCACGGTAGGGAGGTACACGCAGTGTGTTATACTGTATAGTCCCCAGGTCTGAAATCTGTTTTAATCAATGCATTGTAATCCATTCCTGGTGGAAACATATGTGTAGGAGGTGTAGAAGGTAAATGGGGCCCAAAGAAAGCCTTTTTTTCAGACTGGCTACTATTTTACCATCATCAACATAAAAAAAACCTCAGGTTTCCTGAGGTTCACTGGTGGTTCTATAGGAAATAAAATGGCTTTGTTTGCATTGTAGACAATGGAACCAGAGTTTCCCATCACCATCACCACCATAAAGAAGATCAGTGGAACTGGATTATGCCACCACAAGTCACTCTGAATGGCTTAATATCTTAAAAAATGGAACTGTGGAGATATTTCGAGAGATCAGTGGCCTTTCCTTTTAAAGCTACATTGCAGAAAGTTATTACAAAGAAATGGTGATGAATACTGCTGATGGCCAAAGCTTTGTTTTGTGTCATGGTAGGAAGGTACTTGCAGAGTGTTGTACTGTATAGTCCCCAGATAACTTATATATTACATAATATTTTACCATTATCAACGTTACATATAAAAACTCACAACACCGATGTAGAACCAATGGTGGTTTTGCGAAGTTGTAGCCGCCAAACCCCTGGTTCCCTCCACAACCACTGTAAAGTAATCCAAGTCTGTATATTTCAGTACACCACTTCACATAAAAGCACTTCATTGTTTGCATTTTGCTAACTAAATTGACTATAGTGTTTCAGAAAATGGTAGAATTCTTTGTTAGGAGTGTTGATCAAATGCAGAAACCTGGCTAAAAGGCAGAAACACAACAATAGCAGTGCTTACCACTGCAGTGAATGGTAAACAATCAACTACAATTAAAATCATTATTTGTTTGAGGTTCTTATGCTTGGTCAACTTCAAAGTGTGCAAGATAATTCCCCATAAACTGAGTTTGTCCTCAGTGCTAACAAGGCACACACGTGCTCCAGGCCCCTTTAAGTCGATTCAGGGAAGATCTCTTAGGGCGTCTGGGCCTGAGTTGAAATCTAAACTCTGCAATATGTGGTTGCAAGTGAATGTAGCCATGGGGTTGGGGGTGTTGCCACCAAGGCCCGTACCCCGAAATTACTGCGAGACCTTGTGGTTGGTAGTAAGAGACCTAAAGAGACATTCTTTTGGCCTTTTTTGCATCCACACACCATTTTTCCCTCGGTTTCAGCATCTGAAATAATGCGGTCCATATCCAACTGGTGATTTAGGGGCAGGAGACTGAAGAAGAGTCCTTCACAAGATATGGTTTGTGTCCTCCCTTTGTTGTGCAGAGCTGAGACTGCACTCCTAAGCTTGCTGTGCGTGTTTAGGTTTACAGTCATTTTCACATTCATTAACATGCATTTATGTTCACATGGATGAGAAACTTTTATATGAAGTTCAAACCTTCACTTACGACCGCAAATATAATCACAGCCACATGTCAGTCACTACCGAGCATCCAAGACGCAATTGTTCACCCAAGTACAGAATTTATATTTTGGTAAAAACAACTTTAAAACGCTAAGTGTTAGTAGCTGCAGTTATTGCACTATGAAAAGCCTTTTGTCCTTTAATTTTGACTTGCTGCTCCCTCATAACCCATTGTGGTGACTGGAAAAGAGTGGGTACAGAATGTAAAAATCAAATGTAACTGTAATTCAGTATGTAATTAGCTATGTAATTAATGATGCATTACATGTTAATTACATGATGTTACATGTTAGTTTTACAGCAAAGTGTTCTTCAGACTTCTAACCCTCTGAGATCCCTAGTTCATGATTAGTGACCATATTTTGGTCTTTAAGTTCACAATGAATTGTGAATTACACCAGCAAATTCTAAAGGAAGATCTCAGGATATCTGTCCATGAGCTGAATCTCAAGCAAACATGGGTCATGCAGCAAGACAATCACCCCAAGCACACAAGCTGCTCTACAAAAGAATGGTTCAAGAAGAATACAGTTCATCTTTTGAAATGGCCAAGTCAGAGTCCTGACCTTAATCCTATAGAAGTGTTGTGGAAGGACCTAAAGCAAGCAGGTTATGGGAGGAAAGCCACCAACATAACAGAGGTGAAACAGATTTATACAGAGAAATGGGTTTAAATTCCTCCAAGCTGATGTGCAGGGCTAATCGATAGTTACTGAATATGTTTAGTTGTAGTTATTGTACAAGAGGTTCACATTAAATACTGAAAACCACGATTTACATACTTCTGCCACTCGCAGATGTGGAATATTGGATCATTTCCCTTAATAAATAAACAACCAGGTCTAATATGTTTGTGTCCTTTGTTTAATTTGGTCCTTTTCTGCTTTTGGGACTTGTGTGTTTTAGTTTCAGGTAGACTTTAGGTAAACACTGTACCCTGCCATTGGAACTACATATCCTGCAGTCTCCATATACAGACTTGAACAAAGCAAGGGATCATTTGTGACGAAAAAATGTACTATTCTAAATTCCATAGCGTGGCAAAGCTAAATAAACAGTCTGCCTCCGACTGACATTTGAAAAATCTGGCAATCTTCCATGTAAATGTTAGACCTGTGAATTGTTTTCTTAATTCCTTAAAATGTGTGCTGTTGAAAGAATGATAACAACAACAGAACACAGACATTAATAAAGGTAATAAACGGGAAATGTTTTGTTATTTGTAGAAAAGCAACCAAGGACCTCTTTTTAGCATTATCCAAACAGCAATGTCCCCATTTTCTCCAGATAAACAATGTACCCAATACGGACCCCCTGTTCGATATATTTCTAGGCGTTCTCCCACCTCACAAACATCTGATCCTCCTCCTCAGGTCATTTTCCTGAGTGGCGCAATTCTTTGAACACAAACCCCAACTTCTGAAGATTGTGACTTTGATTGGTGGCGATGTCACAGTCCTCCATGGGCAGGAGCATAATCAATCTCGCTTTCTCTAGGAGGGTAAGATGGCTCTGCTCCCCTCCCCAGTTCCAGAAAATGTGGGTGTTGTTAGCTGAGATAACAGGACTGGCGGTTAGAGCTCTCCTCCAAGCATGTTGGTTCCAAGGAGGTTTAATTAGAAGCAGTTCTAAAAGCTACAGTGACGCTTCAGTGTGTCTCTGTGTGGCTAGCCTTCATCCTACTGGCTTGGTAGCATCATATCTTTGGAAATGGATATTTCACCAATTTAAAAACAAACCAATAAACAAACCAATATCACGTTTTAAACAATCCATAGCTTTAAGTTTTTAAAGAAACGTTTAAGTGAAAAGCACAGATTTCTGAATTTCCCAACTACCCCAGGTGTAGTTAACCAGTTTGTCAACTACTATCTGGGGTAGATCTTCATGACTGAAGTCATGTCCACATTTGGCTACTTTAAATTGTTTAATGGTGGAGCTATGAGGGTTCAATAGCTTGCAATCATTAAAAATCAACAATCACCCGAATATATAAATCTATTACCAACATTTCTATCAACCCACTCAAACCGCATCCAGATCTTTCATTATGATCACACAGCGTCGAAGGGGTGTGGCACACAGCATGACTTAGATATGAGCAAAAGCTCACAGTGTAGCTGAACACTGTGTCACTGCTGTCTTCTCATGAAGGGATATGGTTGCTATTGAACAGCATTTCAATTGTTACTTTTTAAAATGAACTGTTGAAATAAATGTTAATAAATGAAAAGCTTTGTTCAATTTTTATAGCAGTAGGTCATAATGTGTTCCAAACAAACATCGCCGAGTCTTAATGGAAAGCTGGATGCGAGTTGAGAGAAGAAGTTTTACGGGAAATATTTACAGAAGGATTGACAATGAACTTTTAGCAATGCTTTAGCTATGTTGCTCATGTAGCTCCAGTTCTCAACAAAAGAAGCATACTTTGGAGACATGCCCTGGCAGAAAATCGTATACATTTGATTTTTTCCAAACCATTGCTTTTGAAACACACATTTTGCCACATGTGTACCCAATGTCCATCCAAAAAATATATATATATATATTTTAAAGCTTTAGCTGCTTCAAAAGAATAGCTTAAAATTTAAACATTTAAATACATCAACAAATTCCACAAAATTCGGGTTTCTGAAAGCTAGGAGTTAAAGAAGCTCAATGAACAGTGCTACCCATAATCTGTGATCACTTGTAAATTGCTTCTAAGTTGCGTTTTCTTATTTAATACAAAGATTTTTAAAATTTATATCCCATAATCAGAAAAACTATGTTAATGAAAAATAGAATCTTCCACATTTTAGCACAAATATATCTGAATCTCGTGTATGTCACATATATATCTCACGTATATATCATTATATCTCATTCATTATAAGTTCTCATTCAGGCACTCCACAATTTGTTTTATATTTTCCAAAATTGTAAAAACTTCTGTTATTTATTTCTACATTTAAATGAGAAAATCTCAGATTTCCAACATAGTCTCAGACTTTTAGCCCCCACTGTTTTTCTGACTTCTGACTTTTCTAATTCATTTTGAGTACACAAGTGTACAGCCTGATGTATGTATCAAAGACTAACACGCTTACAATGATCCTGAATATTACATATGAACATAGACACACCCAAATACAACCAGGATGTTCGGCCTGTTTAAGACAGACGACTTAATGAGTAACAGCCAGCTGATATCTGTTATGTTGTATACCTCATGGTGCATAGCACATACTCACTCGGCAGGATAAATACTCCAGGTTCATTGGAAGCCTTTATCAGAACATTCCAGTTCCCTGAAATGGAACATACCAATATAGCACCAGTTCAATTAGAAATGGTCATGGCTCACTCAACACAAGAGGGATGTTCTAGATGCTCAGCGGAGGAGAATGACCTCATCTTCAGGGCATTCTTCCACTGACAAAAGGCAACTTTATTGGCAAGTTCTTTGAAACTCCTTAACATTTGGAATCCACGACACAAAACGTGTGTGTATTAGATTTAGCAAACAGAATCACTCCCAGTGTTTACCTACCTGTTATTAAGATGGCATATATCACTTCTGGGATTTACTAGCATTGTAGTAATGAGAGTGTTGATGAATGGCCACCTGTTGATTCAGTGCTCATGACCCACCCAACATTGAGTCTGTTCAGTCATGCATCATATCAGATGAGCCTGGCAGCAGGAAGAGAGTGAAAGAAAATAGGCTAGCGTGTACGTGTGTGTTTTCTTACATTTCAGGACAGAAACTTTGACTTCATAGCAGGGGTGCGACTCGGTAGGACAATGTTTTCGTTGTTATCCCAAGAAAAATAAGTAGCTCCAAAACAGTAACTGCACAGGAGAGAGCAAAATGTTCTCAACACTTAAGAAAAGTTGAAGATATTTTATTCCAAGCAATTATAGAGAATTAATACCGGTCCATTTCCGATGAACCTTCCATATTGTGTAAACAACATGGCTGTGAGTGTATAAAGTGCTTTTGAAAAGCAAAACCTAGATGTTTGTTATTATTATTTAAATGAAGGATCTACTGAGGGTTACTGGGGTTAAGAGTAGGGTTATGATATGTTATACCTCTCGTCCTTCCTAAACAGTTCTCTTTACACAAAAATTTGTTCTTACTTCTTAATGTAAGTTAATGTAGATAGATTTGATTCCAATTTATCTTTAGCTAGTGTAATGTTAATCATGTAGCTCCAGTTCTAAGCTTATGGAGCAGAGTTTGGACTCCAGACATGCCCTGGTAGAAAATTCTGTGAATTCGATTTTTGCCAAACCATTGCTTTGAAACCTGTGGTCCTGGAAGTTTGCAACTCATGTTACTAAAGTCCACCCTAAACCATTTTTATTTACAAATTAAAAAAGGCAAAAAGATTTTATTACAAACTAATCTGGAGCATTTCTATTGGTCTATTCATCATGGCGTTTTCATACAATATAAATAACAACTGCTATATATACATATAACGATACATATATATATATATATATATATATATATATATATATATATAAAAGTATATATATGTGTGTGTGTGTGTGTGTGTGTGTGTGTGTGTGTGTTGTTTGTGTGTGTGTGGGTGTGTGTAGGTGTGTGCGTGTGTGTGTGAGCATACATAATGAGAAGGATAGCTTTAGGCTTAGGCTTATATATTGCTGGGTTGTGACAAAATCAGTATTATCTTCAAAAGGAAAAATACACAGAAGACAGAAATTGCATATATAAATAGTGAGTTAATGAGCTTTTTTTATTTTGTAACAGACATGGAGATATAAGAGATTGTCAGTGACGTCACTGCAGTGCTGATAAAGTAGAGGCAGGACCAGGAAGCATTATGGAATACAGCTTGCTCTTTATCAGCTGCTTACTCCCTCTCACAGCACTGTGGCATTTTTGAAATTTGTCACCTTTGTGTCACAAATCTGCCACAAAGATGTACATATGGGCTTTTGCACAGCGGTCATAATATTTGAACTTAATACTTGCTATATGTTTGCTTAAGATTAGTTAAGCATTGTAACCATTGTTAATGTATTACTGTAGTATATGTTGACTAGCGCATTACTTCATGTTAGTTGGCCAGTACTTACTGTAAAAAAAAAATCTTTTGACTGTAAAGTTACCAATGTAGACATTTTAAGAACCTAACGAACCTATGAACAACTTAAAGTATCTTAGTAAGGTATTGGGCCATCACAAGCAACAGAAACAAGTGAATGAAGATTTGAAGAAACGAAGAATGACTCAGCTGAACATGCTTTCGTCCTTATCTCTGTAGTCTGTATTCAGGAGGTCATGCCCTCATTCTATAATATTCCTGTCTCTGTACTGTATATACAGAGCATAAGGGACATGCTATTTATGTATAAAGCCATGTCCCAATACTGAATGAAACCAAATGTGTTTGTTTGACACAGGGTACTGCATATTTGTGATTCACTGCAGACGTGTGGAGACATTGTAGCCGAGTGTATGAACGTAGGTGCATTCTTACATGCACTTGTAAGCATGGCTGTATGTGTTTACGGCCATTCCTGTGGTCACTTGAACCATAGCAGCTCTCCTCTGTGCTTTCACTGGATGGACTGTCTTTGCCATTTAGTAAGCAAACAGCTATGGAGCACCTGTCTGTGTAGACGGAGCTCCAGGAGGCTGGCTGTGGCCTGCTGAGGTGGGTGTCAGGCATGTCAGGCACGTTCACCCTCCCTTCTCCTCTCCCAGCTGACTGGCCCTTCCTTCCTTACTTACTCACTCACTCTGCCGGCCAGGGAGGGGGCCTGTGCCCAGTGAAAGTGGAGGACAGCTGTGTAAAGTGCCGGAGGTCGGGGAAAAGCACACAATTCTGCTCTCGAAACATAAGGTCAGGAGGAAAGGGAGAGGCAGATCAAAGCAGTGATTAGTTTAAAGAGGTAAAGAACAGGGAGGAGAGGATAATGGTGGATGTGAATTTGTTATCCATATGATAAGAACTTCAATAGAAAAGCTTGCAAATATGGGGTCAAGCAGGTCACGGAATTCAAAGGTAACGTAAAGGGTCAGAGTTAAAACAGCGGTGAACTCTTAGTGTTGCAACCTAATAACAAAAATAATAACAATAAGAGGAATGAGCAGAAGAACAGGAAGGAGGAGGAGGAAGAAGAATAAGAAGCTTCTATAGACTATATACAGGTTTTTATATATATATAAAGTGAGCAAAACGTGAAAAGAAAAAAGAAAAAAATGTTTTTTTAAAGATATAATTTTATTATAACACTAAAAGTTGAGTTAAATAAAATTAAAAAACAAGAAAATGTATTAAAATATTAAAAAGGCAAAAATATTAATTAAAAGTCAACAAAGTGCAGTAAAACACAAAATGAATCAAAAACAAAGTCATAAAAAATAAAAAAGACTGAACAATATTAGCACTTAAATAAAATTTCAGGATAATGAGGGTAAAATTCAAATTTCAAATATATTATCTTTATTTTACATTGTTTTATTAAAGCTGCATTATGTAAGTGGAAAGGTGTAACTACACACAACGTGTGGTAGAACATTTTGGAACATCTGATGCATTTGGACTCCTTCCCCAAGCATTTAAATCTGATTACTGTGATCACATTGAAAGAGAGTTCAATAAGAACTTAAGTCTATTAAGTTCTTATAAGTGTCTTCTGAGGACAGGGGTGCGGGGTGGATCTATTATTGTCATCACATCTTCCTCAGTATGGTGTTGATTTTGTATTTGGGACCTAAACATCAAGACCTTCTTTTTGAGTCTGGCGTTCTGTTAATACATAAAATGCCATGACGTGGTCTGAAAAACTCCAATGAAATCCAACCTGACACGGCTGACTAATAAAAGTCAGGGTTTACTGTTTTTTCGGGGGGGTTGGGTGGGGTGGGGTTTCTTCTGATATGAAGTAAAAGTGTCTAAATGTCCTCTGCTTTAGGTTTTCAGGCAGAGCTTGGGGCTTTTATACCAACAACAGTAAGTCACTGCAAGTTACTGTAGTTCTTCTGATATAGCGACTGGGTCAAGTTTTAAACCATTCTTTAAACCATTCCTCTCTGATTTCTGTAACAGTATCATAAGCAATCCAGTATCATAAGGCACGCTCGTGAGAAGATGAAATGTTTGTCAGAAGATAGCCCGTGTAATTTGACAGGTAAATTATGGTTGGAAATGGAGGTTGCAAATCTTCAACCCTGGTTTGCTGACAGATCCTACATGTTACACAGAGCTGTGAATGTGTGCCCCATCATCTTCTCAAAGGGGGGGCGGGCTGTTAAACGACTGTGAGAACAGGTCTGTTTCTGCAGTCATGGTCCAGCCCCAAAGTGATTCCCCAGATGAAAACAACCCCCTTCATTTTAAACCCACCGGCATGCGGTCAGTCACACAGAAAGATTTGTAGATATCTCCGCCCTGACACAGAAAGACATGAATGCAGAAAAATACATGTAGCTCAATCAGGGCTGTTAGTGGTATACGCAGCCACTCAAAGCCTCAAGCCACAAATGTTTTTTTAGCATTGTTTTTGTCTGATATGATACTGTCACAAAACATCCCCTGATGGGAATATAGGCTTCTGTATTTTGCCCTTTGTTTCATGTATTTGTAATTGTATTTGTTATGTATTTACTTCATTTCAATATTTAAATTTAGATTTTGTGTTTATTTATTATTTTAGTATCAAAGTTCTTTTATTCTTTTATGCAAAATGCTGCAATATTGTGGTGGTGCAGGTAGGGAACCCTATGTAAGATATCACTTAGTGCTACTAAATGTTCAAAAATGGTTCCCGGGACTTGGGAAGCATATAGCGCCACCTTCAGTGTCATTCTGTCTTTCATTTTGTGCCTTTTTGTTAATATTATTATTATTATTTACATATACGGCATTTAGCTGACGCTCTTTTCCAGAACGACCTACAAGGGTAATTGTATTACAAATAGGCCAAATGGTGTAGCAATGCACAGTTACCTAGACTTGCAATTGAACCCCCGGCTCCCACATGGAGTGGTAGATCCCTGTCATGTACTGGTGTTATCCACAGAGCCACAGCAACCACACATCATTATTGATAAAACCTTGAATTTCCAAAAAAAACCTTTTTATAATGTTAGTAATTTCTTCTTAGGTAAGCCTTAAGATAAGGAGAGTGATCTTGGACCATTTCTACCATTCAGACAATGTGAAGGGTGACGTCCAGTGACACAATATGGAAAAGTTAGCATGTAGTTTTAACAAGTCACCTAAAACAGGTAAAAAAGACCAATGCACTTATCCAGACGCCAGCCCTGGAAAGTACCACAAATTACGTGAATGTAAAGACAGGCCTCTCACAGCTGTGAAAGTTCAGTGTTAACGGAGGGACTGTGGGAGCAGAGGGAGAAAACACTAAAACACTAAACAGGTGTCCCCTTCTTAATTGAGCGCTCTTTGAGGGGTCAAACTCGCAATGACTGTGGAAGAAAGCAATATGTGGGACAGCTGGGTCATTGTGGCTCCTTCAGTCTTTGTTAGAAGAGAGATTCTTCAAAAGTTATTTAGTAAAGGCAATTTTTTTAAAAGCCATGACCATCATTGAAACAGCTCCCTGCATGGTTAGATGGATCTTCTCCATAAAGGAAAACCTGCTGTACAAAAAAGCTGTAAAAGATCTACATTCTTCAGAAGAAATTAGATATAAGCCTTGCATATATATATAATATATAAGGGCAAAGAGAAGGAAAGTGGGTTAAACAAGAAATGGAGTTTAGAAGTTGCCCTGGACCTGGTCGCCACCATCAAAACCGCCACCATCAGATAAAGAGTATTTTAAGCTTTACTCTTTGAGAGAAAGGAGAACATCAAGCACCACTCCTGAATCAGATCTAAACAACATCCACAGGTGTTTTTGTCCATCCTTCCACTGGAAGGAGACAGCTTCACGCTATGGGTCTGAAAGGATGTGCATCTGTAAAGAAGCCCTCACTGAGAAAAGTAGAGAAGCAAAAAGAAACAACGGACTGATGGTAGTCCAGAGTCTATGGACTGAGGTATGGAAACATATTCCAGAAAGATGTTGATATTATACAAACCCTGTTTCCAAAAATGTTGGGACGCTGTGCAAAATGCAAAGAACAACAGAATGAAATAATGAGGGAATCATTTAAAGTCTAAATTGAATAAAATATAGCACACAGACACCATATCAGATGCTGTCCATTTTGAATTAGGTTTTTCAAAAGCATTGGGGCCGGAGAAACCAAAAGCTGGTAAAGCTGTGCAATGCTATAAACAAAACACCTCATGGAGGATCTCACTTTCAGAAGTATGGGGGGAGGGGTTCCGCTCTGTGAACGACTGCACGGGCAAATGGTGTACCAAAGGAAGAATACTGTTCCTCAGGTTTAAAAGATCAAAGACCTTGCAGATCGTCGTAGTACATAATATTATCAGAATCCAGAGAAATCTCTGCATGCAGAGACCTGAAAAATGATATCAATAACCAACACTCTGAAAACCATCGTCTATGAACACAGTTTGTGGCCACATCTACAAACACAAGTTATATAGACATAAGCAGATCCAGGAACGTCGCCGCCTTTCCTGGGCCAAAGTTTATTGAGGTGAGGTGGAAATACTTTTCAGATAACAGCACACAGTTAACTATCCAGTATCTGTGGTGGTATGGGATGGCATTAGTACACATGCCATGGGTAACTTACACATCTGTGTAGGCTTCATCAATGATGAACCATATATACACTATTGACTCAGCCAATGCTGTCATCCAGAGGACGTCTTTTTCTGGGAGGGTCTTGCTTATTTCAGCAAGACAACCCCAAACCACTTTCTGCACGTATTACCGCACCATGGCTCCATAGTAAAAAAAAACACACGCTAAACTGACCTGCCTGCAGTCCAGACTGGTCACTCACTGAAAACAGATGGTGTGTTATCAAATGAAAATACAACAAAGCAGAACCCGAACTGCTGAGCAGCTGAAATCCTGTATCAGTTTGTTTTGGCAGTTTGTGTCTCTCTAGTACTGTACCAATATACGCATAACTGATGGCCGTCCACAATATACACAATAGCTCCACATATACACAATAAATACAGGCACTGTACAATATACAATCTACACAGTGTACACAATATACAAGCAATAACAAACTATGTATGGATATATAATATACAGTTTACACAGTATTTACAAACAGCATAAAGCAGTAGTGTTGCGGTAGAGGCAGGAGTGTTGAGGTGGAGGTAGTAGTGTTGAGGTAGAGGCAGTAGTGTTGAGGTAGAGGCAGTAGCGTTGAGGTAGTGCAACAGTATTGGTATACATGTATGGGGAAGAGGCTGTAGTGTATAATCTAGCATGTGAGTGAAACTGGTGAACACTATGGAGGAACAGGAGTAACTATGGTCCAGCAGATGTTGTGACTGGTCAGTTGTTGATGATGGTGATAACCTGAGGAAAGAAGCTGTTCCTGTGTCTTGTTGCCTTGTTGTTCAGGGTCCTGTAATGCCTGCTAGAGGGGAGGAGGTGGAATATGTTGTGTCCAGGGTGAGACAAGCCAGTGATGATTTTCCCTGCCTGTTTCCTGGTTCTTGAACAGTCTTGGAGGGGAAGTGAAGCACCCATGAGGTATAACAAGCAGGTACCACACACTTACAGAGTCTTGGTAAAAGAAGAGGTGATGAACACAGTGGTGAACATGATTCTGTCCCAACTTTACTGAAACATGTTGCTGGAATCAGATTCAAAATAAGCAGATATTTCAACATCTTTCATCCATTTGGTATGCTGTCCTAATTTTCACTATGTTCAGTTACAGGGTTTAAATGATTCACACACTACTGGATTTTGTTTTGATTTGCATTTTGAGCTTTTTGTTATAGAGGCCTCTATGCAAACACTCTGTGTGTGTTTTCTGTAAATATGTTCCAAGCCTTTTTGATGAGTAACTTGAACTTAATGGTTGTTTTGACTGGAAATTAATTCAATGAATAGTCTCTGGTCTGGAGTATTGTGCTGCACAATACTGTATACAGTCCTTTAAAGAGCCTATTGAAAAATGGCTCTGCATGGCATCCAAAATGGGTTCCGCTATTGTTACAGGGGATGAAACGCTTTATGTTAAGGGTGGCTGGTAAGGGTACAGCAGCCAGGTTTTTCCCAGCGTGCTTGCCTCGACATGCCCCGTCACCAGCTTTGCTTTAACCACACATAAATCGGTGTTTCAGGAGGGTGTGAGAGCTTTCGCACACACTAGAAAGACTTATGCAATGCAACATTTTCCTTTTTTTGTTCTCCATATATCATTCTTTCAAGACCACACATGTTCGTGGCACTAGAATAGAGCCTGGCATTTTTAATTTGATTCCGAAATTCCTGACTTATCAGAACAGGTTGGTTCTTTTTCTGTGGTCATGGTGTTTTGAAAAGGTGAGTCATCTTCTAGCCCGGTGTGACAAAGACTGTTCGGTTTCACTAACAAATCCAGGGGAGCGAATTCATAATGAAACACAAAGGCCCTCAGCACACAACGCATTAGCGTAGGCTGTTTTAATGTAATGACGAGAAAGCCGTGTTAGCCTGTGTATGACACGATTTCATGTGGTTTTTGTTCCACAAAGCAAATGGGAACTTGTGTACAACATGTTTAAGGAGAGTTATTATTAGGTTCCTATTTATGTGATTCACTGATTGATTTTAACACACACTCACACACACACATACACACACACACACACACACACATATATATACAGGGGTTGGACAATGAAACTGAAACACCTGGTTTTAGACCACAATCATTTATCAGTATGGTGTAGGGCCTCCTTTTGCGGCCAATACAGCGTCATTTGGGCAGCCGTGGACTTATGTTTTTTGGATACAATCCGGGTTAGCACCCGAACATCCCTTTCAGACAGCTTCCTCTTGCGTCCACAGTTAATCCTGTTGGATGTGGTTCATCCTTCTTGGTGGTATGCTGACATTACCCTGGATACCGTGGCTCTTGATACATCACAAAGACTTGCTGTCTTGGTCACAGATGCGCCAGCAAGACGTGCACCAACAACTTGTCCTTTTTTTAACTCTGGTATGTCACCCATAATGTTGTGTGCATTGCAATATTTTGAGCAGAACTGTGCTCTTACCTGCTAACTGAACCTTCACACTCTGCTCTTACTGGTGCAATGTGCAGTTAATGAAGATTGGCCACCAGGCTGGTCCAATTTAGCCATGAGACCTCCCACACTAAAATGACAGGTGTTTCAGTTTCATTGTCCAACCCCTGTATATATATATATATATCGTCACTGTCCAAAGAAAAACAAGTATCTCCAAAATGCCAACTTTACAGGAGAGGCCAAAAACCTCACTTAACTTTAATGTAAGTCAATAGAACCAGACGTTTTTCCAAATGATGCATAAAAGTGAAAATCGACAAAAGTGGAGATACATGTTTTTCATTGGACAGCGACGATATATTCACTGATTGATTTTAACACACACACACACACACACACACACACATATCTATATATATATATATATATATATATATATATATATATATATATATATCATTGCTATCCAAAAAAAATTATCTTTTTTTTTACTTTTTTACTTTTATGCATCATTTAAACTCAAAATGTTTGCATACTATGTCAAACTACTTAAAAACAAAAAATAAAAAATAAAACATGGGCCCTTTAAGACTATTAGCTGAATAGTAAGCATAGATAGATAGAAGATCACTTTATTAATCCCAGAGGGAAAGTCACATAATGCAGCAGTCCAATAAAGGTTGAATGGGTTAAATTCAATCTACTATCATAGATGTTATCATAGTATTATATATATCTTTTTCAAGTGAGGATAAGAAAGTTTTTAATTTGAAAATGTGTCTTATATTTTTATTGCTTATGAATTAGACAAAGTACATATAGAAATGCCAAACTTGATCAAATTTTCTATACCTAGATGGTTGAAGACCCTTTGGAAAGATTAATAATTCGGTTACAGCCTTTTCAGCTACAGCATTTTGGTCAGTCAGATACAGGTGCACTTCTCCGGTCCAGGAAAGTCTGTGAAACAAACTTGATTGGTGCTGTTTTCACTGGCACCCTCAGCTTAGCTCATCTAGGAAGAATTCCTCCAGGAGCTCCTCCAGCATGCAGAAACACATAACTGGCTTGATCCGGTTTTTACATTCCATGTTACCTGTAACACATGCAAAGCCTCAAAAAGTTGACTTTCAGCACTGATAACTCACCGCAGTGAAAGTGACAGTAGCATGAACGTAGTCCAAAAGAACTTCATCTTTTTGACACTGCCAGGAGAAGTAAATTCAAATGTCTAGAGCTTAAAACCCCGTAAATCCCTCTGCCACGCCGTTTCTCATGCCTCGGTTTGGCTGTTGTGCTGCTTTCTCTTGCTTGTTTAATGTATCATTTGGTTTCATTTTGTCAACTTCTGTTATTTGTACACTTCAACCCACAATACCATTAAAGTATTAAGTAGAAGGTTTATTTGTTCATCTGTTTGTTTTTTGTTCTTTTTACATTTACACACCATTCTCTTCACCTTACATAGTTTAATACCATCAGCGGAATTATATTGTGCTGTACAGTAATTTCTCAATGTGCTGTAGGATATTAATCCAAAATTATTACTAATAGTTACTAATTTGGAGGTTGTGTACTCATAGTGACCTGGGTTATATATGTATCTATTTATGACAGCGTACTAAAATTTACATCTCAAAAAATAAAGAATTTGATAATAATAATATAATTAATCAGATAATTAAATAATTTAATTAGAATTGCTTATCCCCTGTGACTGAACATCGTTAAATAAGTCATTCAAATGGAAAATTATATTATTATATATTCCATATAGTGTATTTGAGTTTCTGTGTATAATGGCTGGAGAGTGTTAATATGGGGTGGTACGGTGGCTCAATGGGGAGCATCATCACCGAACAACAAGAAGAGCCACACACACACACACACACACACACACACACACACACACACACACATACACATGCACATGCACACACACATACACAGACACAAATCCAAGAAGAGCCTGGATTTGGTTCCAGGCCAGGGTGTCCGGGGTGCTTTCTGTGTGGAGTTTGCATGTTCTCTCCAGTTTCCTCTCACAGTCCTAAGACACGGTCAGGTAAATTAGAGATGTTAAATTGCCCCCCTACATGTGTGTGTCTGTCCTGTGAAGGACTGCTGGCCTGTCCAGGGCGTTTCCTGCATTCCACCCAGTGTGCACCATGATAGATTCTATCACCCCCTGTAATCCAGAAGGAGTGTAGGTGGCTTACATTTTCATTTAGCAATTGTATTTCCTCATTGTGGCACTTAAGGTGCAATCCTGTTTGCTGTTGCATTTTCTCTGCCACCAAGGCTTCCTGTCAATCAAATGCTGCGAGATGTATGGAAGGGTCTTATAGTGTAGGGGTGTGTTTTAAGAAGGAGTGATGAAAGAGTCTTTGCTGGTACCACTGCTGGTGACATTTTACTACTCACACAACAGGCAGTTCTGTGTTTTACTGTTTGTGTGGATGTAGTCCCTGACTGACTAGGAGAGCTAGAGACATTGTGACTGGCCAAAGCTTGCATTAGTGCTGGAGAGACACCGCCCTGCATGCTACAAATAATCAGCGGTTGTTAATGAGCTATTCAGTGTCAGGATTATCTTAACACTTCTGGTTGCAGCAGCGTTTACTGTGATGCTGTACTGTCATTTAAGACTCATTTTTGTGCTAAGGTGTTTTCAGGATCCTGTTTCCTGATGAGCTGTATCAGGTGTGCTGGTTTGTTAAAACTGTAGATGTCCTAATTGGCCGGCCTTACAGCATCAAAAAGACAATATTGAAAATATAGTTTGAACCCTCCGTTCCGGCTCTTTGGCTCAGCCATTTTCAGGATATTACTCTGCTGGAGTGTACAACAGTCAGGATAAATGAGTCTCAGTAAGAACACATATGTCCTGGTTTCACATTGAGAAGGACCTGTTGAAATAAATGGGGGCTAAGTGACACTGTTAACTGGTATGAGACGCTTTCATTTATCTTATAATATGACTGATTATTTTAAATTTTATGATTAACATTATTATCATTATTATTACCCTGTTTTACAACAGTATGTCTATCCTCTCCCTATATGTGTACCCCTGACCATCAACAGAGTCATTATTAATATCCCACTATTGATATCTAATGGTAAATACTGAATCTGTGCTATGCCTGTTGTGAAGCACCCTATGGGCATATCTTGGGCTCTACTCGATTCATTTATTATTTTATTTTCAATGAGTGTTTCTGCTATTAAACAAACATTTAGTGCTGGTCTTACACCAACCACTATTCAAGTGATTTCAGTGTTGTAGGCAAATTTCCAGTGTCTAAGTTTGTCTGAAAATGTCTTTCTGCCATCTTTATCGTTTGGCATGAAGTGGTCATGGATAGCTGTCTTTTCCTCGCCCTGATGTTCTGATAAAATCAACTGTGCTCTCTCCTGCACCAAACAGGAAGCAGCGAAGTGACTACAAGAACATCTCTGGTTGGTAGGTGAGACATGAACAATAAGCCATGGCATTTAGCCATATTGTATGGTAGAACATGTCAGCAGCATACTGTAAATTACTGAGCTGGCTCTCATAACTCACCTCCAGGTCCTTTTGTAGGATGGACAGATGTTGCCGCCCTCGTGTTCATTTAACCAGGGTCATGTCCACATACTGCAGCGTCTTTTGTGTTTTGTTTTGTTGTTTAGCAAACGACTGCACACACTCAAGGCAGCTGCGGCCAACAGCCTCTTTTGTTTCTGCTCAGCCGTTTCAACTCCTTGTAAATTTCCACCAAAGCCATGATGGGAAATAATCCCAAATGGAATTCAGTTGCAGTCTTGCATATAGTGACCCTGCAAGATTCTCATTCTTTGCAAAATCATAGTCTGTGACCAAACACTCTGTGAGAAACACCAAGCTGTCTTTATATGTGTGAGAGCATCAGATTTTAGTCTCAGATGAACAGTATGCTCAGAGTCTTGTCAACGTCTTCTAGTGTATGGTTAGCACTGCAATGTGCACAGCAGTCTCCTCAGGAAGGAGGGTCTTTGAAAGTGGGTTATAGTTTACAGTTTCTCTGCCTTTTGTGTATGTTGCGTTCCTCCAGCGTTACCCCCTCCCTATGTTTCCTGTGGTGGAAGCACTGGGCAGGACATTTCCCGCTGCCTGCCAAAGTGCGTATATATATACTGTATATATATGGAGTGCCCCACAGGCAATCCAGACCTACTCAGTAGGTAGTTAAGGCATGGTGGAAACCGTGGGCTTGTGGTGCAGTCATCATCTTCGCAGTGCACTCAAATTTGAGCCTTGATTTCAACACCAAACCCTACTTTCACTCACATACTGTCACAAACTCACAGATCACAGAGAGCCTGGGTTTCAGCACTGGAGACTTTATAGCCGGAGCGCGATGAGCCGCCGTCATCTTTCGAAGCCGCAAAAGCCAGTGGCCAACTGTCTTTTAATTGCTTCGGAAAGTCAAGCAACCTCGAAAACCCCGCGGAGATGAAGCCAGCTCAGGCCTGTTTCTGCCCAAACCAACCCATGAGGAACATTTCTGTGGCCAGATATAATGATGTGCAGAGCTCGTCTTCACTCATGTTTGGGATCGAGTTGCAGCCTAAGAGCAGAGGAGGAGGTGATGTAAGGGGAAGGTGACATGCAGGCTCGGTGTAAATCATCAGGTGAGCCGTACCACTGCTGGGTTGCCCTTTACACTCCTTTTATTCTGCAAAAGGGCAGCCCGACCCCAGAGCCACCCGATCCATCGCTGAACTCATCCAGTGCATTATATCACAATGCAGGGCACAAAAAGTAGAAACTCATTAACCTTCTTACTTTCATTGGGCTATTTGTTTGCACTTTCGACAAAGCAGTGGCAGCATGGCCGATGGACATATCAGCACTTGATAAAGTTGATCTATGGACCCAATGATTCTTCTCAGCTGGGTGGAGTGAGGATGTTTTCCCCTATCATTCAGTTATTGCCTATGACTATATGATGCTCTAAAAATAGAACTGAATCCATTCACACATATCAAATTCAGTCTGAACCGGTGTAAACTGGCTTTCTCCTTGTCTTCTCTCGTTGGTGAATATTATTAAAGGTGCCCTCTGGACAAACTGATGTAGTTAACCTTTGCGTCAGCTTTTGGTGCCACGATAGTTTCTAGAATGAGATTTTCCTAGTTTAAAGACCAGAAAAAAAAAACCCTTCTGATGATGTATCCTGAGGTTAGGAGGAACGTTCGAAGAACTAAAGAACTGAACGTCATGGCTGTATTCATTAGCCTCTACATCAGTGGCTAGACCAGTCATTAGGATTCCTTTATCGTTGGTTTAGATGATACATAATGGTTGTATGCCACATCTGGGTAATGCATGCTGAGTATGTGGTGAGAGAACATTAATAGACCACAGTACAAAATGAATATAAAATGTTGAATATTAAAGATGAAGATGGTGGATGGAATGTTGCACTACAGAATATCACATACCATGACATTCATAACAGTCAGTTTAGGCTAAAACGCCACTTTAATATTGGTATCAGTTTTAGGATGCACTAATATAAATGGTTTATAAAGATTTTGCCTCTCATTTGTTGAGTCTTGTAAACCTAGCATCTCCTTGCTGCAATATTATCGATATTCTAAATATTAGTTATTATTATTTGTGTTTCCTGTATATGGTCTATGTAAAAGGTTGGCCAAACAGAAAACATGGAGGAGGCTCTTAAGAGATAAACACAGCTTGTCGTCCAAGAGAAATGGCCGTTTAACCACAACCCGTAGTTATGCTATCAAATGTCCAGTGCAACATGAAATGAAGGCCGGGACTTTCTTAGGAGCGTACTCAGATCTGAAAGGGAAATTAGAACTGACTGCACTGACCAAGCATGACTAAAAAGTTGACACATCAAAGGAAAGTGCATATTTGAAGTGATAATGAGCCACATTTTAATAAAAAACAAATGCATATTTAAAGATGCAGCAAGTACTGACATTATCAGTGCAGACATTTGCCAACTGAAGAAAAACACAAGATAACAGAGCGACGGACTCACTTGGTTCAGATGCAGTATTGGTTCCATGTGATATGACATCAACAAAATCGGATTTCATAAACAAAAGGATGTTAGTTTACTTACTTTTGGCAAAAACTGTGCAGATGCATTGCTTCATTAATGTAGATTTTTGTGAACATGGAAAATAACAGTGCTCTGAATTAACTTTGTTTAAATGCTTATATCAGTTCCCCCCGCATGGTATTAGATTGGGTTTATGTTTCACTTTGGCAGTTACGTTTGCCGATAATTGCGTCAGTGCAGTGCCTTTTATTAATGTGAAACTGATGTTCAAATCTAAATCTAGTAAATAGCAGAAAAGATCTGAAGGCCTTTATTAGGAACAATGTTAAAGGAGCCGTGTGTAGGGTCTAGAAGGATCTATTGGAAGAAATGGTATATATTAAACAAAACTGCAGTATGTTTTCATTAGTATGTAATTACATACAACTACAAACCACTGTGTTTTCATTACCTCAGAATGAGCCCTCCATATCTACATAGGAGTGGGTCAACCTTTAACAGAGGCTGCTATGTAGAGCCACAATTTTTCTATAGTAGCCCAGAATAGAAAAGCCACACACTGGCTGTAGAGAGGCATGCTTTCATTTTTACATTTTTATGTTGAAGCGGCAGCTTGAATTTGGTGGCACTGTTCCACCGGGTGGAGGATGTAGAAAGAAGAAAAGTCACTGCTGAAATATAGCCCCTTAGTGCACTATATCACATATCAGTATGTCCATTTTTCTTATTCCAGTTAAATTAATCCTTACAGTCAAAGAAATTACAACATGACAAAGCAAAACAATATTGGGAAAGAGATTGTAGGTTAAAGGGAAGGGTGTGGTCACATAGCTAGAAGTTACATATGGCTCCTTTAAAGACATATGACAAAACCAAAGGTGATTGAATAACTTTACCATTGACAGAGAAGATGTGGAAATGTGGACAATTCTTGCGAACTAGTTTTTAGGAACAAACTATCCTACTGCCAAGAAACACGACGAACTGGCACTCGGCATAACAAGGAGCTCGAAAAGATCTTTAGATGTAATGATGTGCTTCTACAAACAAAGATCATGGCTGTCCAGTCTGCGGTCTTATCTGTGCTTAATTTATAGATGTAAAAGCTGGCCAGTGTATAAGTGGGACAGGAAAAAACATTGAGGCCTTTGAACTCTGGAAAACAAACAAATGGATCTTTAAACACACCAGAAGCTTTACTTCTCACTCGAAGCACAGAGAAACCAAAACTCTAATTCTGAGAAGACATGGAATGGAGGGTAAAGGATGGGAGTATGTTCAGCTATGAGATGGATGGAGACAAGCAGAGGAATCATGTACATACAGTCAAGGTGCCTGAGGGCCCAAACAAAAGACAGGGCATTCTGGTAAAGCCTTATCCCAGAGCTGTAATCAACCTGATAATACCAAATGCAACGACTCAGTAGTTTTAGTGAATTACGCTCATCATCGAAAGAATAGTTGCACCAAGAAGGAAATGCATTCAGGGAGGAAGATAGAAGCTAGCAAGAACAATTCATTTTAATAAATTCAAACTGATATTAAGCAGTACTGATATCAAGTAGTATTTATAAAGCTCCACACACACTAACGCAACATGCCAGACGTCTCGGCATGGAGTTGTAGAGGGTCCTTATGGTGTCCTGTGGTAATTCATCCCATGCAGCTTGAATATTCTCACACAGTTCATGCAGATTTTGTGGTAGGGGTGGAGGTGGAGTGACACCAGACCTTTTAGACGTGTGCTCTGTCTCAACAAACCGGTTATCTTAGCACTGACCATGCTGCCTCCACACACTGACTCGTTGGTCGTCTCCACCAAGACAAAGGCAGGACTCAACAACACAGGACTCATCACTGAAGATGGTGCCCTACCATTCTGAGTCACTCCATGACAGTCTGGCACACTGTTGCAGTCTTTGGTGAGATTGACGTGAGGTTAAGGGGCAGTAACAGTCTGTGTGCATGTAGTCCTGCGTCGTGCAGTCATCTGCCAATGGTACTGACACTAACAGGATGGCTCGTTGAATGTACACAATCGTGGCTCATGGGTCAGTCAGGCACAGCAATAAGGACCTACCCTGCTGATGTCACATGCGCAGCCGAGTGTGAAACACGAATCCTTTACACGTCTCATTTACATTTACAGCATTTATCCAGAGCGACTTACAAGGTTAATCATATTACAGGTAGGCCAATGTCGTGTTAGGAGTCTTGCCCAAGGACTCTTATTGGTGTAGCACAGCATAGTCACCCAGACCGGGATTCGAATCCCAGTAGCCCACATGGCTGGGAGGCTGGCTCCCTGGTGGCTCCCGGTGTTATCCACTGAGCTACACCAACCACCGTCTCATGAAGTCAAACCCACCCACCAGGTTTCATTCCTGTTGGTCTATATGTGTAACTATTCTTTTGATGATGAGTGTACATTAGATTCTTTCTAGTTTCTAGTCATTTTTTTGTTATCCCAATTCTGCATCAATCTTCCCCACCATTCCCTTTTATCTCTGCTTATCTCCTCTGTTTGCGGAACATGAAGGTAATGTTAGTTACAGCCCTGAGTGTAATCTCATTAGTGTGATTTAGAAGCTGCGAGAAGCCACTATCAGTAACACTTCCTTGAGGTCACTAAGGGGCATTCTATCCACCAGCCCCTCCTTACCCACTTTAATGAGGTTCACGGTGAGACTGACCAGAAACAGCCCACTTCTATTCTTTATCTCTATCTCACCCACTTGCTGGTGTCGGCAAAGCAGGCCCGGAAAATGCAGCCTACAGTGCGGAGAGTGCAACAAGGCTGCAGCGTATCCTCTCATTCATCATTTAGGGCTTAGTAAACCTCTCATTCTGCCCAGGGTTATTTCGCCCACTGTGTAATTTTTCAGAATATTTCCATGTTTTTTAAACCAAAATAGTTTCTCGTGCTTAAGCACTGTCAGAGGGAATGAAAGCCGGCCGGCTCATAAGTGTGTTCCTGCTATTTGCACACTTTGAGTCCGCTTTTCACAATTACGTCCCACCACAGGAGATTTATCAGCTCCTATTGTCGTTCTCTTTATCGTTTCAGATGCGAAGAGTGCAGGTTTGGAGCCAAACGAGGCGGATTCCTTCCATTCCCGCGCATGGAAACTCCAGGAAAAGTGCACATTCTCCACATGTCAGGCCTATTTCTGATAAGGAATGTATCAGCTCAGCAGCTCGTGAAATAATTTGCATTGCTGGGGTGTTGAATGTGCCAAAATGACTGGCAGAGAGAAGACACTTATCAGGAACAGCAAAGCCAACCCCTGTATTTTCAGAATTCTTTGCATTTTTCTTCCCTTTCTAATTTGGTCTCTTGGAGCACAGGCCGTGTGGGCTCGTGCCCATACAATTACAGAGAACAAGAAAGATGAAGGTCAGCACAAACATAAGCTTTTTGAGGGAAGCTCCTGGTCCTCAGTTCTCAGCCCACATTCTTGCACATGTATACACACCAGCACACACGTGCATACACACACACACCCACGCTGGCTTTGAAAGAAGTACTTTCTGGATAATTCTGGAGAATTAAACAGTTACGATGGAAACAAAGGCTTTCAGAGTGGGCTGATGTGAAACGCTGTGTTGCAAAGAAACAGTAAGAGTTGTTTACACTGGTGGTTATAGGAAGCAGACGTCTGAAGGGCTTAGTGCCTCTTGAAGCTCCCTCACAGGAAGTTAACACATGTAATAGTTACAAATATGGTACTTAATACACTATGTGCTCATCATTAACAGAACAGTAGTTACAACAGTTGCACCCGCATGTAATAACCAACATGAATGAAACTTGGTGTGTAGGTTCAAAATCTTGAGACATGCAAACGATTCACGATGCAGGACTACATGCTCGCAGACCGTTATAATGACTACCCTTAGCACCACGTCGGTGTTGCCACAGACTGCAATGGTGTCGTGCCAGACTGACATGGAGTGACTCAGAATGGTAGCAGGTCATCTTCAGTGACGAGTCCTGCTTTTGTCTTGGTGGAGACGACCAACAAATCCGTGTGTGGAGGCACCGTCCTCAGCGAAGAGAGGAAGAGGTTTGTTGTCACGTGTCACATGTCCAGAAGGTCCGGTGTCACTCCACCTCCACCCCTGCTGCAGGAACTGTGTGAGAATGTTTAAGCTTCATGGGATGGATTATCACAGGCCACCGTTAGGAAACGCTACAACTCCATGCCCAGAAGTCGGTCTATAGTTATCATTATTTATTGTCCTGGTAACCTGTATCTTCCTGCGTGCAACTATTCTTTTGATGATGAGCGTGTATTAGGCGTATGCTTTAATCTATTAATGAAGAAAAGGCACTTGTAGGTCATTGTAAAGTAAAGAAGTTTTAAATGACAGCTCTGGTTCACTGATATTTTGGATGGTAATAAAGCAGCGACATTTGTCTTGTAGACATTGTGACACCTGGTTCCCATCACCGCCGCTGTAAAGAAGCCTGAGTAGGCCAGTACGTTTCTATACAGTAAATATTTCTCAGTAGACTACTCTGAATTATTTTGTTTATATCACAATGGGTAAATAATAAGCTAAGACTGTCAACACATGTTATGTAGAAAACAAGACAACCTTCTTAAGACATAGGAATGGGGCATGCAAATCCGGGACTGCCAATGGGTCTGTGGAGAATAGGAAGTTAACATCTGCATCTGCATCCTATTATATATTTCAAATGCTAGAATTCCATTACTTTCCCACCCAAGCACATCCAGAAGGCCTACTCTAGACCCCTTGATCTAGTTAAATGCATGATCTAGTGACACAAAAGTTTTCATAGCTTTGTTATACACTATCTACTTTTACCATTTCCTTCCTGTCCTGGCCTTCTTATTAAAGGCAGTCACATGGCCTCTAATTGATTGCCGTCTTATTTTCTCCAGCCAGACATTATACTTTCTGGGCATGTTTACTTCCTGGCTGCCTTTGGAGCTAAGAATGACCAAATTATAGCCATTATAAAGAAAGCTCTTTTTAAATTATAGAAGGACAAGAGAATTATTGCATCTCATTACTAATAAATATTTGCATTTTCTTTTTTTGTGATAGCTTAATACCTCTCAGATTGCTCCGACTGAGAAATCTTTGTAAAGAAACTTCGGCATGAATGCAGTAATGAAAAACAGCCCGTCTTCGAGGAGTCTAAAAGAATTTTTGCAATAACTTAATACTCCCGGATCATTTAAGTATCATATCGCATGCACCCAACAGCGATGCATATGGCTCCAATAAAGATAACCCTTTGGGCAATTTGAATGAATTAGGTATTTGCATGCCTGCTCCTGCTCTACCCACCAGCTAGAGTTCCTTATTGCATGCAGTGCCAAAGAAGTTACTGTACCATAGTTACCTTTGCTATGGGCCTGGCCCTGTAATCAAAGGAAAGGAGGACAGCACACAGGCTTGATTCTAGCACTTTCATATTCGTTCCCCCAGACCTTCCACACTCATGCTTCCTGCCACTGCGTCCTTGCCTTTCTGGGAGTGGAGTGTCAATTAAAATTCCTGGTCTTGGCCTGTCATGGCATTGTAAATCTCCTGTGCTTCACCTCTTTTCTCTACCAACACGGCCCTCTTCCTGCTGTGATGGAAAAATGAGATGGGCAGAGTGGTATTTTTGTTGAAGGGCTTCACGCTGACCCCTCTTGAACCTGGCTTCAGTCGTTTCTCAGATTCGCACACTTAAGCATCTGTTTAATTCTGACCTATCCGTTCTCTTTTGTTCTTTGATCGCGAATGCATGCCTCTAAAAATAAGGCCAGAAAGAGAAAAGAGCTCCCTTAAAAACAAGTCTCTTCAAAGAGGCTCAGCCGAAAGCCACAGCTTTGGAGGGAGATAGCGTTCCTGACAGACGTCCGCTGCGGTGAGGTCGGGGATAAAACTTGATGATCTGCGAGAAGAGGCCCCTCTCTCTGTGATGTGTCTTCCCACGCACCACATGCGCAAATCTACCGAGAGGAGCCTCCAGCATCATGCAGTCCTCGCCACCGAACACTGCCCATGAGAATTCCTCACATTCTCTGTGGAGGGCTAATGAATCTGATTCAGGCAGCATCAAGTCCATTTAACCAAGAATTGCTTCCTCAACATCCGGAAAAGCACACACACTGTGGATTTCAAGCAAAAAAGCAAAAACTGTTCTATGACTTTTAGCAGTAGGTTCTTTGGCCAGATACAGTTACACAGAATTTACATGGTGCATATAGTTATTATATTTATATTGTAATTATCAGTGAGACATTTATATATGTTGTCATTTGAAATGCAAATGGAAGGTGACTGTTGATACAGTGCCTGTGAAAGTGTTAGGCACAGCTACTCATAAAAGCGTTTCCTTGTTTTTAACTTAATGCTATACACTAGAATAAAAATTCTAAAGACATAAAACTATAAAACAGCCCTCATAGAGTGATGCAAAGCTTTCATTGGACCTTCATTTACCTGACAGAAGGTAAGACAGTTGGCATTTTGCAAATTCTTGCAAATGTAGAATTTAATGCCTGCAATACACTCAAAACGTTTGGACAGAGACCAAATAATACTGAACATTTATACAGTCTCCAAGTTACACCACACCGAAACATTCCCCAATAAGCAGGTACGTTTGTAGTGAGGGAAAACCTCAGATGAGATTACACAAGAAACCATAACGCTGCAGGTAAATATAGCCACATGAGATTGGGAGTACTTTGGAAATCCCTGATCACTTAACACTTATCACCTCTTCATTAAGAAATGCAATTCAAAACTCAGTTACGCAAGTCAAACGCTATTCATCAGTTGTGTGGTTGGTGTAGCTCAGCAGATAACAACACTACCCCCTAAGGAGCCATCACTACATGTGGGAGACTGGGGTTCGAATCCCAGTCTGGGTGACTATGCTGTGCTACACCAATAAGGGTCCTTGGGCAAGACTCCTAACATTACACTGGCCCACCTGTAATATGATTAACCTTGTAAGTCACTCCGGATAAGAGCGTCAGCTAAATGCTGTAAAAAAAATCAGTTCTATTATAGAAACGCAGCTGAGTTCTCTGGGCCCGAGCGCATCTCAGGCCTAAAGAAAGTTAAATGTGTTCTGTGAGTAGATGGGTCCCCACTTTGGGAAAAACAGACATCTACAGTTCTCTATGCCAAAGATAAAAGAGACCATCCATTCTTTTATCAGCAAAAGATGCTGTAGGGGGCATCAGTTCCCCCAGCATGGGTAACAGACCATGAAGATGACATCTTTTTCTCGGGACATCCCTGCTTGTTTCAGCAGGACAATGTTAGGCCTCGTCCTGCACATACTACAAAAGAGAGGCTTCATAGACACAGAGTGTGTGTGCTCCTACTGAAGAGTGCAACTCAAAAGAAGAGATGATGTAACACAGTGGTGAACTTGCCTATGTCTCAACTTTCTGAGTGTGTTGCATCAAATTCTAAATTTGTTTATATATTAACAAAATACAATTATGTTGGTCAGTAAAGCATCTTTCTTTTGAACTTGTGTCAGTTAAATAAAGCGTCAATGAATTAACAAATCACATGTATGTTTTATCACATTTTATAAAAATGTCCCCACTCTCTGTAAATAGGGTTAGCAGTAAAATGATTGAATGATTAATTAGTATAAATGGACACAATTTTAAAATAGATTTTCCCTCCGCTTGGATCCTTCCAGAATGGTGAAACTTTATTAGCAAGCAAGTCAGGCCTTGGAATAGCAAAAGGATTGAAACAGATTTGCTTATTGGAACACAATCCACTGTTGCTTTAAGAGTCATGTACTACAGAAGGAAAAGAAACATATGACCTGGCAATCAACTAATTAAAGGAGCAATATGCAAGATGATTTCATGAATTTCTAAGGTTTGCAGAGGTATTTACTGAAGTTAGCAGGCTAACTAGTTAGCCCCAGCCTGTCCTGGCTCATAATACCACTTGTCGATAAGGAGTCACTCTAGACTCCCACATGAACAGAAAGCAGATAAAAAAGAAACACATTAAGAGCAAAGAAAACAAAAAAAATATGATTAAAACTGGTGTTGTTTTCCACCACTAGAGATGCTCTTTGTGAGTACTCGGAATAATTCTACAGATTGGGAGAAAATGGGCGAGGAAAGGGGAGGAAGGTGTGCATGAATTAAACAGACTGCGTCATCTTTTATACTGCCCCTTTAAGCATTCAGATAAAGCTTAGAGTTATCATGGTTTATTTTACTAGACAATCCCTAAAGAACTCGTTTTTCCATGTAGACAAATCTGAGTGGTTTCAATCGTTCATGCTCAGGATGTGATGAACAACCCCAACAAAAATACACACCAGGCTCGATATCTAACCGTGCAAATGCACGCACGTCCTCTCTTTTCGGAAAGTAACAAGAGGAAAAATATTGGTGTCTGTAAAAGCATTGTCCTTAAATAGAAACCAAACGGGGTGCTAATTGAGGTTGGTACTTTAAAGCCTCCATTTTCCTCTGTTTTCTAATGTGGAAAAACTGCTCTTGATGCTTGATTTGGTTTTATTGTTCCTCACTGTATAACCCACAAGATCATCTGTTCTCTCTGAAATCAGCTACGGAGCACTTTAGGTCAACATTTTAACCAGGCCTATTCCCACAATTCAAACAAGCGACAAACAAAATAGCAGCATGTCACTCCCTCCAGAGAAGCACACAACTGTTAAAGCAGTTGCTGGTAGCACAGCTGGCCTGCGCCATGCTCTCTTTCAGCAGCATGACTGCTCTGGCTGGCAAACGCAGCTGCATGCTGAATTCCTAACTATAGCATTCATTAAGAAGTGGCATATGGATATTTATCAACAGCTGCTACATACAGACAATGCTTATGCTGGAGGGGTAAAGGGTAAGACTGGTGTCATTTATGTAGAGAAATTTATATATATATATATATATATATATATATATATATATATATATATATATATATATATATATATATATATATATATATATATGTATGTATATATGTATGTATGTGTTTGTATATATATATATATATGTATGTATGTATGTGTTTGTATATATATATATAATATCGCCAAAGGAAAATTTTAGCCCGGTAGACATCTCAACGAGGAGTGGTAGTGGTTGCTTATGGTGTCCTGCGAAAATCCACCCTGTGCAGCTTGAATATCCTCACACAGTTCCTGGAGATTGTGCAGTCGGGTGGACATGTGATGCATGACAACACGGTGCTGACCACGGTGCCTCCACACACGGATTCGTTGGTCATCTCCACCAAGACAAAGGCAGGACGTGTCACTGAAGATGACCAGCTACTATTCTGAGTCTCTCCATAACAGTCTGACACGACATCATTGCAGTCTTTGGTGACGTTGACGTGGTGACGTGGTGTTTGTGCAGCTATCCCTTTGATGATGAGTGTTATAATAATAATGTCATCATAATTTATATAAGCAGGATATATATATACACAGAGACGTGCTGTGTCCACTAATGAAGGACTAGGGGATGACAGTGAGTGGACACAGTGAGTGTAAATAATACCTGTTCTGTGGTGGTCCTGATCATTGTAGAACAGGGTGAACGGGGTCTAACATAATATACAGAGAAACAGATGAATGATATTCTGTAATTGTAGATAAATACAAAGTGTTCCAATATGGTTGTATACTGTACATATATTAACATGAGGATTATTATAACCCTGACAAAGACTTGAGGTGTTTCTTTCCACATGGGGAAAGATGTTATTTTATCCTATACTGGCATATATATATATATATATATATATGTCAGTGTCATATATGTCATACATTATATTACCCAACTGAGTACTTGTACATAAATATGGTGGTCTACTATTCCCACTGCTGAAAAGACTCATATCCACCACTTTTACTGGGTCCATTTATGAACCACTGGATGTTGCGTTTGCTTAATAGCACTGCCATCAAGTGGCTGTCAGTGGCACTGCAAATGAAGAGATACTGTTGTAAGGTGTGGGTGCTCAGGTCAAATTAGGCGTTGTTGATTTTCTAAGTAGACAAAGTACACATTCTCTAAAATTAAGTAAGTAAATAAATAAATAAACAAAGAAGTTTTAACATGTCAAAATGATTTTCTTAAATGTATAAGTAAACTCTGAATACAGAGTCAGGAGAATTTAGAATTTCTTTCAGTGTGCAAATTACATATTTCAATAGATAAATATTAAAAAATATTTATATATACAACAATATCTAAACTTAAATGTGGTCTGTTCAACATACATGTCAAATGTTATATGTTTTATTAGATTATATATTTTTTATGTGTGTTAAACTCAGCAAATCAACAGAAATTCCAGAGAAATAATGATTTTAAGCTTGTTCTTTAGAGGACAAGAAAAAAACATGTAATTAGAGCAAGAGGTGTTTAAACTTGCAAATAACTGTAAGTCCTGGCAGCCCACAGCCATGAAGGCTTTACAGAATTAATAAGGATAATAACTCTGCAGTGCTGCAGACTACCATGACTGGAGTCTGGCACATGTGGTCTGGAACATGAACTGACAGCGACCAGACTAAGAGGGTTACTTCAGGGCTACTGCTATTCACTAGGATAATGTTTCACAATAAGCAGCATTCCTGCATTACACTGTGTATAATCTTCCAGGGATATCCGTAGTATTTCTTTGTAGGTGGCGGAACTATTGTTTGTGGTGGCGGAACTGTTGTGAGAGGATTTTGACAATCCCTTCCTTCAGGATCCTGTGCAGTCTTATTATTGCCACCCAAGTTAAATACTAGTGATGTTGATTCTAGGACATGCATTATTTGAAGCAAAAGAAAAAGTGAACAATAATAATAAATGAGTAAAAACAAAAATATTTCTCATTATTATCTTGTTGGAGAAGAGTAAACAACCTTTAACTGCATTTTATTAAAGACAGCTATTTTCCCTATATTAGTATGACGGCACTATCATTCAACTACAATATACAAAAGTACAGGGGTTGGACAATGAAACTAAAACCCCTGTCATTTTAATGTGGGAGGTCTCATGGCTAAATTGGACCAGCCTGGTGGCCAATCTTTATTAACTGCACATTGCACCAGTAAGAGCAGAGTGTGAAGGTTCAGTTAGCAGGTAAGAGCACAGTTCTGCTCAAAATACTGCAATGCACACAACATTATGGGTGACATACCAGAGTTCAAAAGAGGACAGATTGTTGGTGCACGTCTTGCTGGCGCATCTGTGACCAAGACAGCAAGTCTTTGTGATGTATCAAGAGCCACGGTATCCAGGGTAATGTCAGCATACCATCAAGAAGGACGAACCACATCCAACAGGATTAACTGTGGACGCAAGAGGAAGCTGTCTGAAAGGGATGTTCGGGTGCTAACCCGGATCGTATCCAAAAAACATAAATCCACGGCTGCCCAAGTGACGCTGTATTGGCCGCAAAAGGAGGCCCTACACCATACTGATAAATGATTGTGGTCTAAAACCAGGTGTTTCAGTTTCATTGTCCAACCCCTGTAGCAGCAGCGTCACATTTATAGGTGGTATAAAGCAGAATAATTTTCCAAGCTTAAATAGATGTAGGTGCTGGTGCACCTTTAAATTACATATAGAAACACATGAATGATTCGGTCTATGAAACTGGTGAATGATAAACATGTGAATGATTCGTTTCACACTCACATGAGATATAAGCAAGGACAGGCTTTATCTCTGTACCTGACTGACCCAACAGCCACGACTGCAGACAAGCAGTGATGCCCTCCAACAGTGACAGCACCTTTGGCAGACAGCTGCACAGCGCAGGACTAGATGCATGCAGTCGTTACGATGACTGCCCTTAACACCACATCAACGTCACCAAAGACTGCAATGGTCTTGTGCCAGACTGTCATGGAGTGACATGGAGCAGGTCATCTTCAGTGACGAGTCCCACTTTTGTCTTGGCAGAGACGCCCAACGAATCTGTATGTGGAGATATTGTGGTCAGCACCAAGATGAATGGTTTGTTGTCTCATATCCAGAGGCCTGTTGTTACTCCACCTACACCCCTGCCGCACCATCTGCAGGAACTGTGTGAGTATTCAAACTGCATGGGATGGATTATCTCAGGACACCATTAGGAACCTCTACAGCTCCATGCTGAGACATCTGCCATGTTGTGTTAGCTGTGTGACACTACTTCTGTATTTGTAGCTCAATAAATATTGCCCATATCAGTCACCCAAGAGCACTGCAATCCCACACTTACTTCTTGGTGTAGCGACTCTGTTGATGATGAGTGTATAAACATATACTATCAAAATTCAATGAACATGTAACACAGTGATTTTAGAAAAATGAACCAAAAACTTAAAGGTAGATAATGAGTGACCATTTAATGATCTGTAGAAGTGTTACCCAACAATTTCCTTTTTTTACATTTCAAAATGTCCTCATAGAGGAACAGCAAAATACACACAGAACAATGAAATAAAATAAATCAGAAAAAAAGAATCCTAAGATCGGTTCGTTTTCCATTTTGGCATGTTGATTATTAATGTGTATATCAAAATTATAAGTGCCTTCAATGTCTTCATGAGCCTTCCGCCTGCAGTCAGCAAAATCCAACCGCTAGAGTGAGACCCATGGTTTAATTTCTGCATCGCTTTACTTCTGGTTCTGTTTCTTCAGACTGCTTTGTTTTGTCTTACAAAACAAAATAAAGATACTGACAGGAAAGGAAACAAAATTAGGACATACATGGACTAAATGAGTATTTACATCTTGGCCCAAGATGACAGACACCAGAAGAAAGGGGTGGGGGTGGGGCATCAAGGGTTGGGGAGGGGGGGTTGAAATTACAGGTTTGTACAGTTTCTTTACATATATATTTTTCAACAAATAGTTTTTGACCACCTGCATGGCACATCTCAGAATCGAGAGGCATATAAGGGTTCAACCAAAAAAGCCAAAATGTTGAGAATACACTTTCAGGATTCTTCCAAGACAGAATCCCCAATTACGACAGCCGTCATCAGAGCGATGATCTGACAAAATAAAAATAACACAAAAGAAATATAACAGAAACAGAGGTAGGGGGACCATAAATATATAAAACAAGGCAAAGTGAAAGCAGAACTGTAAAAGATCCAGTGACAAATACAAAGTCAAGTATTAAAATAAAATTTGATTAAACTGATTGATTCACTTTTTCTTCTTTCTGTTCAAAAGAATTTGGCACTGAACTGATTCAGACAAATAAAGCAATACAGGTGATACTGATTACACTGACTTTCATGGTTGATGGCAACGTCTTGTCCTGTTCTCATGGGTAATCCACAGGGTCTCCTGACTGCTTTGAACGTATTTAAATATTTATAATATTTACAGAGTCCCACTTAACCCAAGTAACCTCAAGTCTTGAATAGAAAGAGAAAACATTTACATACAATCCCCTATTGAGGCATCAAGTGTAAACGCTATGACTCACGATAACTCCGTACAGTCCCTTTAGGAAAGAACAGAGTGCACACTGAGAGTCGTTTTTCAAAAAATGCCATGGAAGTAAATAGCTGACTGGTGACAGAACAGTAGTTGCAGTATAAACAATCGAGTTATCATACACTGTTTTCCAACAGTTCACAAAGAAATTTCACAAAATGCTTTCTTCGCCATCTTGGATTGTTTTCTTCTTCTTCTTCTGGTTTTCCATACATGGCTGGTGACACAAGCATGTCAAAGATAAATGCATCACTTCAATAGTCGGATCTGTACAAAGTCCACAGATTTCCATGTTTTGGATTTCCCTAACATAGTGCAATGACTGATCTGATCCATTTTCTTAAGAAAATTAAAAAAGAATAAATCACAATCATCATTTCAATGAAATAAAAATAAAAAACAACACAACTGTTTCTCAGTCCCATGCCGTTTTAACCGCAAAAGATTTGATCTTTGATGTGTTAAAAAAACCCATAGATACAAACCTTCAAAACTTCAGCAATGAAAACAGTAAAATGAACGATCAGAAAATTGATCATTGCAAATCTAGATCCATTTACTAGTGTGCGCTCTCAAACGAGAGTTAAATGGTTAAATGGAATAAGAGATCAAAGAATGAATTAAGGATCCGGTGAAAGAACAAAAGGAGAAATGAATGGACGTCCAAAGAGGAGTAAACCCATTCAACATTGAGGCATTTTCCAGAATGTTGTTCAGCTGGTGTTGGCATACTGCTTGTTTAGGAAAACGGGCTCTCCCTGGAAAAGTCTTAGACAGATGCAATAACAATCATGAGATGTGGAGAGATGCTGGAGATGCTGTTCAGAAGGTCCGGAGCGAGGTGAGACAAGTGGCTCTCAGAAAACTCACATGGAGGGAAAATTTGAACAACGTAGGCCGGCTACAGAAGAAAAGAATAAAAAAAGAAAATAATAAAATGTGTTATTTGTAACTACATCATGTTCACTCTGCACATTATGCACATGTATGTACAGTCACCTTACGTTATACATAGTGTAATTGTACCTCCATATACTGTCAACTTATACATTCTGCATGTTTTGCACATTAATGCAGTTACTCTACACATTCATAACTCATTTATTTATATTTATACTGTAACTATTAGCAGTAGGCAGTTTATTCCCATTAACACACTGCAGGCACTGTCCATATGTAAATATCTTAACTATCTATATTGTATATTACTGCTCTTTTTATTGTTTACTGTTTCTTCTTAAAGAGTGTCACACTAAATTATGTTGTATGCAAGTATAATAATAAAAGGACTCTATTATATTATACTATTCTATTCTATTCTATTCTATTCTATTCTATTCTTGTATTATTCTTTAACATCAGACTGATTAAGAATTAACAGCATAGAAATAAGACAAGGCAAATATTCATTGTTGAACATTAGGATACATTTTCATATTGTGAAGGTTTAACCAATAACACTATGCATAACTGAGAGGGAAAAACAGGAAGTTATTCTGTTTATACTGTTAGTATAATAGTATAACTATTACACTGTTATTCATAGAACCTTTATGAAGGCATACTCTAGATGCATTCACATGCCTCTTCAGCTTTGCTCAAATCCACTCACCTGATTGGAGCCTGGGTTAGGAACATTTATTATTCCAGCTGCTTGTTTTGCCTGCAGGTATGTAATAAAGCCAGTTTTGAGGGCATGAGTCTGGTTGAAAACATCTTCTTGGTCCAGGCCACAAGGTAACGCCAACAGAAGGCAGTAATCACTCTCAATCTAAAAGGGTCCAAACAAAGGGGATTTATCTTCCTCATACATACTTGCCTGGATCATAAATGTCATTGCTTTCCAAATGTAACTGAAGTTACATAGTTAGTGAAATAAGCAAACCGTACAGTCATCCTCCTTGCAACGCCATCAAGCTGAGAAGCTTCTAGACGCATTCTCTGTGCGATACGAAGAGGAGGCCCTCCCTCTGGTGGTGGCAGTGAACGATGAGCCAGTACATTATTACCAGACACAAAGTGCAATTGGACAGCTGCACTGTCGTTCTTCAGTGCCAAGTGGCCTTGCCATACTATAGGATACTTCTGTGCAGAGAGAAAACAAACAAAACACACATTAGGTCCTGTTAAGGACTAAACAGCAATGTACTAATCTTTGCTCTAATGACAGACATCTATCAGAATGATAACTACTTATACAATACAGCTCACCTTTAAGAGATGCACCATGTCGACTGATGGGTGCCCTGCATGGTCAAGTTTTATATCTGGTCGTATCTGCGATGGCACTGAAGAGGTTAATGAAAGCTGCCCTGATGCAATGCTCTGAAGTCCCTTCTGCAGCGAGGGTGATAAATCAGATTTGGGTGTAATGGCTGTTGGAGAGGTGTAAGAGGGCGAGGTGGTTTCACTCTGGATTCGAGCTACATGAGATAAATCCATGGAGCCTGGATGCCTAACATGTGAGATGTCAAGTTTTGGTTCGGCAAGTGGCCCACTAGATGTGATATGGGCAACCTTTGGCCTGTGATCACCCTCCTGAGACCCCTAATAAAGAGAACATTTGAAAATATAGTGGATTAATTTACATATTTGAATTCAAAAGGAGCACTGTGTCCAGTTCTCACTGACCCAGACAGTTAAAACAACTTTTGGTATTGTTATGGCATTTAATATCAGTGTTTTGTCTCACCTGAGATGGAGTGATGCTACGGTTGGCCATATTTATCCCAATTACTGAGTGACTAGGCAACTGGGAATGGAAGCCACGCATTTCTCTGTAGTACTCAGGTATGGAGCTTGCGTTGCCAGGATGCATCAGCGGCACTCCTTGAGGAGCGATCACAGAGCCAGAAGAATGACCAACTATTCTACTCTCAGAATGAGGAGAATGTGGCATCTTGACATCCAGTGCTTTTGATGTATCTCTCAAAGTCTGTGGAGAGTTCTTAACAACAGGGGGAGTTTTGGAGGAAGTTGTGGAGATGTGTGAAGAAGACGACATTGATGGGGGCTCCGGTGTTTGAGTTTGGTGGCCTTCAATAACTCCCGGATGGTCTGTTAATTGCTGGTGCATTAGTATACGCACATCTCTGTTGTACTGATCTAGACGCAGTGCGCTATGATGTATCCCTTTGTATTCAGGCTGGATTACCATGACATCGGATTGTAACTGGGGCACAGACGGTCTACCCTGATAAAGGGGTCGCACATCATCACCTGCCCCACTCACCTGGCCAGCACCAGGGGGACCTGCGTGTGACTTAAGCAGCATATCTCTAATTACTGCAGGCTGAGGTGTAGTGGATCGCTGTTGAGGACCAGATCGTGGGGAGGACAGAGAATCCGCACGCATTCCATAGTTAATGCCAGACAGTGACGCAGCATTCATTCTGACATTTCCTTGGGACAAATGACTGATGGGCACCGACTGTGTGACATTATGCGGGGGCATGATGACCGACTGCTCGGGGTGATGCACGTTTGTCACATACTGAGGCAAAGGCCCACTTGGACCCAAGACTACTGAGGTACTAGTTGGGCAAACCTTAGAGAACGGAGATGCTGAATTCCTTGACGTCCTTGGAGAGTGCGGCTCTTGTTTGGGATGACAGATCAACCTGTCATTCGGAGTACCTGCATTTGAAATGTGGTTCCCTGCTATAGCAGAAGGGTGTGGACTTAAAACAGAACTTTGACTAAATGCCTGGGGTTGTTTTACCTCAGCTTTCAATGAAACAGATTCGGCAACTGATGCTTTTTTGGTGTGTTGTTGGTGCAATATGGACTGGTTATACCTCAGGATCTGAGTATTGGTACTTGACTGCTGGAATGTTTTAACGAGAGCACCTTGGGGACCACTGTGATAGGATGATTCAGATTTGTCTGAACCAGGAATGTCCTGCTTTATAGAGGAAATGACAGGCTGGGCATTAAAGCCCTGACTGCTTAATACAGAACCTGCATGTCCTTGACCTGTGGGTGTCTGGGAACCTTTAGGAGTAGAGGGCTGAGTTGGAAGTGACTCCTGCTTCGTATGAGATTTTGTAACAGACTGTTGAAATTCAATGTCAGCTGCACTGGGTGGTGGGATCTGGCTAATTTTGGCAATAATACGGTGAGGCCCCCCTGTCTTTTGACCTGAATAACTCAGTACCATCACACCTTCTGAGGTGTTTACTCTCAAACCAGGCCCAGAGCCTGTGTTACTAGATGCGTTATCAGAAGCAGGCCGCCCCTCATCAGACACCGGAAGTCCATGGTATCTACTGTTTTCATTCACGCCTAAACGATACTTCTGCTTAGTCTGAGACAGTCCAGTGCTGCGGTTGCTTAACGAGATGCGAGGAGTGTCATCAAAATCAAGGGGCATAGGAATCCGACTGATAACTGAGGTAGCAGTGGAAGAGATTACTGAATTCCCCATTTTTTCCTTGAATATATGGAGAGTCTCAGTGGACTGGGGTGGAGGCTGAGAAGGTACCATTTGTGGCGTAACTGGAGTTATAGGGCTGGGTCTGTCCTCTGGAAGTGCGGATTTCACGATGGGCGAGTTTTCATTCTGAGACATCCGAGGGTCTGCTAAAGTAGTTGTGAGTAGTGTGCTTGGAACAGCATTGCTGTTTGAAGCAGATACATATTTTGGCTCCATGAGAATCTTTCGCAGGGTGCTAGAGCTTGGATCAATATCAGACGCTTTTGTGTCAGGGGGAATTGGAGGATTTGCTGAAGGGCCTCCTACTCCTACAGTTGGTGCTGATGCAGAGACCGTAACTTGGGTTATAGGAAGTACACTTTTCTCCTCTGTCCTATTCCTCCAATCAGAGCTTGTAAGAGGTACCTTAGCTGAGCGAGCTGGTGTTACACTTAGTCTAGTTGAGGGTGGAGTAAGTGAAGGAGCTACTGGCTCTGAGGAAGGTTCTGGCGATCTAAAATACGAAGGACTGTTACTTCCAGAATGAAAGGCTGATTCTTGAGGTTCAGGCTGGTCAATTGCAGGCTGTTCTGCCTCCTTTGGAGTGTCCAACGTCACTGCTGATGTCACATCATGTTTACATGCAGCAGCAACAGTAACAACAGTAGCTACTGCTGAGGATGTAGCTGCTTTTGGGTTGACAGTTTGAATGTCTTCGGGAATGGACTCAGGAAGTTTAACTGCTGCAGGTTCAGCTTCAAATACTGTACCTGCTGTAATATCCATTCTTTTGTTGGCAGAAACCTTTCGGCCTTTGGTTTTCTTTGGCGTTTTAGGCCGAGCTCTTCCTCCTTTCCTAGTCACTTCAGATAGTGGACAATCAATAACACTGGTTGGTTCAGACGACTTAGGATCTGAGGTCAAACTACTGCATGGCTCGGGATCTATGATATTTTTTATTTCCATGTCAGTCTCTGATTCTATAACCTCATTTGCTGGCAAAACTACCGGCTCTGATGTGGGAAGGAGTGTTGTGTATGTAGAAGGAGCTTGAAAACCATCTGCATCACCAGAAATATCCTCTGCAGTAATTGAATCTATTGCAGCAGCAAGCTCGGTTTCACTTGCAGGATTGGCTGGCTTTTCCGCTTCTGTTTCATCTTCAGGCTCTGCTGCAACAGGTGGTAACACAGTAGAAGGCTGAGGAGCTGGTTCTTTGTACGGTGTTCGTGGCTGCTCAACTGCTAGCTTAGAAATATTTTCCACTGCCCTTTCAAGCTCCATTTGATGTGCAAGTAAGGCAGCCTCTGGCTCAGCAGGAGGCTCAGAATCAGATAGAGGGTCTTCCTTCTCTTCTGGGCTGAGATCATCTACTTCTTTAAAGTAGGTTGGTGTTCTAGACTCCTCTTTAATAGGTATTTCGGTTTTAGTCTTCTTCAGTGGCTCTTGGCAGTGTTCAATGTCCTCGTCTCCAGAGTATAAGGCATCTCTAACTGCATCCCCACTCAGATTAATGACAAGGTTTTTCAGGTTGACAGCTTTGTCATCTGGAGCTGCTTTGGTGCTGCGGGTCAATCTTGGCACCTTCCCTTTCACACTCCTATCAGACGTTTGTGTTTTCTCCACGGTATCTGTCTCTGCCTCTGCCTTTTCATCAATGTTTTCCACAGTACATTTCTTCTCAGTATGTTTAATTTCGTTTTCTTGTTTGGGCGTTGGTTGTTTTATGCCTGACAGTGCATTTGCAACTTCTGAGGGAGTCTCATCTTTTGCTTTGTCCTGAGACTCCAAGATTTCAGGGACATCAACTGGACCGGATACTGTGTTGTGTGACTGTTTGTCTGTTTTGGCTCCTTTTCTACTCTGTGCAGCTCTAACAACTAGCTGTGCCTTTTGAGAGCGAGGAGAGCGCCATCCTTCTGCAACTTTAGTGGCTTCACCACTGCTTCCTGACTCTTTGCCATCAGTGTCCTCACCCTCAGAATTTTTTGTGTGCTCCACCTTCAACGGAGATACATCATCGCCTCTTTTGCGTGTTTTAGGTGGGCGCCCTCTCCTGGTGATAGCTGGTGTAGGCATGACTTCTTGCTGCACAGGCTCTTTGTCGGCAGCGCGTTTTCGCATAGAACGAGAGGGTTCAGGTAAATCCTTGCCTGGTGTTTGATGTGCCTCCTCTTCAGGTGGTGTAGCATACACAGAACGAACGTTACGCCGTTGCCGTGTCCGGCCGTGTGGCATACTCAAATCGCTGTTTTGCTCCACATCTGTAGCATGAATAGGAGATTTGGATGTGTTTTTGGAATCTGCTACTACTTTTGTGGCCTCCCCTCTTGGTGATGATGCCCTTTTTAGCTTTTCTCTGTCAATACGTTCACTCTTCCGGATAGCTGGTTTCTCGCTATTAGCTTGCTGAGCTGGAACTGTAGGTATTAATGCTGATGGGTTTGCTTTTGCCTTTTTATTCTTTGGCTGTTTCCGTAATGGTTGTGTTCGTTCAACCTCAGGTTCAGAGACAGCCAGCTGCACCTCCAAAGATGACTCCACAGTTTGGTTAGTATTACACTCAAGCTGCTCTGTTTTATCTTCAGAGAGTTCTGCTTTAGGAGTCTCTTGAGCATCTTTAAACTTAGGTGAAAGAGACTCTGCAGGCTCTGGCTCTGGATTCCCTAAGGATGCACCAGGAGTGGGAGGTTTCACATCAAGGGTCTGGTTCTCGGCTGAAGTATTTGCAGCAGGTCCTTTGGGTTCACAAAATTCCTCATTAGGCTCAACTTCCATGCTGTCTTTATTTGGCATAGGTGGTGTGGTTACTGGAACAGCTGCTTTGATGCTGCTTAACTGATTTGGCACCTGAGGTGAAACTATCTGGGTATCTTCTAACTTCTCATCAAGAGTTAGTGCCATACATAACTCTGTTGATGTAGTTGGGCAAGTTAGCTTATCCTGCTGCAAAGGTGTTTCTGTGGGGCTGACGATAGAGAGAGGTACCAGTACAGTAGGGCTCACTGATTTTAATCCATGCACTTCAGGACTGTCAGGAGACTGCACTTGCTCTTCATCTGGCACAACACATTTCTCAACTGTCTCAGTCACACTGGCTTTTTCAGAAGTGTAAAGCTCTGGGTCTTTTTCTTTCTTTTGTTGTAGCTCCAAGAAACGGTTACGGAAAAGCACCACAGGCTCCTGTGAAATATCTGCTCCTGGTGCAGCCTTTTCCACAGTGACACTAGTCTTAACATTATCTCTGTCCATTCGAACCTCAGGATCGGTGTCTTTGCGTTCAAGATGGCGCAGACGTCTGGAGTCCTGCTCAAAGATAGAGCTGTGAAGAAAACGAGAGGCAAATAGCTCCTGACGCTCTTGTTCCTCTGGCTTAGGGTCCTCTTTTTTGTCATCATGCTTTCCTTCAGAATCCGATCGAATTTTCTTTTTCTTCATATACCAGGAGGGAATGGGCCTTGGGGTAGGCTCAACTTTCTCCTTGTCAGCGACAGTCCGAAAGCTTGTGAACCTTGAGTCATAGCCAAGGAAAGACCAATTATCCTCCCTTGATGAAGACAAAGACTTGGCACGCTCAAGCAAGGCTTTAGTGTCAGGCGTTATTGTCTTATCCAGTGCAAATTCATAGAACTTGTTCTTTTCTAGGGATCCAGAGAGCTTCAGGTCTAAAAACCTTCCTTCATGTTCTCTTTTGAAGGCAGTGTCCAGCTTCGGTGAGAGATGTCTAACATCACCATCGTCATCATCAGAGTCTGATTGAACCTCCCCGGGCTCCAGTTCTCGTACAAGGCGTTTTCTAATACTCTCACGTTTGACAACGCTGCTTGGAAAGTTCATTTCTACTTTCAGTGTATCCCCTCTCATTTTCCTCTCCCAGCACAACTCCTCTTCACCAAGCATGGATTTCTTAACCTTGAAGAACTCTGCATCTGTGACAGGATTGTCATCATTACATTTCAGTCCATCTAAATGGGAAGTAATTTTGTTTTCTGTTTTTGTTGAATCTTTAACCTCTCTGTCAGCCACCAAATGTAATATGTCAGCAGGTGACTCTTCATCAACTAAGGCAGGCGTAAATCTCCTTTCATTCTCATTGTTTAATTGCCTTGAACTCCGATATTTTGACTCCCTATTAGTGCTGAAATCATAATCAAATGGCTCAGACTTCTTTCTCTTTAGGGGAGGTGAGTCATCAGTGACATCCTGAGGGGGTTTGCCTACCTCATGTACAAGACTTCGACGATCAAAGTCCTCAGCATCAGTGCTAGGTGTACTTTCAGTTTTATCTGTTTTGTCACATTCTTGGAGCTGCTGTTGGAGACGTCGGCTTTTCTCCATTTGTTTTCTGCAGCTCTGGGAGTGGTCAATATCAAAGAGGAATCTTTGCTCACTATCCACTGCATCCTTATCATTTATGGCAGTGCGCCCTTCAAGTTTGCTCTGTCTAAACTGTTGCTCTCTTGAGTGTTCTGTGTCAAAGTTTTCATCACTAGACACTGCAGAATTGAGACAAGGCTGGCTCTTCGCTCCAAAATCCTGCGTCTTCTGGTCATGACTGTTTAAACAAAGCGTCAACTCCCCTGTTGGTTCTGCAAGACGCGACTGAAGGTCTGGGCTTAAGCCAAGATCTCTGCTCAACTCTGGCCCATCACCTGTAATACTGACAGTAACCAGTTTCTCTGTTTTGGCATTTTTGCTCTCTCGTTTGAGGATCTCCGTTTGAGATAATTTTCTGTCCCCATCAATTCCCTTTGACAAATGACTATCACCCAGCCTCTTTAATCCAAATCCGCCTTCATCTTCTTCCTGCGTAATTCTTCTCAAGCGATTAGCCTTTGCAGTTGCTTCCTCAAAGCGCCTCTTTCGAGCAGCTAAACGTTCAGTATCCAAAGAAGAGTTCTCAAAGGTAGGCTCTGCTTTAACGTATTGTCTGCTTTTGCTTTTTCCTTCTTTGTCTACAACCTCCACCTGGCTAGCCAAACATTTATCTTTGGGAACTTTCCCATGTTTTAGGACCTCTCTACTTTGAGTTTCTATTCGAAGGGACATAGTTTTGTGATCAGCTGAATGAGGTGGGGGTGGAGACTTGACAAGATCACTGCCAGCCTTTACCCTTTGTTTCTCAATTACAGTATGGTCCATTAACTTCCCTTCTTTTTCTTTGACTCGTGTTAGCTGGACAACACAAGGTGGAAGATCTAGTCGTCCTTTTCCAGAATCTTTTTCTTTGAGCTGGAATTTGCTGGAATTACGCTGAGCTGTATCAGGGCTCACTTCTCTGTCAGGTTCAGGTTCTGTCTCAGATGAAGGAACACTAGGAGATGCAAGTTTTAACTTCCTTAACTTTTGCTTCTCAGTTCTCTCCTTGTCTACTTTTTCCTTCCGTCCAATACGTCTTTCTTTTTCAACCCGATCTGCTTCAAAGAGCGGCCTTTCTTTCTCAAGTTTATCACCCTTATTATATCGGTCCAAGCGTATTCTGTCTGGCTTTTCAAAGCGTGGTGGTGAAACTGAGCTGCAGCTGCCACTTCGCTCAGAGGAGCGACTGTAAAGATGATGCTCAGAGTCACTAGGTAGCCGCTCAGACAGGGACGGAGAGCCAGCAGGACTGGCAGGCCGACGTGGATGAGACGGACTTTGGCTGTGTTCAATTGTCCGTCGACCATGATCACGTTCTCGATCCGTTTCGAAGCGCTCTCTATCTCGGTCACGTTCTCGCTGCATGTAGCTATATTTCCGAATGTCTTGCTCATAAGGATCTCTATAATCCCTGTATTCACGGGGTTCATCATAATATCGTGGGTCATAATAGTCCGGGGCATAGGGATCCCATTCTGTGTAAAACTCCCGACTTCTGGCAGGATATTTGCGACGTGGGTCCTCTGTGTAGGTACCAGGTGTTCGCACATTTTCATAATATGCCCGCTCAGTAGAAAATTCATGATATGATGGTCTGCGGTCATCTCTGTAAAAGGCAGAGAGAATTGACACAGTTAAAAGTAGGTTACAATGACAGAAAAATATCAAACTTAAAGAATAAAAGAATAAAAAGAAGCAAAGAAATGATTATTGATCACTGCCAAAACACTGACCGTCGTTCAGATAGGATGTCATAAAAGTCTCTGATGTCCTGTCCAGATGCCTGCATCGAACGGTAGAAAGCCATCTGACTTTCATGGTTGGCAAAGTCAACCTAAAAAGTAATAATGTCAATTCATGAGCAAAATACAGAAAGTGACCAAAAGATAGGAATTAAACAGCAATATTTATGTAACAGTCAAATTTGTTTGTGCACCTTAATTTTGTTACCCCCAATCTTCCAGCCCTTGGTTTCCTTTACTGCAGCCTGTGCACACTCTATATTATTATACAAGACAAGGGCCATTCCCTTCAATCTGTCAAAAACAACCTAGCAAAGAGAGGCATCAACAATTACCGTAACATAAGAGAAACATGGGTACAAGATTTAAACTAAAATTAATCATGGGACAAATGTATACCTTAACAACATGACCATAGCGGCAGAAATGTCGTGTAAGATACTGTTCTGTTATGTTGGAAGCCAGGCCATCCAACCATACACATGTGGTAGGCATACTTTTGCCAAATCCCAACTGTAAAAGAAACAATGAAATAAAATAAAACTGACACTTCTGCTACATACCGTTACCTAAAGTAGTTTGTGTTGTTTAAACTCAATAAAGCTACGTATTTATATCCTTACCTTTAATCTATTGTTCCCAAGGTATTCACCATCCATTTTCTTTATTGCTTTGCAGACACTAGCAATATCGCAGTACTGCAAAAAGGCGTACTGTGGAGCACCATTTACCTTCTTAATATCAATATCCTACAGAGAACAGGCACACCAGTAACGGTTAGTGTTTAAATGAAACAGCTGGTTGTTCTCTATGATAATTCAAATGTTTCTTGACATGAGACAATTCATTTTAGGAAGAAATCTTCAAATGTATTAAAATTAAACTTACAACAATCTCCCCAAAACGCTGAAAAATGTTAAGCAGGTCATGGTAGGTTGTGGTCTTCTCCAAGTTTCCAATGAAGAGTGTCCGCGTAGCTTTAGGATGGAATTCATCTATGCGTTCATCCAGTGGTCTGAACTCATTCTCACTCTCTGTTTCTACAAAGCAATTGAAAACTTGAGGAAACTAGCGAAAAGCAAGGTGATAAATCTGGTGATAAACCAAGACCAACTGTGATCAAACTGTAATCTGTAAATGTGGAATATCGATCACTAATAATCACCCATGCATTTTTAACACAAACTGCCCGGGTACTAATCACCCTTTACCCCTGGGTAATATCGGTGTTAGCTCAATATTAATCTGGAGTTAGCTTTAATGTATTGTTTGCCTTTGTCTATAACCTCCACCAGGCTAGCAAAATATTTAGCATTAGCAACTTTCCTATCTTTAAGGACTTCTTATTTAGAGTTTCTTTTCAAAGGCACATATTCTTGTGGCCAGCTGAGTCCTTAAGCAGAAGTCGGCAGAACAACATGGTGGAACAATTTCAACAAGTGCAAACTTAACTTCTTGCTTTGAGAGCATATATCTATGTTTCTCTCACATTACAGATCTCTTGCACTTATTAAACAGCAAATGTTTTGAATGCTCCACACTGTAGATAGCTCTGCCGCTCATTAGAAGACTCCTCCTCATCACTGGTGGGATACGACTGTTTCCAAATTCAGCCCAGTGCAGTAAATTGTGCAACGCTACGCCTCTCTGACACTTGGGTAGCGGGTTCTGGTGCTGGAATGACACAGATGTTTCCCGCTGCAAACCCGCTTTTTTATGGTGGAAAAGCGTAGAGCGGTTCCAGCACTGGCACCATGTTACTAGAAAAGGCCTGTAGTAAAGTTAACTTCCTTAACCCTTTACTCACATTCCTTTTATTTGTCTCCTTTATGTCTCTGTCAGTCGTCTATAAAAAGGGAAATATCTGTGTTGTTTTAAGATTAACTCACCAGGGCCAGTCCAAGCAGTGACATCAATTTGCATCCCAAAAAACAGCTTTCCCTTTGATGCACTGAGAGCTTTCTCCTGATCCTCTTGTTGACGAAAGAAGACAAGGCCATATCGTTCCTCAGAAGCACCATGAATCTGTACAGATGTCACTTTGCCATGTTTCTTAAACTCATGGAAGAGACCATCTTTCAGGCTTGTATCTGCAATTTAAACAAACACCGCAATTTAAACACAAGAGTTTTATTCAAATCGGATACCACAAAGAACAAGCTTGTAAAAACCGTACCAAGGAATTTGTAGCTAAACTAAAAATGGATTCTAAACATGCAACAAATACTATCAAGCACATGCTTAAGGTAGGACGAAGATGCCACAAAGAAGATCAAACCTAATACCGCAAAAAAATCTCATTTTCATTTTGAGACCACTGTAAGAACAACACTGTTCAACTTTTCAACAGATGAACTCCTGCATATATCTTATTTTATAGTGAGCAATTTCACAATAATTCCACATCGAGCAAAACTTTACCTGTTGAGCGTACAGGGAGGTTTTGGACCTTGATTCCAAAGCTTTTGCGAGGCTCATCTTTGTCTAATAGAGGGAGGGGTTGAGAGGAAGGAGCAGGTACAGCAGCTGACTGAACAGATCGAGCTGGGGACTCATCACTAGAGCTGCTACTGGAATCACTGGTGATAGAGCACAAAACACAAGAAAGTCTGGATGTATATGTAAATTAGCAAACATTTGTTTTAAAAAACAATTTCCTCGACTAAAACGGCACAGAGGTGCATTTTTCTCAAGCAAATATTTTTCATCTTGTATTGAACCAGGTGGTATCATTAAAAGAATGTTCAACATGAACTGATGAGATGAGTTCTGTCAGTGAGGCAGGAGTAAAAATGAATTACGTGCCATTCAGAATGCAATGCACCATATCACCTCTAAGTGGCACTATTGCATAAAATACTGAGAAAATGTCTACAAAGCAAAACACAATCTAGGACCAGCTCCTCATCAGGTCTCTCCATCTCACTCCCTATCCATCCTATATAGTTTATATATACTTATCTACACACACACACACACACACAGCCAATAAATAAATGCAGTAATATCTTCCTTATTAGAGCTAATTAAATAACAAACATGTCTTTGAAGAAATATACAACACTATTAAAAAGTATCCATAAACACACACACACACACACACACACACACACACACACATACATACATATATATATATGTATGTATGTATGTATGTCAAATGTTTAAAGCAAAGAAGGTACAAAGTCTCATTGCATATAGATAATCTGTAAGTTCACACTAATACAGTTACAGTAAACTGATCTGATGAAAACAATGTTTATACTAGACCATGAAAACAGCTTAGCCATTAAAAGTAATTTATGCGAGGGTAAGACAGTTTGGGCCAGCTTTTTAAGATTAATGCATTCACAAATCTAAATATTCAAGCTTTGCATCTGCTGCTGAGAAGCAAATATGTAGGCGTGGAATATGGGAAAAAAGATGGGCAAAAATGATTTACTAACAAAGTTAAAGTCACATCTCGTTACAATCAGTGCAATGAACAGGCACAGGAAGAAAGAAAGCTGAGAGTTTTTGTTCTCTATTTTGGCTTTGTGAACTTTCACCAACTGTGGCTGGGCCAGTTTGCACTTGTTTCAATTGTGTAATATGAAGAATAATTCTAAACTGCATAAAATTACTGTCTCCAAAATATTTAAAAGTAAGAGATGGAAAAAATGCATCCTTACCTTCAGATAATTTGAATTTGTTTGATCTCATGAAAAGTTACATCTTTTATCTTGCCAACGCAAGACATTTAGCAACTGAGCGTCTAGCGTTGTGAAAAAGGTGATGCAGTATTTTCCTCTAGGATGGAGAAGAGTAGAGTTGTTTCTTCTCTGTTCAAAAGCACTAAAATATTCTGATGTACTTCAGTTCATCACATGTTTGTACTAATAAACTTCCCTTTTATCAGTTTAAAGGCATCTATCACTGTCAGCATCTAGCATCTAAAAAGTATGGCCAGACTTTGGACCTCCTGTGCTATGACATTTGTGTTCTTCCCTTTGCTGTGCTTGCTGCAGGCAGCCAATCGGATGTTATATTAAAATGACAGGTCAACTGGAGTTAACATTTCCTCTTTCACGCACCAATTTGTTAGCCTTGATTTCAGCAAGTTATATAACAAAAAACAATCACAAGTATATGCAGTTGTGGTGTGTAATTATTCCAAAGTACTAAACATGGTCACCAGTTTGGATGCTTGGTAGATTCAGAACTGAACTGAGGCACCCAGTGACCAACTAGCATGATCAATGGTAGGAAAACTACAGTAGTAATAGAATAGCTAATGCCAACCCAACTATACAGCAGACCTATTCAAACCTCCCTACTGCTTGCACAGATTAGCTGACTATGTCGACTGGTCCCTAATCATCTAATTATGTCACTAACAACATGGATGTCTCTGAGAAATTAACAGGTGACCAGCCTGGTCGTCGATTCGACTTTTATAACATAACTATTGACTTCCCAAAGCTGTGCAAACTCCACTACTAATGTAAAAGGACATGTTAAGATCCTCCACAACAATCTTAAGAAAAAGCGTCCTATATAGTAACAAACTACATACAGTGGTGCTTGAAAGTTCGTGAACTCCATAGAATCTACATAAATCTGACCTAAATCTTCATCACAACCCCCAAAAGTAGCTAAGAAGAATCAAAATAAACAAACAATGGAAAAATATTAGACATTTATTTATTAAGGAAAAGTATCCAATATTACATATCTGTGCGTGGAAATACTATGTGAACGTTCAGGGTGAGCCTATAATTTGCAGGCGAAATTAGAATCACATGTTTTCAATCAGTGGGATGACCACCAGGTGTAAGTAGGCTATTGAAATAATAGGGATCTATCAAAGTCTGATCTGCACAAAACATGTTTGTTAAAGTACATCATGGCACGAACAAAACTGATTTCTGAGGAGTTGTTGATGCTCATCAGGATGGAAAAGGTTATAAAACCACTTCTAAAGAGTTTGGACTCCACCATCTGTAGACAGACAGACTGTGCACAAATAGAGGAAATTCAAGACCATTAAACCAACAAGACTAATGGTCAACCAACAAAGATCATGCCAGCAGCAAGGCTTATAATAATCTGCGAAGTCACAAAGGAACCTAAGGCAACTTCTAAGTAACTGAATGCCTTTCGCACATTGACTAATGTTACTGTTCATGCCCCCACCTGCAGGAGAACACTAATGTGCAATGGTGTGCGAGACAGGGCTGCAAGGAGAAAGCTGCTGCTCTCCATAAAGCACATTGCTGCCTGTCTGCAGATTGCTTTTTTTTGATTGGATGACACCAAAATAACTCCATTTGATTTAAATGAGAAGTCTTCGATGAAACATGGTGATGGGAGATCTGTCAGGAGATCTGTCAATGAGCTAAATCTCTAGAGAGTGTGGGTCAAGCAGTAAGACAACGACCCTAAGCACAAAAGTTACTCTACCTAAGAATGGAATGCTACAAGAAGAATAGAGTTGATGTTTTGGAATGGTCAACTTAGAATCCTGACCTTAATCCAACAGAGGTGTTGTGGAAGAACCTTAAGCAAGCAGTTCATGAGAGGAAGCCCATCAACATAACAGAGTTTAAGCGGTTCTTTACAGAGAAACTGGTTAAAATTCCTCCATGTTGATGTGCAGGACTCATCAAGTCACTGGAAACATTCAGTTGCAGTTATTACAGCAAGAGTGGGCCAAACCAGATGATGAAAGAAAGGTCTAATATGTTGTCTCGTTTGTTTAATTGGGTTTTCTTTCTACAGGGTTCACACATTTTCAGGCCTAAATTAACAAATACATTCGCAACACCTCATCTTCAACAGGAAGGGTTTTAGCTATGTTTTCCTCTTTACACATAATAAATAAAAAATTAACAAACAAATAAATAAATTAAACATTCACAATTTACAGTTTACACAAATCAGTTGCCGAGGCCAGGTTGGGCACTCTCTAGGCAGTAGGGCTGAAAGATCAATGGATTTTAGGTTATTATAGGCAATTTTATCAAATTCATGTCCTAAGCCAGGAACATCAGAGCTTGTAAACTGCCTGTAGATGGGTTAGACCAGAGGCAGCCAAACTGAGTTTAGGGCCATTTTGTGCCTTTTGTATTTATACACACAGAGGAATTTGGTTTCCATGAAGTGAAACACCACACAAACACACTAGGTGAGCACACTTGCCCAGAGCGGTGAGCAGCCCTGTTCATGGCCCCCCGAAGCAGTTGGATGTTATTTGCATGCTCAAGGCTACTTCAGTCGTTACTGTCAGTTCAGGGAATCAAACCAGTGACCCAACCTCTGGTTAGAAGGCTGGTTCCCCAACCTCCAGCCCACGACTGCCCTCAAACACTCACAGAAGTGAAATGCTGTGACATCACAACCACATCAGACTGAGAAAGGGGATGCTCTGGTCTTACTGAACAAATGACCTGCCTGGACTTCAGTTCCCAAAAAATAATAATAATTTAAATGGCAGTTGCAATACTGACCAGAAAAATTACAATTAGATATTCTTCCCGAATTGTTCAGCCCTACTATGCAGCGTCTCTCTCACTGGCTAGAGGACGTGGTTAAGCTGGTGCACAAGCCTACAGGGGGTTCCCATCTTGTAAAAGGACTTGCTGCCTGCTTTGTATGCATATATACACTACAGTAGTCCAGATAACTACAGAGTGGCTGCCCCAGACTTCTGCTGAGACATGTTTATAGCTTACCAACACTTCTACGTTAATCACCAGTGCATGATGTTACATGGACTTTGTAAGAAAGGGTGCCAGATGTCTCCACTAGATTGTAAAAAAATATAATATTCAGTATAATAATAAAGCTTTATGTAATACAACATATAATCTACAACAATATAATATATCGTCACTGTCCAAAGAAAAACAGGTATCTCCAAAATGGCAACTTTACAGGAGAGATCAAAAACCTCATTTAAGTTTAATGTAAGTCAATGGAACCAGACGCCTTTCCAAGAGGTTTTGACCCATTTCTGTTGGTCCATTCTTCATGAAACATTCACACAGTGTAAACAGCAACTGCTGTTTTCAAATGATGCATGAAAGTGAAAATCGTCAAAAATAGAGATACATGTTTTTCTTTGGACAGCGACGATATGTTTCTTTATTGAAACCGTATCCCTGGTCATTTGTGTAAGCTCTGTTTGATCCTGTTATTATAATTCATTTATAATACATTCACTAATCAAACATTCCCTTCTAAATTCCCGACTAAATTTCGTTGTACGCAAGTACAATGACAATAAAGATTCTATAATTATAAAACACTTCCTGACTGCTCGACTTAAGAGAATTTCAGATGACTGCTTTGTCTCTGACAGATAAATCAACTAGTTGACTTTTGATGGGGATTGAAAAGCTATTCACTAATTTCTCAGCTCCAACAAAACTAGTTACGAAATGATCCAAACAAATATCTGTAGAAAGCATATTGACAACTCAATCTGAAACATCCAGCTGAAAAGGCATATACATGTGAAAATTAGTTTGAGCATCATGTATTTGAATCAATTTGCCCTACTTGACGTTGCGCATCTTGTGATGTGACTATTGCGCATGCACACATTGCAGTGACGATGATGCAACGATATATTGTGCAACCGTATGTTGTAAGTGTTCATAAACTCAGAACATTGTGGTCTCTTTGCATGGAATGAGGTCTCCAGAGGGGTTTAGTGAGGTATGCACAATAATATAAAAAAAACCTCAGCCTCAGACAGATGACCTGCTTTGACCAATACTTCAAACTCATGTATGATTATGTATTTACTGTATTCCATTCATTTAAACACCTAAGTTACCTTTACATTTATAATAATAAAAATAATATTTATTTATTGCTTATGTATTGGTCTCAGGATGGACACCATGAAAAATACTGGTTTTCAAGACCAGCCATAAATTCAGTGCCTCCCTACTTCTTGTAAAATTGATGTCTTCCATCTGTAAATTCTTAACCTTGGTTCACTTGACTACATTCACTGTAGTCAGGAGCTAAGTTCAGAGCTCAATTCAAACCTACAGTTACATACAAAAATTTAGGCACCCCTGGACAAATTACAGTTGGTTGGTCTTTTAAGTGAAATAGGTTAACACGTCTTCTACAGAGAAGACACTTCACACTTCTATAAAGGTGAAATTGCTGTTTATTTGCTGGTTTAATAAGGTTAGAATAAAAAAAAACATCAACATAAAAGTGAGTGGTGCACTATTTTTCCCAGTGGATTAAATATAACAAATGAATAAAAACTGTGCGGTAAACTGGTTATTTAAGGTGTTTCCAATTTTGAAATGAACAAAATGCAATTTCACCTGCAGTGTTCAAACTTGCATACAATTGTAATTTACAAGATCCAATTAAGAGGTGCCCATCTGTTGCGCTACTGCTTAGATACACATTTTCATATTTGATATAATTTAAGGTCTACTGTTTGAAATGATTTCCACAGAGATTAAATGTACACTATTCAACTTTCTAAATTGTTACAAGATTTAGAAAAAAATAGTAGCAAAGTCACATGACCTCAGCAGTCATGAGCATGAGACCTGAGCTTTTGCCTGGATAATCAAATAGTTTTAGCATGACAAAACTGACAGATGTCTCAATAATTTGTTGCATCTACAGCTGTGCCCTTTTCTAAAATGTAGTTTCTAAAGGCTTCTAATACTATTAATTGTTACCTGAGTCTTAAATCACCTATAATATTATCCACATACATTATTTCCGCCTTCTACTGTAAGTAAATAATAAAATAACAACAACTTTCTTTGACAGAATTACCCATAGACGCTGTACCAAACGAAACCCTACTACAGAGCATGAATTATTAACGGTGAACAGCCTTTCCTGTACACGCAGCTATCCTCATGGCTTCCTTTTGTCACTTCACATCTCTGTGCAGCCCCCCAACTCTGTCCCTCCCTCTCTCTCCTTCTCCCTCTCTCCCCCTTACTTCCGGAAACGCTGCTGCTGACAGAGGCTGGGCTGTGGGAGTGGGCAGGGAGCCAGCAGTGGCTAGAAATTTCCAGTTCCAACTGGATCTCACGGGGGTGGGGGGACTTCACACCCACATTGCAGAAGTGGGCAGCAAGAAAATAAGACTACTAAGTCGCATCTTACCCCTCGCACCTGACAGTGTTTTCTTCTAGGGACGCTAGTAAGCTAACACAGATTTAAATTAATAATAATAATATTTCCTGAGTACTAAATTAAAGAATTTGTCGGACTTAAAGGAGAGCCCCCTTTCTTCCTTTCCGTCTGTTATTTTTTTTGGGAAAAAGCATTGAATTCCACTATTGTTCCATAAAACCAAATTACGGCTTTAGGCATAAACAATACCACAGAACGGCTCAAGTGCTGTCTTATGAAAATAAGCACTAGGTCATCTGTAATTTGCCTCAAATTTAAAAATATTTAATGAACAACAATAAACATATAAAACAATGCTATTACATGCAATGTCCTTTATATGTCCTTAATCTCCATCTATTCGTAATGGTCAGATATGGTAATTATCAGCATTCAGAATCTGGTATCATCTCTGATGGCTTCTTTATAGGAAATATTGCACCTGATCCCTCCAAAAGATTTACACTGCAAATGTTACTACCGTTATATACCATTCAAAAGAGAGCAGACAGGATAATTATGTTTACTGGCTTCCTAAGAATCATATCTAAAGCTCTGCCAGAGAACTACAGTGCTTCAAATGTAATGTTAACATCATTACCAAGTAACTGTCATGTTTACATTTCCAACCATCGCTAAAGCCAGTATCTGAAGAGAAAATAATCACACACTCATCCTCAAAAGAATAGTACCCAGAAAGACGTGTGGGGTTGCAATGTTACAGGGAAGGGAGATAAAGGTTACCAGGAACAATAAACGATCTTACATTTAGACTGACATGGGAGATATTTTTTTGAGCTACACATACAGAAGTAGTGTCACTCAGTATGGTGTCTGGTCACCATGTTTGTTAATGCAACATGCCAGACGTCTCGGCATGGAGTTGTAGAGGTTCCTAATGGTGTCCTGTGATAACCCAGCCCATGCATCTTGAATATCCTCACACAGTTCCTGCAGATTTTGTGGTAGAGGTGGAGGTGCAGTAAAACCAGGGCTTCTGAATGTGTGACGCATGACAGTAAACCAGTCATTTGGGGCTGACCAGGGTGCCTCCGCACACTGATTCGCTGGCCGTCTCTACCAAGACAAAAGTGGAACTCGTCAGTGAAGATGACTGCCACTCTCTGACTGAGTCACTTCATGGCAGTCTGGCACAACACCACTGCAGTCTTTAACGACGTTGACGTGGTGTTATGGGCAGTCGTCATAGTGGTCTGTGTGCATGTAGTCCGTCCTTGTTTACAACACAAGTGTGGCTGAGCGTGACACTTGAATCATTTGCATGTTCCATGGTTGCTTCCTGTCGTTTGATTCCTTCTGGGTGCAACTATTTGTACAACTTCTTTGCTGACGAGTGTATTTTATTGTATGGCTTGTATAACTAATTTATAACAATGCTGGTCCTACATGGATTTCTGAAGAGTAAGCAGCATCAACTACAATGCTCTAGACCACATTAAAACAAAACAGTAGAGGAAAGAAGTCTGAGCAAAAAGCATGGCCAGCACCACCGGGTGTATTGTAGAAATAGCATTATACCACTATACCACTATACCCGTACCGATATTAAAACCTTGAGGCTGTCACCCTCAAACTACTCGAACCCTTTCCTACAACACAGGACAGATAACGCAGCTGACACTATCACAGAGAAACTTGTTCTTTTTTTCCTTTTTATTCGATATCCTATCTAAGACTTTCTGCTGTAACCGATACCTGATTACAGATGAGAGCTGTCTACGGTCGGGTGGCATCCACTTATCTCATACCTTCAAACCGTCTCCAGATAATACTGTGGTATACGGTATTACTGGAAGAGGACGTTGGAGCTTAAAATTTTTAAAGCATGTGACGTTAAAGTATTTCACTTTTGTGATATCTTATCCTGCATTGCTTCAGCAAGTTTTATTTGTTAACATGGTGCAAAAAAATGAATGCTTCTTAGGAACTGATTAGCATTACCCTGGCTAGCACAATAACAGGTCTTAAACATAGATTTTGGCCAACTACTGAAGCACTGACACAAGTTAAAATAAAAAGGATTTGAGAAAGAAAAGGAAATAGTGCAGATTTGCTTCTGACTGACTGACACTCTGCTGAAACCAGTGTAGTTAATGTAACTAATGTGTAAGAAAGCAAAAGTCCAGTAACTGGTGCTGCCGCGACCGTAAGCTAAAATAGAACCTGTTCTGTGGTGCTTGGAGCTGTAACACTTTGCCAACGGCAGCAAGAGCTTAGTTAGCAGGCCAAACACTGCAGCACAGGCTTCAGATAACTGATGCAAAATGAGAGCTGTCTAGAGCTCGTCCGAAAATTCATTTTATGAGAGTGAAAGCTGAAATCAAATGTGTGCTGTGGTGAGTGCAGTTCTCAGCTGTCTCTGAGGTACATGCTTGGTTTATCTGGGATTTTTCCCTCTTTCTTTTTGGTGACCTCCCACAATAAGTAAGCCCCTCTTAAACACACTGTAAAAAAAATTGACCTAAAAAATTACCTGAATTTGTTACAAGCAATTAAAAAAGTGCTACTCAACACCAATAATTACTTTGATTGAAATAATTGTTCATTTCATTCATTTTTGCTTTTAAAAATAAAAAAAATTTTTTTTATTTGATTGTAACATATTTAGAGATTTTTTTTAGGAGGACCAACAGTTTTTACTGTGCACAATGCACAAAGTTATGATGCTAAGTGTTTCAATTATGCTAATAAAATCTGATGCTAATCATTTTTGTTTTAGCAACAATCTTCAACGGTCATTAAACATTTTAAATTCTTGTACTGTACGGCTGACTAGAGTTATTGACCATACCTTAGAGACCAAAGGAAGAAGAACACTATTTAGATGTGATGTGTGCTGAGTAGCTCTTAGTCAAAATAATGATTAGGTTGTACTTTCTTGACCCATTCATCTGGCAAGAGAAGAGATGAAAGACAGGTTTCCTGCCAGACAATTTTAAAGCCAAATAGGAGCAATACACGACTCACATGGGGGGTGTAACTTGCTCAGCTAAAACATTCTGGCACTGACGAGCATGACCACAAACGCAACCCTGAGTATGTATTTTTTTCTGCAGCCGTAATCCAAACTAGAAAAAGCTAAGTGATGAAGGTTTCTACACTGACAGTACTCACATAGTTAAAATGTGAATGCCACAGACTTCCAAAATGTCTAAATAATAAAATGGATGAGAGAAAAATTTTTTTTATAAAAAATATTTTAAAATTCACTCCCAGTGGATAGGGCCATACAAGGCATTATAATGCAAAGATAGCCCGAGAGAAATATGATTTTCCAACATTTACCACGGTCACCATTATATAACCTCTTGGGCATAGAGATGGTGACTTAGAATGGGACTTAGAATGGGAAGCTTTTTCTCCTTTTATTTCTTTTAATTAATGATGTTTTGTGAATGTTTTGTATAAACTTGTAGTGTTTGTAAATTAGTCAGTATTATCCCAATCAGCACTTTACACAGTTTGCCAAATTAGTTTGTGTTTAATGTAAGACAAAATATTCTTTGGAGTTTTTTGAGTTTCAGTCTGGACTCTGACCACCCAAAACAATCAGGAAAAACCACTGTGCTTTAGGCTTGGCTCATTTGTGTTTTGCCCAGAAGTGTAAACAGTGTAACTCAGAAGGCATGTTTAGGTTCACTGGTATATTTTAGACAGCATACATACAATTATATTTGTGCTGTAAACATCATCAAATCAAAAAGAAATAATCTGTCAGTTTCTCTACAACGTCTCTCTTCAATCAATCCCTAAATGACTAAATGAATTATGTTAAAATTAGGAAAAATCTGTGGAATGCCACCTTACACCATGCTATTGCAAAGTGATAGCCATCTGGACATCACTGCTGAACTCAGGCAAAATCCAGTTGATTTATTTGTTAATGCAGTGCTTTGTACATGTGTTGATTAACCCTTGAAAAAAGTCATGACTTTCCATGATAGGTAGTGTGGCCAAGGTTTAAAAGTCTGACCAAGCGTAAAACAACTTAAGAGCAACCATGATAATCTGTGAAGGTTATCAGTAGCTAAACAACATGTACTGATTGATTAGTCTTTGTTTCAGCTATTGATCTCTTAGTCTGTCAATCAGTCAAAGCTGAAAGTTTCCCAAAACCAGTAACAGACACAGAGAGTGCAAGATATACTACTCAATACCAAATCTTTTTTCACAGAATCATCCTGATCTACTGGAAACATCAACGGCAGTTTCTTTGTGACATTTGTTACCACCTGTTTATTTGTATAAGTGGTTTTAAATGCCTCAACTGAGAACATGGCCAAGTATCTTACATCAAAATCATACCATTTAGGCCAACACCAAATGCATTTTTTTTTTTTTGTGCGTGTATGTTTATCTCTCTTTCTTGTCATCGTTGTATCTGCCTTTACCATCAGTCATGTGGAGGACCTCTTACAAACCAGAATCTTGCCTGCTTTGACTGGGGGAGAACCCTAAGCCTTAAAAAAGACTTCAGGATGGTTGAATAAACCCATGAGCTACATGTAGTTTTGTTTGCCTTATTTTGGGTTTTTCACCAGCACGTCCATAGCTACGTTTACAAGCAGAAGTACACTTATTATCAATAGAATGGTTGCACAAATACCCAGTACCCAGAAGGAATCAACCGACAGGAATGAAACCTGGTGGGTTAGTTTGGCATCATAAGAGCGAGATTTCACGCTCGGCCCTGCATGTGACGTAAGCAAGGATGGGCCTTATCAGTGTACCTGACTGACCCAACAGCCCTGATTGCCGACATCCAGCAAACAGTCATGCCTGTATGAGTCACCCTGTTAGTGCCAGCACCATTGGCGGACAGCTGCAAAGACTACATACATGCAGACTGCTACAATGACCGCCCTTAACACCACATCAACATTGCCAAAGACTGCAATAGTGTTGTGCCAGACTGTCATGGAGTAACTCAGAATGGCAGCGGGTCATCTTTAGTTGATGGAGTCGACCAACGAATCTGCATGTGGGGGCACCGTGGTTGGCACCAAGATAAACGGTTTGTTGTCACGTATCACACAGGCCTGGTGTCACTCCGCCTCAACCACATATCGCAAAATCTGCAGACACTACGTGAGAATATTCAAACTGCTTGGCATGGATTAGCGCAGGACACCATTATGAACCTCTATGCCAAGATCTATGCATGTTGTGTTAGCCACATGGTGGACCGACATACTGACAGACACTATTGTCCATATCAGTGTAAATGTATCATCATTTATTATTCCTGGTAAGCTTTATCTTCCTTCCCAACAGCATTGCAATCTGACACTTTCTTCTAGGTGTAACTATTAATATTCATTTTGATATTCAAAATAAACTGAAATTGCAAACAGGATGTGAAGAAATAACAGCTTTGAAAGAATGTTAAAGTCCTCTATGTATTGTGCTACATATCTACTGAAGAAGCATGAAACATAGCCTTGGTCCGTCCGTAACACTACTCTATACCTCAATAGAGGTATAGAAAGGCAATAGAGAGTTACTGTAGTGTTGAGTAGAATCAGTTCTACATGCGAGGATGAAGAAGTAGCAGTGCTCTGATGGTGTATTGTATTCTTTTGTCAATCGTGTTAAAGGTCCTGCTCCCAGTAAGATAATTTAAGGACAGATGGCCAGCTCCTGGCAAGTGACCACGTTTGGCAGCCAACAAATGAAGTGATATAAATAGCAGCAAAGTTCAGACTGGTGTTGCTGTCTTGTCGGAGTGCTGAACACATGTAAATGTAAACTAAAGAGGAGGGACTGTGCATTTCTTTGTTTTTTATGATAGGGGTCGTTACCACACCTTTCTATTGATATGTTGCCCCAACAAAGAGTTCCTTTACAAAGAGACAGCGGTTCTTGTGTACTTTAGCTGAGGGAATTATCAGCACCCTCCCTGTTCACAGGGGACTTTGTATCCTGTGTTGCAGGTGTGTTTATGTTGAGTAGATCTCACAGCACACTCCCAACTCGGTTTACGGGAGCTCCTTCGCCATGAGTACCATCTAAAACAATCAGGTAAGAGGGGCGCACCTGCACATTTGCGCCATACAGGAGTCTACTCTGTCTAGTTTCCTGGGTCAGAGGGCAAACACCGTGCAATGTATTTTTGAAGTCAGGCCAGGGAAAGTTCGTGTGGTAGACCTAAAGTTTAGCTTGTTCTTCTTTCGTTTTTTCTTCTTTGGTTCCATGTTGTTTTCTCATCGCGGTTCTAAATATAATAACACGGTGCTTTTATTGTGGTTTGATTGAATAAAAATGGCTTCAAAGGCTGTGTCGTGTCCTTATCCTTTTATACCTATATCACCAGTTCAGTGTCTTAGTACTGCATGTTACTGAGTCCACAGTGTCCTAGACACGGAGCATTACCGTAAATGTTTAACCCTTGTTTCATATACCATTTACAAAATAGGGGAACCCTGTTCTTTACATTATGTGATAACTTTGTGTCTAGACCAGAAATGTCCCAAATGACTTTTATAAATGTCATAAAAAGTCACTTTCCCCTGTAAAGTTTCTATTTTAGAAATGCACTTTTTTTGGGACAGTAATGATATGCAGGCTATCTCTGCTGTGTCTATGATTCACTAAAAGCAACTATCCATACTGTGATGTTTTAAAAAAAGCTATGGGTCTCATTCGCTTTATTGCCGGACTTGTATCCAGGGAATGCTGGTGTGACTGGGTGAACAAAAGAACAGACAAATGGACATTCTTGCCTGCTCAGTTATGCTTGCTAGGTTAGCCTTTGTTGGTTATTAGCTTTCTCTCTGTAAGCCTTTCGGACTTGAGTAGAGAGAAACAGACTATTGGGTAATGCAGTCTTGTAAAAGCTGTGTGGGCAGAACAACCCACATCAGCCTTGTGATTGTGACTGTGCTCATGTATGTTCTAGCCACGATTAGGACTGCTACGTTTATACTGAGAGGAGAATGTTGGCAAAATACATCAGCTAAGTTGTTCACAGGATGTGCTTCGTACATGCATATTATGTGCCCACAAGAGCAAGATTAACCTACTTAGAAAGTAAATACACATTAAGGTTCTCTGGGGTTTTAATTAGTGTACCTTTGAAAGACAAACTACAAGAGCGGAAAGAAGTTCCTGTAAATGATTTAACATAAATCAGCAAAGTGGATTTTGAAAAAAATAAATCCAAAAACAATTAATAAGCTAGAGCAGAGCAAACTAAGTGCTGTATTTCATACTGCACTAAAATACTGGATATTTGGAGAAAAAAAAATAACTGAACTTAGTGTGCGCAAACATCACGTCCCTGCTGGAATACGCTCCCCCATTTGGATAGTGTGGCAAAAATTCTGCAACAAGGTTGTGTTTAAGGGTAAATAGGCAAAACCAGAAATGAAACAAGCAATTATCCACTTAAAGTAAAGGCACCTGGACTCAACAGTGAATGTTAATGTTTCTCCATTCCATGTACAACTTCCAAATTAAAGATTTCTGGCTAGCTGTCTAAACTTGTGTACACTGTGTGGGCTTTCCCTAATAAGGAAACCTGGGTTTTGCAAGCTAACAATTTCTGACCCCCTATCACCACTTTGCTTGAGGAGCCCGAGATCATCACCATCATTTGAGTTAGTAAATGCTGCCAAAGCTTTACAGTTACACAGCATATAAATGGAAATACAAGAGGCTAAATATTGAACTGATGTGTAGGCAATGAAGTAAATGTAACTTACTATACGACTATATCCCAAAATCCAGCAAACCTGACATGAATAATTGCAAATCCACCTTTCAGTAGCTGGATTCCAGTGATTTCTGTGAACTGGAGATCTATCCAACAAGCCCAACCAGTTTGAATGTTCCAGTTCCACCTTAAATGGTGCAAAAGTAACCAACCTGAGGTGGTAGACTGTAAGTACTGAATCATTTAGGGCGGAACTGGAAGATTCGAACAAGGAGCTGGCGAACAGGATGCTTAATTCAGCCCGATTTTGATTGGTTGATGACTGATTTGTTATTCTAGCTATAGTTAGCTCTAGGAAGTCTATAAAAAAAGATGTCCCTGCAATCGCAGTCACTCTTACCAACAGCATGCACCTAAAGGTTTAGATGAAGTCGAAACCAAACAAAATGAAACATTGGCGGGATGCTGAACATGATTTTTTACGGCCTTTCTTTAATTTTGAAACTTTTTTTTACCATTGCATAAACTAAATATACTAAATGTTTTTTTGATTTTGAGCTTCCAAGAAAAAACAATTACTACACTGCGGTTTCAACATACTTTCTGAGAACTGAACATTTTAACATCTCAGCAGACACACCAACACACCAATAAAACCCATCCCAGACATCCCCAGTCTGCTGCATTTACAAAGAGCGTCTCCCTCCCTCCAGGCTGGTCACAATTTTGGGGTTTGTGTTTTTTTAAAGGATGTAAACATGAGCATGGCGTGCAAACTGCCAACCAAGAACTGATGATTCATCAGTAGATTATTTTTTGATCCATTTTTTCATTCATTTTTAAACATAATCAAGATGCCCCTGAAACATAAAACTTAAAACAGAGTTAACTCCACACACATCACAGTGGCCTGCTACTAACCTGCCGCTGCTGCTGCTGCTGGTGCTGCTGACGGAGTCTGAGCTGGAAGAGCGGCTGCGGGAGCCAGAGCCGCTGGGGGAATGTGGGGGTCTTGCTGACTGGCTTGCCAACCTCTGTGGGGAAACGTTGTGTGACTGCGAGGAATGTGGAGAGCGGCTGCGACTGTGGCGATAAGTCCTGTCTCCTCGCCGCCCTCTCTCCTCGCGGTACAGATCCCGGTGCACCACACTGGCCAGCGTAAAGGCTTCACGTGCACGGGCCTCGTAGCGAGTCTCTGTAGTCTCAAAGCGACTGGGGCTCCGACTCCGGGAGCTGTAAAAGCTAACCGCACCTGATGTGGATCCTCCACTTCCTACTCCAGCAGTGCTACCACCGCTTCCTCCAGCAGCACTGCTGCTAGATCCTGTCCCTCCAACCCCTCCAGTGACCCCTAAAGAAGCTCCTCCAGCACTCGCACTAGAAGAGCTAGTGCTCCCACCACCTCCGCTGAGGGCTCGGTCCCGTGGGTCACGGTAATAGTCTGTGTCATAGTGACGCTGGCGTTCAAAACTACTGCTGCTGCCACGTTCATGGTGTCCATAGGCACTGTGATCGTAAGCGCGTTCCCGACTTTCTGAAGCCCTAGGAGACATGGAGAAGGATGGAGGATGGAAGGGGAACATGGAGAGAATGAAAGGAGAGTTATTTTGCTATGTGTGCCTTTAGGAGAGTCAGGTGGCATGCGTTTCTGATGTGAATTAATTAAAATATCGATTTCACATTTTAAATAACACGTTTTTTATTTGAAACTAGAACATTGTGGGCTCACAAAGATGGCTTAAAGAACGGAAAAGACATTATGAAAAATAACTATTAAAAGATTTTCTTTCTCTACAGCCAATTACATAGTCAGGCTAGGCATAGTCATGCATTCTGCACTGGGTCATATTCCAAGGTACACCAAACCGTGTGACTGTAATATTTTAGAATTCAGTATTAGTGCCCTATTTTTGTCCATGTAAACTAAACTCATCATCCATACAGCCAGCGTGGGCTCATTAGTGATGTTTGGAATTAGAGCCCTACATATGACATCCAGCCAAATATATAAATATATATTTTTAATAATTTGATCAAATGTTAATGACTTAGGATGTTGTGTTACACACTCTTCCACCAAATAGTGGGGTGTACCAGATCAACATAAAAATTCAGATACATGAGAAAAGAGCAGAGTCCAGAGTTCAGTACTCCTGCAAGTCTGTTAAAACTGTTTTGACAGCTTAAACCATAAACATGTTGGCAAATGTGTTATGGCTTCGCCTCAACGTTGGCTCAAGGTGACTAGGATTATGTGTTAAAGAAAATAATAACTACCTCGCCTAGGCAATTTCATGAGTAATCGTCAGTTTTGCAAGCAGGAACTCAATGGATCTGAAAGCTATAATAATGAAAACAAAGCCCAGCACATGACCGATCTACTAAATTAAAGGTTTTGCTGGAGATTTACTGGAGAGTATTTACAAATTGTGGAAGAGAATGAAGGGAAAATGGTGGGAATGCTTTTCAACATGAAATAAGTTTATTTAGCTTGCTCTGAATGAAAACTAAAACTGAACCAGACTGTGTACTAAGATTTGCACACTTATTTTTATTTTTATTAGTGATAATAGTATTTTGAGGGGAACTTGTGTGACAATATAATAGACTATTATACTGTAAAAGTTTTCTTGTGCTGAACTTGTATAACCTAGAACCCCATCAGATTGAGAAACTGTTTTGTCTTTGCATTGTCTGGTAACGATAAACTCGTAAAGGTATTTTTCAAACATTGTATTTTAGTGCAATATCTGTTATGGAACTTTATGATAATATGACCTCGCCTGTAATCATTTCTTGCTTACTGGATCATCAGATAGTAAATTAAAGGAAGAGGTACCTCGTACTCTCAGTGTTTATAATGTAGGGGTTAAGGTCATATGATTTCACAATCTAAGTTGTAGTAATTCCTTTCCTGATGCATGGTGCAGTGTTTGATCTGAAATGGTTGTACAGAAACTCGGTGACTCTGATTTATTTTACAGAGTCATCTGATTTCTAGGTGGTGACAGGAACCAGGGGTTGTCATGTCTACAATGCAAATATAAGCATTTTATTGCCAATCCAATATGACCAGTGAACCTACAGTTTTACATATAATGGTGATTATAGTACATTAGTGGTAAATCTTTTTTTCTGTGGGTATTATTTTTGACTTTCAATGCCATGTACATGTCCAACTCTCATTTATTTAAAGACAGGTTTTAACCAAAATGAAAACAAATGTCAAGAACAACATCTCTGTTACTGAAGTACTGAACCATTTTATGTCTGAACTTTCTGTGAGGCACTTTTAAGTGCCATTAAATGCTTCAAATATCTGGCTCCTATCACCACTGCTGTGAAAATTGCTGTGTCTAAATTCCTCTGTGAAAAACTCTCTCTAGAATGGAGTGTTTCACATTAAGCCACTCTGAATTACTTTGTTTACATCCTAACTATTGAACCACTGTGAACCCCTTTATATTACAATGTATATATTCTTTATTCAGTTTATTTCTCTGCATATCTAGAAAAATATGTTAAGTTTACAGAAATACACATATATAAACTTCTGTTCCACAGATTAGTAAAAACTAAATCCAGTTTCTGCATCCATACTTCTTTAGTGATGGCCAGTGATACCAAAATGATATCAATATCTTCAGACATTTGCCAAAAAAAATTACTGGACAGATGTTTAGATTTGATTGACACTTCATACTGATATTTGATCATGTATTTATTGTTAGGTGACACTGGGCTACAGTGATTAAAATGTCTAATTTTCATTCATGGTACTACACTATACAAAAAATTGGTTATCCCCGGGGAACTGCATTTAACCTGTTTTTTGTTCCTAAACTCTTGGAAAGGAGCAAATAAATTTTCCAAAACTGCAAGACTCGTTGCATGCGAAGATTACTGCATTTTGTTTGTAAACAAGCTTGTAAACGTTTAATAGCTGACAAACTCTAAGATTGTAATATTTGAACAGCCTACTACCAAATCAACAAAGTTGCTTTGCAGCAAGCATAATAGCTTTAAGTTGAAAATACATGCAGAAGCAATGCTTTTAGTTATGCTACAGTAAGAAAAACAGACCTGTTAGCTTGAGATGTGAATTTTGGAAAGGATTTAGAGAAACAATGCTATATTTAAGCTGCTGAATACTGTGTAAATCTGCTTTGCATAACATTTAAGAATTGTGTACATGGGTGGAATTTTAGAACGTTCAAATTTATTGCATCTTGTTAAGATTTGGAACAGTAAATTCATAAAATACTGTAAAAAGATTTTTTAAATTTCTTGCTTTGAACATTTAATGGATTTGAAAATGACCCTTGACCTCACTATGTAACTGTGAACAGCCATTGGAGAACAAAGTCCACTCTTATAATTAAAAAAAATACACAAACTCACAAACATAGGTGACACATTGCACCAATTAACACTCCACAGCTCATTTGCCCTCTTCTCCATTCATATACATATATCTAATGTGTAATAACCTTATTCAAGCTAACCATTGAACAAGTTCAGCATTCTTTAACTTCCTTTTCTTGGTATGCATGTATCTGAAGTTTGGTAAAAGGGGGAGAGCAGAAAGAGCCAGGGAGTGTGACAGAGTGAGAGTTAGGAAAGGGACAGCAAAGTGAGTTGCCATTAGCTATCAAAACAGCTTGTTTTAACAGCTACAATCGTTAGTGGGAGATGGAAAGAAAGACAGAGGGATCAAACTAGGGGTTAGAGAACAGCTAGTATACACAGGGCAGAACATACCAACCTTTTCAGACAGCGGTAACCCGACCTACAATTCCAAATACAATTTAGGGAGACAGAACTTTGTGAGCAAAAAAAAAGGTTAAAAATGTAGAATGTTTCTTAAAATGGTAGAAAAAAACTGAAGGAGTAATCCAATTCTTGGGACTGGTTTAGCAGAGGATCCAGACATGATCCAAAAATGAAGACACAAATAGGAAAGGCATATGGAAAAAAGTGGGAGGTATATGTCCAAATTTAGTCCAGCGAAAGTTCAAAAAACAATAAATCCGCTATGACTGCAAAAAAACAGGTATTTGTGAAAGTGTTGGCTCTGTACCTCTGTTCCTGAGTGTCTGAGTCCGTGGTGTTTCACCGAAAAGGATTCTTGTTGCCCTCAAATTGTAACTAAGTCTTCATGAAGTCAAAGTCCAAAAAATAGATAGTAATAGTAAAAAACAAAGTCCTTCAATGTCACACTCCAGTAAGTAAATCCGTGAGACGGAAACAACGGTCCACTTTCCAGAAATCCTCTGGGAGCTAGTATACCAAAATAGTCTGAAAAAATATAATAATCCAAGTCCACTTCTGAAAAGATGGCAGTTGGGTTTACTAATCCCCAGGTAATTTCCCGCTAGTATCTTGCATATATGTAAATATAATCCACTGCCAGCAGTACCAGTCCACTGGGTGATGCAGGAAACCATCCTTGCTTGGTTAGAATACTGTTCCTGTAAGCACAGTATCCAAAGTCATCTGTAGCTCTAGATCCAGAGATTGGTAATCCAGTGAAATGTCTGAAATCCAAGGTGACACTTGTAGTCTTCAGCCCCAGTGCCAAAGCACACCTCCGTCTTCAGTGTCGGTGATCCAAAAAGGCATTATTCTCCATCTTCTGTTGTTAGGGCTATATCCAATACTCCAATATAATTTTTTGAAGATTATCGGCAAAAAATAACAAAGCAGAAATAAAGTGAAAATGGTCTAAAAATAAATAATGAGTAAATAAAGAGGTTTGCTCACTGTTTCTGTCAGTTTCTGCCATGGTGATCAATGGCAGAAGTCTCCCAAGTATTAATGGCAGAAATCTAATACCACACACGATGCCAAAGAAAAAAGAAAAAGAAAAAAAAAAAGATACCTCTGCAGCGACAAAATATCCTTGTGCTTGTCAGCATTAATCCAACGTGAATAACCATCCAGTGAATACCATCCAGAGAGTCCAGAGAAAAGGAATCGCTTATGAACCACTCATTTTCTTTCTTTTTCTTTTTCTTTAATCCAATTACCAATTAACATGTCATAACTGAACACCACAATAATCGTGATAAAGTTTAGAAAATGGTAAGACATTAATCCACCATGGGCAGTACTGTACTCCAGGTCAGGGCAATCCCAGGCAAGGGCAAGACAAAGTGGACTCGCCCCTCGTTTCCAGCAATCCCGGGATATCACGATATCCGAACCATGCCCTTGATTCTCTTCACTGTGATATCCAACTGAGAGGTTTACGATTCGGAGAGAATCCTTTTTCAGAGGTACACTTAACACCACATACTTAGTATGAGTTAGTAAGCATGTTTAACATGCTTATACAGCTATGAGCTGCTGACAAATGTCAAGGATCATTAGAGCTCAGCAGTGACTGCTACATGTACTCTCTCCAGATTTATCATTTCATTTCTTTGCCCTGCCTTTTAATCAGTATGTATGTGAAAAAATGTTTGGAAGGGATGAGGTACAAGAAACAAATGGTCCTCTAGCCTTCAGAGAAACTATGTCCACTTACCCGTCTAGTCTGCGTTCATAGCGTCCCTCTCTGCTGTGGAGCGATGCAGGGGTCCCATACGCTGGGGCCCCTGCCCCCCTTGTGAACCCCGAAACATCCCGCCCGCGAGTAGCTATGGACAGGCTATCGTCCAGGCCTCGCGCAGCCGTTGGGATAGTCCCTGGTTCATTGTAATCGGTTCGCAGGTCCCTGTCCCCCATCTTGTTGATGGAATTATGAGCCTTCTGAGCACTCTTAATGTCCACAAAGTCCACAAAGGCTGCAACTCCACCCTCCGATCCACGCTTCGGAAGGACCTTAACGCTCTCCACACGTCCATATCTGTTAAAAGAAAAGGCAAAAACACATAAGCATGTAAAATCCATTAATATTACCTACTGGCCCTATAATACTGGCCACTGTTATTGAGTACCATGAAGTTTCAGTTGTTACATACTCATCAAATCAATAAATGAAGAGTCTCCTTTCAAATATCTGTATATTAATTTTTAAGAAGAAAGAGTTGGAAAGGAACAACAGTGGACATGTATAGCACACATTTTTAATTTATCTAACATAGGTGATAATGATCATAACCTAGGCCCCCTTATCCGATACATTTTCAAACAGACAGTATAACAATGTAGGCATAGATTTTCAAAGATTTAACTTAAAGAAGATCAGAACCTCACTTAAATGGACGTACCATTTAGCTCTTGATGAACAGAACCTCTGGTTCGTTTGAACCTTTCCAAACATGTTTTGTAACAGTTCTACACAAGGTCAGCCCACATTTGCGCCGACTGGTCATCATTAGGTGATTAATTTACACGAATAATCAGCTAATTCCAACCAAAAAGCACTGTAAATGATCTATCGTGCATATTCATACAGGAGCACTTGGATTACAGCCCTGACAACAACCAGCAAGCATGTGGCAGCACGAACTCTTCTTGTTGCAATAACCTTGTTGATATGCTGACTGGCAGTCATGATTCTATGTTATTTCCTTCCTTCGTATGGTGGCAAAACTACAACGGGTTGTGTTTATTTCAGTTAGGGGAAAGTTGAAAATGCTAGATGGTTGGTGCATGAGATCAAAACACACGTGGAGGTACTCAATGGAAATTGCACACAGTACATTTATTGTTAAGGTAGCCTCATCATTTGGTCTTCTACTGAAAGACTTTTCCTGACATGCAAATTAACAGACACACTGCTAGTTCTGAGAAGCATTGTCTTTGTGGAGGGATTAACAATGAGGTCTTGGTTGTAAATGTCATCCAAAAATGAGCTCTTAATGTAATATTTTTATTACTCTAGATCATCTTTTTAGGTTAGGTTCACAGATGCTCCAACCTACAGCCATGTGAGGGTACTGAACATATAAGGATAAAGATCTGACTAACCTCATAGAGCACAGTTGTGTATGTTTTTATTATTCCAATTATTATGTTCCTATTCTCAATCAGGACCAATGCATAAAAAGAATAGGAATCTGGAAACTGGGACATGAAAAGACATCACAGCAATTTTAGCTCATTATTCCTTATAATGTTTCAAATTAAAAATTAAAAAAATTACTTAAGTGATACGGGGCAGTGAAAGAGGATGAACTGGTGAATGTAACATGGAGAATATATATATATATATATATATAAATATATATATAAATCAACCAACAGGAATGATACTTGGTGTGTAGGTCTGACATTGTGAAACATGCAAATGATTCAAGTTTAACGTTAAGCCGTGAATGTGACGCAAGAAAGGACTGACCCAACAGCCACAACTGTAGATATTCAGCGATCGGTGAGGCCCTCCAGGGGTCATCCTGTTAGTGCCAGCACCATTGGCAGACGGCGGCACGACACAAGCCTACATGCACAAAGACCATTACAGCTACTGCCCTTAACACCACATCAACGTCGCCAAAGACTGCAATAGTGTTGTGCCAGTCAGTGAATGGCAGCGATAAGTCCCGCTTTCGTCTTGGTGGAGACAACCAACGAATCTGTGTGTGGAGGCACCATGGGCAGTGCCAAGATGAACGGTTTGTTGTTACACTGCCAGAAGGCCTGGTGTCACTTCACCTCCATCCATACCACAAAATCTGCAGGTACTGTGTGAGAATTTTCAAACTTACATACATGGGATGGATTATCACAGGACACCATTAGGAACCTCTACAACTGCACAATACTGAGGGACAATACTTCTGTTATGTGTAGCTAAAGACATACTGCCCATATCAGTCTAAATTCATTATCATGTATTGTTCCTGGTAACCTTTATCTTCCTTCCCAATAGCAATGCAATCTGAATCTCTCATTATGGTGCAACTAATCTTTTGGTGATGAGTGTACATACATACACAGGTGTATTTGTTTATCTTGTGTTTGTTGTGACAGTATCCATTACTGTGTCTCACACTTAAAACACAATACTGGGTGTGAGAACAATCCTAATGTTAAATGCAGTTTTACAGGCTTGTAGGTCAGGGCGGGGTAGTTTTAAAGCCGTGCATGTGTTTGCTTTGTAATTGGCTGTTTATTTATGATGTAAATCATTGGAAGATTTGTATTAGCCTTACCTTTAATATGAGCTTTAATTTAGTTGTCTGAATAACTTCAATAAAATCAAAGTCTACTATTAAAGAAAGAAGCAGCTGCACAATGAGCACAACGAGTCACGCATAAATACATTACAGCATTTTGATACTGGAGCTGTATTTGAATGCTCTTGCTACACCTGTACCAAAATGCTGTAGTCTATTTAGGCATGACTCGTTGTGGAGTTGCCTCATTGCGCCAATGCCTCTTACTTTATAAGTGGAACTTTATTTTGTTCAAGTTATTTAGACAAATTAATATGATAAAAGTACTTTCCTTCTAGCACATCTATGAGTCAGTGTATTATATTAGGCTCAAGCTACTCTCTGTACGGTTCGTTTCTGTTCACGTTTTCATACTTGCCTACCTTCATTTATCAGTCAGCTGTAAGTTATAGCTGCCTGCAGGCAAAAGCTTGTTACAACTGCAAACAGGGTAAAATGAGAGACAGTGACTAACCGACAAATATTGTGGAGCCTCTTAGGATAGCTGATGTTACACATACTGATCATCAGCCTTAAGCCGCAAAACAGGAACCATGACCATGTGCAGCAAGTGTATGGTTTTTCAAACTGTCTTACATTTAGTCATAGATCCTCTTGGTTTTTATGATGAGTGCTAAAACACTGCTTTATAAATGCAACCATTTATGACTGGAGTCCTCGTCATTAACCAAGTCAGAGTTTGGGGAAATTAAGTGAGGAAAGAAATAAATAAATACATCTATACACACATACATACACACATACATACAACCATACATACATAATTAAAGGTCAGTCTGGTGTAGAACACATAAAACGTCTCAGAGCGAGATCGAGGAACAAGTACTTTCAAACCGAGACTGCGTAATTTGCATAGGGGTATCCCTTTCGCTTCCGGGACCTAACCAATGATGTAACATTTATACCATGCTGACACTGTATATACAGAATATATAGTTCCACTGCTCCAGCATCCAATGCTGGCTCTATATCCAAGCCCCTTGACACCGGGCATGATGACCTTAGGCTCAGTTTCTCCAGAGCATCCCATTTTACCGTCAACAATTTTTTCTGGAGATTATTCAGATTCTGTGTACACTGAACTGAATGGCTGAATTGTAGCTGTGTAGCTGTGTAGCTGAATTGACTATGAAGAGAGGTCTGGATACTTTTGGACATATAGTGTGTTTCACAGGGAGAGCCTTTCACTTAGGAATGTGGAGAAGACTTACAGCTTTTTAAACGAAACGCCTTGCTATCACATCAGTGTTCAAATGAATCTGGAACACAAGACTGTCTGGTTGCAAGGTAGGGAGAAAATGACAGGTATAGTCTACTATCTGTAGGCTGTGAATATATATATATATATATTCTATTAATAATGCTCTGAAGGCAGCACACATGTGGCTTATATTTGCTTGCTTACATTGGACTGATAGTAGTACCGATAAAGTAAAATTCCATTTCTGCCTATTTCAGTCACTGAGATAGAAAAGGAAGGAAGTCATTTGTCTTCTTTGAGGATTATAAGCATCCTCTGTTGATAACAGTAAAACAGCACTGAAATAAATATGTATTTTATGCCAAATCTGATCTCAAAAACATCATAAAACAATGCATCAGTCCTCAGGCAACGTATCCCTAACCACAAGACGTGTGACTGGGATTGCCATCACTGTGAACAATTCTGATTTTGCATAAAACGACTCTGTATGACCTTAAATAGCAAATCCCATCACCTCTGTCACTCTGTACTCTACATCACAAACGACAATGTGACAACCAGTCATGACCACCAAGGACTCTTTGGACTTGTTCAGGCTGCCAGCCCAAATCCTACTTCTGTCGTATCCAGATTCATTTCTGATAAACTGGACAGAAAACAAAATCATACACATATTTTTTAAAAATATGAGTGCAAACAGAGTTATACAGATGCATCAGACCACATGATGCTCTGGACAAATCGGATTCCTGAGTACCTTTTCTGTCACTTGCCACATGACAAACAATAAAAATGTCAAATCCAAAATGACGGAAATTCTGAGATCTGCTACACCGTCCCTGACCCCTACACTATTACCTCAGAAACTCGTGCAGGTTGGTGATCAAATATCAGATCTGATCACCTGTAAATACCTGTGATCTCAAAAAATGGGACTGAGAAGACGAATCAGATTTGCCTGGAGTCTGAATCTTTAAAATCAGACTCCAGCGGACTTCATGTGGTACCCAGACTATAAAAATTCATTCAGGCCACAGTCTGGATACGCTGAAAGTTGGATTTGGGCTGGCAGTCAGAGCCCTAACCCTAAAAAAATCTTAAACAGAAGTGTGAACTCGTAGATAGGGTGCATCATATATTCTTGGGAATCTTAACAGCTGTCAAGATGAAACAGAGCAGCTGCAAAACATAAGCATGTTCTTGGAAAGTACCAGTTTGCACCCACCAAAACACAGACTGCCTACACTGGATACTGAACGCTGTGATCGGTTGAAGAAACGATCAGGTTCAGTCTACTAGCCCTACAGTTCACAGCCTTACCGTCCCTGCAGCTAGATAAGCTGTCCAGCTAGCTATCTCATAAGGCTCCATCACTATTAGGCAAAGTAACGAACACTGGTACCACTGTTTCAGTGTCGTAGATTAGCGAGCACTGAAACGCCTTGCAACAACATCGTAGTGACCCCGTTATGACTAGCTAACCCCCGTAAACTGTCTCCATGCCGCCACAGCTGAAGCATGAGAGCTAGCCAGCTAGCGTTAGCTAACCATGCCTGTTATTCCTGCTGCATTAGGCGGTCATTGCTGACTTACCCCATTTGACATATGAATTTTGACATATGGGAGGCAAAAAACACTCGCAGATAAACAGACCAGCTACATTCTTGATATTACATACTTCTGCGGACAGAGAAATTAAGGGTGCTTGTTAGCTTGGCGGCTAATCTGAAAATGTTTTTAGCCAGTCTTGCTGGTTTGCTGCTGTTGCAGGCTGGCTAGTCATAATCAGACATGGCGATTTTGCTAGCGCTGCTGACATTTTCTCTGCCTGAAAACGTGTTTATTTCAGTCATGAGCCGAGTATGCTAATTAGCTTGCTAGCTAGCAGGCAGACGGTTTCTCAAAAGCTAACCAGCCAGCCAGCCTCATAAGCAGGACTCAATGTAGTAGTACGTTGAGTTGCATAACCAATTTCTGCCACCCATTGAAGCACAGTTGTTGTTCTAGGTATTAACGGCTCGCTGATGCAGGCAGGTCTATAGATCTGCAGGAATAAGTGCAAAAAAGAGAATTCAGTAAATAACTCACCGTTTGAAGTGCTCGATAATTTTTTCTTCTCGTACATTTTCAGGTAAATTCCCCACCCATAAGTGTCTGGTTTCCCGGACCATACTGCGCGTTTATGTCTCCCAATCATACAGGTAATTTTGTTAGGATAAATCCGATCCGACTGAGGGTGTAGATATGTGTGTGTGCGGGACAGTTGCTGAAGGAGAAGATGCGTTGAAAGCTGACCACCCGAGCCTTCCCTCCGACTCGTCACACCACCACCACCACCACTGGAGCTGCTCGCTCTCGGAAACTGGGAGATCCTGTGCACTGCTGTCGAGGAGCGCGCTCTGGTTTTTCTTGGACGAGGACGCGCACTGTTTGCAGCCAGCCACAAGAGAAAAAAGGTTTGCAGGTTGCTGCATATAATAACAACGCGATCTGCTGCGTGGCCATGGCTTTTTGACTCACATATGTACAAACCAAAACAGACCTTATAAATGGGGCTTATTTGGTAACCAGATGGGAGAAACAAAGACCCTGTTTGTTCCAACCAGCACTGGATACTCTATATTTATTAAACGGTTAAGTGTTTTAAATGCAGCCTGGTGCAGCATGCATGCTAACTTCCAAAAATAGCATGTATATTTGCATAACTCCATGTTCACTTTGAAAATAAAAACATTTAGTATTCCAATAGGAATATATAGGAAGTACACTAATAATTGTGCTTTAAAAGGACATGGTCCACAGATACCAGGTGGCTGGACATGATGACTTGCTATATCTCATTGCATTTTGGAAAGAATTGTGTTTTTATTCATGCACACTTTCCCAGCATAGTTTCTATATCTTACTTAACCCTCATAGGGCCAATGCATGAGCTAGTAATAGGGATACAAAGCACATTTTGGAGCGCTTTTGTCTGTCATTTTATCACTGACTAATAATATAATACAAACTCTTATGTGCTGATAGCATCTCTTTGGAACACAATTACATTGAGCTCATGCATCAGCTTTAAAACGCATATAAGGTAGTGAAAGTGGGAAAAAAGCATCTTGACAATGTTATCTGGCCTCACATGGCAGGAACAAGCTTATTATGCAAGCTTAAGACATATTATGTATCAGCCTGTGCTTTCTGGAGTGTGATTAATCTGTGTTTTTCTGTTGGATGAGTGCTGGATGTGGAGGATATTACGGAAAGGATATAACAGGACACAGCATTTCTTTAGGAGACCATGGTTTTCAAAATGCAAGCACTATGCATGGACTACCTAATTAAAAGGCACAAAGTGTGGAAAAAACTGAAGGGGATACATGTTTGCAAATTGTAATGCAAGTTATCGTGATGATAATTTATTGAAAAGAATTGAACATCTTTATTGGTCTAATTTTGGCTCTAATATTTGCATTATAGCATATAGGGTAGCTGCTATACTGGCATTATACAGAACGAGAACGATATGAAATAGAAAATCATGGTTTTGATATGACAGTTATGTTTTTTAAAGTGTGGCACTTTACAATCTAGCCCTCATAACATAACATAAAATTAAAATGTTAAAGAAGATGTCCATGTGTCATGCATGCAAAATGAAATGCAGGACATGCAGCTTTATATGCTGCCAGTCACAAATGCTTATTAATAGTATTAAGAACACGCCATGCTAGTGATATGGTGCTTTGACTTTAATAAATAAAGATATACGTTTTGCAAAAAAGTTGGCTTGAAGGAAACAAAAATCAAAGGCGGGTTATAGTGGATTTCGGATGTGAATATTTCACTGGACGCCGTTGCCAATAATGTGCAAAGTGTAATAAACTGCTAATACACGCAGCCTCAAAAGCTCAGCAGTGACATTACGGTGGAAAAGCAGCGAGCCGAACTGCGCATGCGTCAACATGCGGCAAAACCCAAGACCGCAGTGGATGGACTGCGCATGCGCGCGGCACGCCCACGGCTGGACTTGACAAAGAGCGATTAGCGTTGTGCGGAGCGGATGAAAATTTCTGGAAAAAAACCTGATCTGGAAAGGCGAGTTGAACAAGCCGTAAACAGCACAGATTACACAGAATAGAAACAAAAACCACTTCAGGACTGTGTGTTGAGGATTATTTGGATCTACAAAAGCCCTTCACGGAAGAAAACAAATAAAGCAGTCATTTCCTTGAACACAGTGCTTTTGGGACTGGATAACATCCAAATGTTCAACTGGAAATACAAACCTTAGTCTTCTGCTGTTTTTCGGGGGGAGGGGTGTTTGTTTTTGGTCTTATCAAGTTAGACGACAACTAGAGCAGCAGTTGTAACATTTTGACTTGGATTATGTTGGACAACAGATAAGTCTTGGTTATTTCCCCTAAATCCATCAGCAGACGGAATAACTACATGGATTTAATCGAGATAAAGCCATTGAAGTTAATGACTAGCTCAGCTCCGGGGTTTCCACCTAGGAATACCGAATTAGGAAACGTGTCAAGACAAACTGAAGTCAGGTCCGCATTGGAATTTCCCCGGTCCACCTTAACTGGTGCCAGAGTGGAAGTACGGCACCATGTACAGTGAAACGGGAAAATTTAAGGAAAGTTTGTTAGTTTAAATCACATCCTAAACCGGAGTTGATCCTAACAGAGCCGTGGATGTCCGTTCGTCCATTAAGTCGCTGATTTTTTTTATGGCTGCGTATCTTCTGGAGGTTTGCAGAAGCAAATGTGGATCATAAAACGCTGCGGATTATCTCAGTCTGTTAGGGCTGTCCATTAATACGGATCTCCGCTGTTCAGATGGCTTATTGTCCACGTAAGTCGAGCTAATACAGGCGAGCCAGTTGTTGTCTGAAATATGACGCCATTTTGAACATGATCTCACGTACCATTCACGATAAGAGAACAATTAGGTGCAGACAGCAGCAGCCATTTTGTGTTTACAGGGAAATTTGTTGTCCTCTTCCCTCACAATCCTCTTTTTCCAGTTGGGCGGATCTGCTTTGCTTTAACTCAGCAATAAACACTCACTCTGGCGTACGGGTTTCATTTCATTCGAGTCTGAAGTCTAAATATTTGACCATGCTGCGTGTTTTAAGCCCTCCTCCAGTTGTACATGAGTAATTTGCTGTAGTCGGTGTTATTGTGGAGCCCAGTTTTCTGAAAGGGCAGATTCCCGCAGTGTGTGCAGCTGTATAACCAGGGAATAAACTCGGGGTTTAAGCAGTAATGGGTCTGTGAGATGAACATTTAAGCTGGCAGTGACATCGAGAATGAAAAATCCTAAAATCCTCCTAATCTACATTCTCCTGAGGACGTTTAGAAAGACGATTATATTTAAATCATAAAATATCGTTTTTAAATAGAAAATAATAAATAATGTACAACATATTGAGTATTTTCTAGCTACTGGCACTAAGTATTCAGTACCCAGATAGAGAGCATATATCGGTCCACTGGCTTGATCAGGTTGGCACCCCACTGCCTTTTTGCCACTGATGGTCCATCCTCGAACCACCCAGAGTGCAGTATACTGTATACAAAATTCGAGAAAAAAAAAAAAAAAACCACACAAAAATACCCCTAGTTTTAATTTTCTTAAACAGGTTTTAAATGTGTACTGTCTTTCATTTTAGAGAACAGACTTGGCAACATATTTCAAATAACTGAAAAAAAAGGGAACTAGGCCTGGTATATGATTTAGTTGAACATGTTGTTGAATAACTAATTTACAGGACAACTAAGAAGGAAAATAAAAGAAGAAAAAAATAATAAGTAGATTGTATTAAACCTAACCCTCCTTGGAAAGTGACCAATGAAAAGTGGTATTTTGTCTAATATGCTGCCTACACGCCCAAAATGCTGAGCAAGTCATCAGTGGAGCGCCAACTTTGTGGGCCAACAATGGTCTGCTGTCCTCATTTTTCAGGACAGAGATATGATGATACTGTTGCTGTTAGGTCATTGTTGTCATTTACTATTTTTATTTTGTATTATAAAATAAAACAGGACATTGTGTGAGAAGTTCACCATGATGGAGCAACAGAAATTGTTCACAATCCTTGGAAAACATAATTTGTACAGTAACTCAATGTTCAACATTAAGAAAGCTTTTTTTCTTTCTACTGTAAAATTGTTAAGTTGGAGATACATGGTTTTGCTCCAACAACTATGGTATGTGGTCCCCCTTTTATTTCCCTTTACTGCTGTTGTTTGAACAGTTTTTGAATGGAGGCATTAATGATTTCCTGTCAGTTTTCATCTACATGCTTTTTCCATGTCCCCTCTTCTGTCCATTTCACATAGTATTGGGTGGCTCCTGAAGACTCAGTTTAATTTCTTTTGTCTTCTGTGGTTTTCATTTTTCATGCCACGTCTGGGAACATCTGGAACATCCTGCATGTAGGGTACATGAAATACTTGAATTGCTATGTGCACATTAATTTTTAAGTTAATAACTATGTTATTAACAGTGTAACTAACAGTGTGAAAATGAAAAGTCATAAAAAAATTAATTATCTGAATGTTACTATCAGTAACCCCAAAATAATAATGGATTTGTAGAGACAGTCCCACTCACCTTAAAAGTACTTTGAAGTAGGTCCTGAGCTGGTAACAGACAGGCAGCTTCACCAATGAAACACACTAGGATGTGGAGCACATCTGCCCACCTTCCTACAGTAAGCATTAACACTAATAGTCCCCCCAGTCGCACTATCACTGTGTTCAGGAGGGCCTGTCCGCCAGGGTGCCGATTCTGTTCATCTAAAACAATAATGAAACTGTAGTTATATCACGTATGTGTTGTGTTATAGCATTGGTACATTGGTTTGATGTTTTATGTATTTTCAGCTGTTAAAATGTGAGTTTGATACTTGAGTAACTAGTCCAGCCAAAGCTTCTTTGTCTCACCATGCATATAGACAATCAGTAGAGTGTAGCAGATTGTGAGAGGTGTCCAGAACCTCAAGGCCTCAGTGGTTGACAGAAAGTGTTGGTTGATGCTTGATACAGCCGCAGTGCCAGCCACTGTGAAGGTCAGGATTATGACACTGCAAAGAAAAGGCAGGATGGAGGTGCCAGTAGTCAGGAGCCCAATACAGATGCCACAGTAGCGCTGGGTGCTATGTATTGGGTACATCACCATTACATGATGCCGTAATCTTGAACACTGGCTAGCTAAAAACCAGCTCAGTCCTGCAGCGAGGAGGAGACTTAGCCAGGCGTGTGGTGCCCCCTCATGGAGGAAAGTAAGACTACAGTTGAATGCGCACCCTAAAGAGAACTGGCACTGAACGAGCAACTGTAGTAAAGAATCACCCAGTGGATCCTAAAGGAAAGAGAGAAGCAATATGTAGTGACACTTGCTTTCAGCTGATCATTAGACAATCAACTTATTATATAGCATGTATCATACCGATGCAGCTGTGAGTCGTGAGGAGACTGCCCGAAGGCAGAACTCAAGAACCACTAGTGATGCAACTCGAGAACCCACAAAACCGAGAATAACTGTCAGGATCCAGAACTGTAGTTTTTGTATAAGACCACCATTGGTACTCTTATTTTTAACATCATCTTTGCTATCTGCGATACTGCAAAACAAAAACAGGAAAGTTATCAAGACACAAATACGATTAGTAACAGCTGCTGCCGTATACAAATTCAGCATATGATTTTTCAGGCTATAGTTTGTTTTGATTTTTTTATATATGCCATAAAACAGCTAAAAACCTTACCTCTGTGCTTCAACAAACAAGTGAACCCTTAACAGATTACAAAGAACTGAGATCCCACATGCACCTACAAGTCCTGTCACAATACCATCAGAAATGTAAGTCAGTAATGTATACAAGTCGATGCAAGTCAACCATGTTTACTAAAGATTTGCAGCACCAAACGTCCTGTCTTGACTACTGTAATACAGGCCGTATCTACATATTAGTTTCAAAGTAGTTACTGGATAAGAAACCTTAAGATTAATAACTGAATAATATTCTAATAGTTTAATGGGTTAAATTTAAAGCCTTGTTAAAAAAGAGTCGAAATGAAACAGAAAACAAAGCATACATAGAAAATGACATTAATGATCTTATTCAGAAAATATGGGATCAGTGTGAATTTGAGTACTGCATTAGTGACATGCATCTATATATACAGAAATACGTACATATACACTCATTAAAAAATAGTTGCACCCAGAAGGAAGTGTCGGAAGGTATGCTATTTGGAAGGAAGATTACCAGGAACAATAAATTAGCACTAAAGCAACATGCCAGACAACTCGGCATTGAGTTCCTAAGTAGAGGTAGAGGCTCCTAATGGTGTCCTGTGATAATCCATCTTATGCAGCTTGAATATTCGCACATAGTTCCTGCAGCTTCCCTCTGGGTCCAACTTTTTTCTGATGATGATTCTATATATCGTCGCTGTCCAAAGAAAAACAAGTATCTCCAAAATGGCAGCTTTACAGGAGAGGCCAAAAACTTAATTCGATTTTAATGTAAGTCAATGGAACCAGCCATCCTTCCGAGCACTTCTGGGCCATTTCAGTTGGTCCGTTCATGATGCAAATCTTACAGTGTGTAAACGGCAGCGGCTGTTTTTAAATGATGCATAAAAGTCAAAATGGACAAAAATGGAGATACATGTTTTTCATTGGACAGTGATGATATACATACACTATATATACATAGATTTGTATTGGCATGTTTATCTGTAGGCCTTAAGGCCCATTCGGTTGGGAGTATTCATTACCTGAATACTCAAGCTCATTGAATGTGCTTAGAAAGCTAAGCATAAACCAAAACCAAAAGACCACAGCCGTTAGTAGAATGTGCTGGGCTTCACAACTGAAAACAAGTCACTACCGCTCTGCGATGGGGTCTTTTTATATGAAGCTTTGCAACACAAAATTGACACCACTGTTCAGAGATTAAACATAGTGAATTTGTAGGTAAACCTGTCAAACTGAGACAGAACTCTGAATCTTTATTCTCTTCGGTCTGAGATCCAGAACTTGGTAGCTGCCAAACAGGGTTAGCTCCCATTGGATGAGTCAGGAAAACATGGGCCAAGGTAGCTTTTGTGGTCCTTGTGTAGGCCACAAGCTGCAATGGTTGGGAACTCTTGTTCTAAAATTCTTGGTTTTATATGATATGATGTAGCAAGTATGGAATAAAAAGCAAAAAAAAAAAATCTCCAAGGAACTGGAGGTAAGGGCTTTCTCCAAGTCTCTGTAAAAGGGACATGCCTCTTCCTTGCCAGTAAACTATAGGAGGATGACACAAAGGAAAGCCTCTGATTTTCACCAAAGCACCTGACATGATTAAAGCCAAGTTCTATATTCAAATGACCCAAAATAGAGTGTTTCCAGAACATATTAGACCACTAGTAGCAGCTGCATTTTGTGAATGATTCATTGCGTGAAATAACAGGGGAACTTTCACTACTGATGTTCCTCCTACTGTTCGTACTGCATGTGTGGTCTATGCTTCATTCATTCAATCTGGCAGCCTTTGTAAATGACGTTAGATGTTTTAACAGGACAGTAATCTAAGACATTCCTGCAAATCCACAAGACTATAAAATTAAACTTTAAATTAATTTTAAAAAATCAAAATTAAACCCTGAGTCTGTTGGCCAAACCGAGACCCTGTGGACCTTTTATGTATATACTGTATATTTAAAACCTATTTTAAAATCTTAAGTAAATTTGTCTAGGTAAAAAGGTATTAACCTTAAAGTGCCAATAATTGTTTTTTAAAATAATTATTCTCTGTAGAACTGCATTTTGCCAAAGTTAATATTGATAATGTTAAGAATAATGTTTATTTTATCCAGCATATTTTGTTTTATTTTATTTAGTGTCTAGGAAGACAGTATTTGGAACCATTCTTTGTATATTATATTGTACATTTAATCTTTAGTCATAACTGACATCTTTGATGAGATTGTATTTAAGACAATCCACTTGCATAATGGAATAAATAATAAATAAGGGAAACGACAAAGGAAAGGCTTTTTAACAAGCTTTTAATTATTTACTTTTAAGCCACTGCATTATTTGTCTTTTAAAGTCAGTTTTATTCTTTTTTAATTATTTTACTTGGTCACTTGGTTTTTTCCTTTTACTGTTTATGTTCTGCTCTTATTTATGTATAGTACACTAAATTACATTTGTGTATTTAGTGTGGTATATAAATAAACCTGCCTTGCTCAGAACACCTAATTTTGTCTGCTATGTAGTGGGGTTATGCACTGATGAGCAAAATCTGTCATTGGGATTATGAGAAGCACAAAATGCAAACAACTCTGGAATCATAAAAAAGGCCTCTCCATTTAAAGTGAGAAAATGAAGGAGAATCACACTACTTATTGAAAAATGTGATGTATTTAGACGTTCAGGCTTGTGTTATTTTGAAGGATTTTCTCATTTTTCAGATATCAATAAAATAATAACTGGAACTTTTTTGACTGGAAATAAAACAAATAAAATGTGGTCCTTGACTTTTGTACAGGACCATATGCATTTCCGTCTGAACTTGACATGGAGATAAACCACTTGACATGACGTTTACAACAAATTCTTTATTAATAGTTTGCGTTCACTGTAAACTTGATACATCATTTTTTATTTATAATGTTTCTGTGTTTTACAACAGAAATGTAAATCAAACAATTTTAAAGAAGTCAAGAGAATAAACTGAATACACTTTCAAAAATCACTTTCAATCACATAGTGATTATGTTAAGATTTACATAACAGAACATAATTCAAGAACCCTCACCTTGTAAAATACAGTGTAGAGGATTTGTTTCAAGTGTGAGCCAAGTAGGTAAACTCGGTAGGAACCAGGAAATGAAGGAAAACATCTCACCATACCCTAACACTACAAAACATAAAATGTTAATAGGTCAAAAGTTTAAAGAATTTACTGTTTAAGCGTTTTCACTGACCTTATTGCTATTTTTGCTGTGTAGTTAGAGAACTTCTCTTGTGTATTACAATTATCAGTAGTTTGTATGCAAGCAGTGCGTTTGGACAGTCTCAAAGGTCAGTTCTCTGTTCACCATATCTTACGTAATAGTCAAGCCCTTCCAATGAGAGGAAAAGTTATTTATCATAGTCATACTAAGTCTAACTAATAGCAGTTGCTCAAGCATTTGTGAATGATTAACTGCTTGAAGGAATGGGTGGCACTATAACCTTTTTTTTTTTCAAAGAAGCATCCTTTTGTAATTTATTCATGATCAAAACCAAAGTAAAAGAAAACCACTTGTCTATAACTTTGGCTACAAGAGCATGGACCGTAAAAACTGTGTTTCATTGGTCCAACCTAAAAGAATTACAATAATTTGTTACAGACAAATTAATCAGGTTTGGTCAAAGTAAATTTTTAAGTTAAATAAAACTTATTCATTTGTTTGGAACAAACTGAAGTAATGCTTTTAGGTAGTACATTGTATAGCATGGTGTGGCAACACTTAAAAGATTTTTTTGAAATAGTGGAATTTCAGGAAAAAGGGCTGTGGGTGTGGGAAATACAACTGAAAAGTTTGGAATTACTCCTTTTAACCTAAATAAATACCAATTTGGCTGCAATTGTATAATTTAAATATGTTATTCGAGTGCAACTCAGGTTTCAGTAGATCACTAAGAAGCTGTAAATAAAAATAAGAAATATCACAGGTCCAGAATGTTGAACCAAACTGTAGAAGACTCTAGAATGTCCAAGAAAGCTGTATTCACTATATCTAGATATTAATTGTATTACATGTTTATTTTCCATGTTATATAGCAGGGATGTCCGATCTCATCCACAGAGGGCCAGTGTGGCTGCAGGTTTTCACTCCAAACAAGCAGGAGCACCTCGGATTGTTCACTCAGTTCATTTCAGTCTTCAAACTGTTTATTTAGATCACCTGCTTTGTTGGATCCAAGCCTAATGCCAAAATGGAAATTTAAGACGTTAGAAACCAACAAATTACTAACTGCAATTCCAATCCTATTAGTTTCAGACAGCTTGAACACAATTGTTCTGATTATAGGAAAGTAAGACAGACATGCCCTGTTACCAACCCAATGAGCTGTGCATAAAGTAGAGGCTTAGAGTGAGGATGTGAGTGGTTTTTCGTATGACGAAAACCGAAAAGGAATAGGAGTATCAGCCATTATTCTGTGGTAGTGCTCTTCAAATATAATGTCTTCATTCGGACTGAAATGATTTTGCCAGTCACCAACCTCCCCTGGGAATAAACATAAAAATATATGTTTTTAAATCAATAAACAACAGAAATCTCTTATTCATATCTTATAGAAAGAAACCCACCTTTTCTCATGAATTCTGAAGCTGTACGATCAAATATGCTATCAGGCACTGTTGAGTAATTGGCCATAGGGTTGTCTCGCATGGCAGTAAACATAGTCATTTTCACAATTTTATCAACAAGACTCTCCGAAAGGTGGCGTCCTAAGAACTCAGCGATTCGGACCACTTCCTGGGCAGGGTTCTGGTGTTGTAAACACAGTTCAGTCTGGTCACACGTATATATTTATATACTTCTTTATAAATTTGACTATTAAATTGCAGTAAATTTAATGAAAAAAAAACTTTACTGAAGTGCATTCAAAAGGTTACATGACACATGCATAGAAGCCTTTTTTATGACTCGGAGACAAACCTTCAAGTGTTACCAATAGAAAAATGTGAATATGACGCATACAAAATGCATAATGCAAAAGCTGTGTTTTAGTACAACAGTGTAACATCATACCTCTTTCATATCTTCAAAAAAGAGATAGAGGATGTTCTTGTTTTCTTTTTCTTTCCAGTATCCTTTCACATGATCATACCAGGAGCCCCAACCTACTGCAAAATCAATATGTCGACTCGATTAAGCTTGACTGCACTTTAGAGAGACTGGCAAATTACACTGGCTGTTAATTACAGAGTCCATATCCCAGAAAACACTGACGTTACAGGGGAGTGTTTCAGCCTGGACTGCTTTTGGAATGAGGCATAATCCCAAAGTTCATTAAAACAGAGCTCATATATTTCTGAAAGAGATAGGAATACCGCTAGGAGATTGAAAGATGGTAATGTAAAAATGAATGACAACTGAATTATTTTTCATTACTCATATGAACAGCATAAGGAAAATACAACACAAGTCAACAGCAATGTAGGATATCCATCCTTGAATTAAGCTACCACAAGATATTATAACTTATTCACTCTTATTAATGAAACATTATTACTTAATACTACTTACCCTGTCCTTTCATGAACTTTTCTAGATACTCTGGCCAGGGTCCTGGCTCTGGCTGGGTAAGGTTCATGCGATCAAAATGAAAGTATGACACCACGCTGTCTTTAGGATTGCGAGCCACATATATGACCTGTAAAGCACATTGGTCTAAATTAAGATTTTAAGCAATTCAATGTCATCGCAAAGGTTAAAATGAGTCTCTCTTGCTCTAACCTTGCACCCTGCCTCCCAGAATGACTGCGGTACAAGCTGGATTGGTAGATGAGTTTTGATAACCCGAGGAGGATCCATCTTCTCTAGTTTAGCCATGCCTGAGGTACCAAACAATGCAAACATTGTTCCTCATTTAACACTTGGTTGGCCATTTCTACTCTTGAATTAGATCTTGCTGAGCTCTAACCAGAGATGGATGGATCCGTAGAGGTCATCTCAAGGAATGGCATACGGACATAGGTGGGAGCTCGCCTGCATTTCTCTTCACTTCCTTCATTCAGAATCAGATCCACTACTTCCTGTGTCCATGTCGTACCTTTAGGGGAAAAGTGTTAATAAATATATAGTAAACACTGAATTATGTAATAGATATCTATTAAACTACAGTTTGGTATATACTCCATATATATAGTAATGTTTCCACAGTATATACTCCTGTTTCCATGTCTCTTCACTGTTTCACTATTAAGTGTACAAATTATTTTAAAATACATTTACTGGTTTATCAATAAATTATCATTTTTGTCAGCCCAAATGTATATCGGATATGCTTTTATTTTATGTTTATTTATTATTTATTTTAGGGGGCAAAGTTTCACATCAATAACACTGTCCATGTGTAACAGTCAATTTAATTCTATCATGCTAATAATTCAATTTTTTATGTTTTTTTACTTATTTTTGTTTACATTATTCACGTTATCTATATAATATTTACATTATTGTTTGTGTTTCTAAATAATCTAACTTGCAAATATATAATCAAATATATTGGGGGTGGAGGTGGAGTGACACAACAACAAGCGTTCAACTTGGTGCTGAGATTTATTGGTTGTCTCCACCAAGACAAAAGCAGGACTCGTCACTGAAGATGACCCGCTCTCATTCCGAGTCACTCCATGACAAGCCAACACTACTACAGTCCTTGACTTGGCATTAAAGACGGTTGTCGTAACGGTCTACGTGCATGTAGTCCTGCATCATGCAGGCATCAGCCAATGGTGCTGTCCCTAACACAATGACTTGTGGAGGGCATCACTGCTCGCTGAATGTCCGCAATTGAGGCTGATGGGTCAGTCAGGTACAGCGATTAGGCCCGTCCTTGCTTACGTCACATGTGCGGCTGTCACATGTCACAAATTGTCAAGGACAGCAGCAATAAGTTGATGTTTTAATATTGCATATGTTTTTCCTAATTTCTATTTTGGGCTCTGTAAACACACTGAGTCACAACTGCATGTATGAAAAAAGACTGGTTCTATGTTCACCTCCTATTGTCTTAATAATAATAATTATTAAGTAATAATCTACTGTATGCTCTTTAGTTAAGGCAAGGGTTCACTATACAACAATGAACACTCACAAAACTGTCTGCCTGCACAGATGCGTCCTAGCGTGACTAAAAGGCTCTTCCCGATGATGAAAACCAGTCGTATTAGGTCCTTTCAAGTGTTCCAGTATTGATAAAAGTCAAAGAACCCATTTTCAGTACTATATATAACTCTATATGCTAAGAGTCTATCTGTAAACAATTCTGCACTGCCCACAGCTCCAGAGAAGTGTGCTCACTGGCCTCCAGTGTGAGTTCACTAGTGTCAGTGAGTGTGGTTCTTTCTCTGCAGCATTACTGAAGGTGTATTGCATAAGAAGCAACGACTCAAGATTTCTAATGGACAAAATGTAACCCCCCCGAATACCGTCTCACCTGCTTTAGGGTATGTGGCAATAAGCAAATCATCTTTAGACGCCTGGAATTTCTCAACTCTGCCGAAATGCCTGACCATGGGCTCCTGTAAGGGAATCCCTCTCACTTCACCCAGAGGATAGCGAGGACTGACAGTCGTCTCCATCTGCTGGTGAATGGAAAACAGCCTCATTCCCACAACTTTCCCAAACAGTAGACGAGTTCCAGCAAACAGGTATAAAATAAGAACCAGTGAGGTGTAGCTTTTATTTAGCCGCTAGCTAGCTGTAGGCTAGTCACCGCTGGTTTTAGCTAGCACAGCAGTTTACCTGGGCGAACTAGTCCAGTCGCGTGCACTGTGTAAAGAAATATGACTGCTGTTTTTCTTACCTACAGCTTAAAATGTTGGTAATAAACAGTATTTACTACGTAGTTTGTTCGGAAGGTCACTTTTCTGCGGTTTGTTTACAGCTCCACTGCCCGGGCTGCAGACTGTGCCACTCCTTCTTTGGACTGACAGCAGAGAAGTCAACACACGTCACTCAGGGGCGTCAGGTGCTAACTGGGCTCTCGCGCATACACCAGTAAATACTGTATAACACGGAATGACGCTCTTATTTATGTAGTCATACTGCTGTTATATATTACTGGAACAAACGTGTGAAAGATCTGAACTGGAAGAAGATCGGGATTTTACCTTCGTGGCTAATAAAGAAAGTTTCATTTACGGTATTACATGACAGATGTACTTCACAACAAATAATTGTCTGACGAAGTGACATACACCCTGTTTTATTTATTCTACCACAGTGATTTTCTTAGTGTTTTGTGATTTGGTCACATTAGTGTTCAATGTGTTGCTTAATTAAATAAAATAAATAAACTACATCAAATAAAACCACATTATAATTGTTGTTCTTTTGTTCTTGAATGACACATGTCGTCTAAGGATGTGCACTCATCATCAGAAGAATAGTTGCACCCAGAAGGAAGTGTCAACTTGCAATGCTATTGGGAAGAAAGATGAATGTTACCAGGAACAATTAATGATGATAAATTTAGACTGATATGGGAAATATTTATTGAGCTACACATACAGAAGTAGCGTCTCTCAGCATGGTGTCAGGCCACTGTGTTTGCCAATGCAACATGCCAGACATCTCAGAGTTGTAGAGGTTCCTAATGATGTCCTGTGATAGTCCATCCCATGCAGCTTGAATATTCCCTCACAGTTCCTGGAGATTTTGGGGTAGGGGTGGAGGTGGAGTAACACCATGCCTTCTACACGTGTGACAACAAACCGTTTATCTAGGTGCTCAACATTAACAGGATGACTCATGGAGGGCATCACTGCTTGCGGAATGTCTGCAATTGTGGCTGTTGGGTCAGTCAAGTACAGTGATAAGGCCGTCCTTGCTTATGTCACATACCCGGCTGAGCTTGGAACTTGAATCAGTCGCATGATGTCAAACCACCCACCAAGTTTCATTCCTGTCATTTGATTTATTCTGGGTACATTCTATATGTGTGTGTGTGTGTGTGTGTGTGTGTGTGTGTGTGTGTGTGTGTGTGTGTGTGTGTGTGTATTATTCACATACACACACACACACACACACGAATAATAAACCAAACATGGCTGCTAAAACACTAAAGCTAAAATAAGCATCTGATCAACATCCAGGGCAAGAAAGCATTTTCTATCTATTTCTATTATTTTCTATCTATCTATCTATCTATCTATCTATCTATCTATCTATCTATCTATCTATCTATCTATCTATCTATCTATCTATCTATCTATCTATCTGTCTGTCTATCTATCTATCTGCCGTGCCCAGTCAGACAGTGGTTCTGTTTTATTTACTTATTTATTTATTTATTTATTTGTGTGTGTGGCTTATTTTGACTGTATTAAAAACACAAACGTTTCTATGTGAACAAGACTGAAGCTGTCGGTATCGATAGTGGTATCGGGACTCGCCTATTCCTTTGTATCGGATGATGAGCAGTATTTCCCAGCCCTACACTCAACCCAACTCCTGGTCGGTAGGTGCCGATAAAGCACAGGCTGCCGGTTAGCACATGTAGTAGAGAGGATTCCGCCGCTTCGCAGAAGAAGAAAATATGCCTCGGTACATGCAGGCAGCGGAGGGAACCCCGCCGAGCTAAAGCTAGCAAAGTAGGAACATGGAAGATGAGGAGGTCGCTGAAAGCTGGGAAGAAGCTGCCGACAGTGGGGTAAGTCTGTGATCTATCTATCCGCCGGGCCCGGTCAGACTGGTTCCGTCGAAAAGTCGCTTTCCTCGGCTTGAATGGACGCGGTTAGCGGCCTGTTGGCAGTACGGCACGGGAGAGCTGTAGGCCGCAATGAAAATGAATCCGGAGACGAGTGTCGGAGGGAATATGTACCTTATTTAACGGCTACGGAGCTGTAAGCATATTCTGTATCGGCTAGAAGTAGTAAACTGGTTGTTGTTATTCTTAAGCAGGTTTTAGTTTCAACTAGCGGCATTTTAGCTAGCCTGCTAAAAGAGCTAGCTCGGTAGCTAAGTTGGGTAGCTAGCTAGTTAGCCAGAAGCTATCTGAGTAACTTCAGTAGCACAAAAAAGAAGTTGCCTTGTTTGGTAGCTACAGCTAGCGTGAAATAAGAAGACACGATTCTGGTCAAAGATCTTGAACATGAAGATGATATAACTGGTGGTATAACTGCATCTTGTAGACGTTACTTCAGTTTATGTTTTTTTCCCTCTCGCCGACCAGATCCCGAAAAAACTGAGTGGGCCAGTGTGGTCATGACTTATTTTGTCAGATAACTTGGCTAGTTAGTTAGGCCATCTTTAATTCGTCCAGCCAGAGAAACAAACGGTTTCCTGGCACTGGATATTGGGCAGATGCTTGTTTAGCTCTTCTCCAGGTTTTGTGTGTTAGCAGCAACGTTAGGTTGTTTAGCTAAGTGCTATTGATGTTAGCAGTTGAGTTTTGCTAGTCCAGTCAATGCCCAAACCCTGACCTGTGCATGTATGTGTGACGTGTAAATGGTTATATACAGTCCATTTTAGATTACATGGCGTGTAATGTAGTAACTAAGGAATTGTAACTACACATTGTGTAATAGCTAAATTCAGATCACTTTATTAGGAAGCATGGTATTAATAAGCAGGGTGGTCTCTGTGCCCTCCTGTTGTTTTAGTTACTGTAGTCTTGTTTGTTTGCCCAGGTGAAGTATATTGTGAGCTGATGAGACTGATTTGAAACCTAGACAGTACATTATAATGACTATGTGGGTGGCAACTTCGCAGCTGTCTGTGTCCTGATTTAGGCATAACTTGAAGAATAACACCCAACAAGCTTCTTCCTGTGTTGTTCTCAAAGTTATGCCTAAATCAGGCCACAGACTGATGTCTCTTCTGAAAGTGAGCTACTTCCCTCAGATAGCAGCCACATGTCTGTCAGGTTCAGGCTTTTCATCTCATCGGTACAAATCTTCAGAGTATATTGCATGTCTCCCTGTTTTATGAAGTCACTGTTTAGTGCCTGCTGTTCTGCTGCTAAACGTCTGAACTGAAATTCATCCCTGCTATGAATTTAGCTGCTGCTCTAAGGATGTATAAATAACTCTGTGAAACTGAGACACTTGGCAGTGGTACACACAGGCTCCTTCTGCATGCAGATGCTATCCCGTTATGTTTTGAAAGATTACTCTGATGCTCATTTTAGCGAAAACGTCCTTGTAACCTTGCATTCGTGTTTCAGGAAATGGAGAGAAGATTAGAGGAGAAGCTCCGGATTAGTCAAAAAGAGAGGTATGTGAAATAACTGAGGCGTTCAGCACTAATACTGGGGTGTTCTGCTTTCATCGTATACAACGCTTCCTTTCCCTTCAGACTTTCAAGTGGGAGTTCAGGTCGCTCCCCAATGAAGACAGCCATCATGATCCAAGACGACTCCCTTCCAGCCGCACCCCCTCCACAGATCCGCATTTTAAAACGACCCACCAGCAACGGATCCTTAGGATCTTCTGCAATGCAGAGCCGACCCTCACCACAAGTGAAGTCCTTAGCTCAGAGGGAGGCGGAATATGCCGAAGCCAGGAAAAGAATCCTTGGCAGTGCTGATGACACACCTCAGGAGAGACCCAATTCTGACAGGTAGTTCTACATTGGGCTCCCTCTTATTTTCCATGCACCATGCAGGTCTGTGATGATTGTGGTGGAAAGAAATGCTTGCTGCAAGAGCAAGTGGTTTTATTACTCTTAAAGTCAGTCTGAAATCAAAGTTTTACTTTGATGGTTTACATCCCGCATTATATGAAGAGTGGTTTATGATAGTGTACCATGTAGTAGTAGTAATAATAATAATAATTAAAAAAAGGCTTCTTTGATTAAAGTGTTGTGACTTTCCCAGCTTCCCAACATTCCCCCAAACACTTTGATTACATTATGGTCCACTGGTAAGCAGACAAAGATGCTATTAACCAGTATATCTTTGAGCGAAATGCTATGCTAGCTCAGAGACCCTCCCAGATGTCAAGTATTACCAGCAAATGTGTCTCAGAAGGAAAACACCAAGTTTAGATTCATGTTGACTTTCTGCCAAGTTATTTGAGGTAACGGCTGTTGGTGTAATTTGCCACAGTAAATGTGGGGGAATATTCTAAGTAGAATACACTGTTAAAAGTTGAACATATAATTGTCATCCTTAAACCCTCTCTCTCCATAATTAGATCACCGCGTGTGGGCAGTCATACACCTTCAGAGGACACAAGATCAAACAACCATGTGGTTCGGCAGCCAGCAGGTCCAGATGGTACGCAAGGCTTTCGCCAGCGCAGATAGGAATAAAGGTGTGGGATGAGAGGGGAGCTGTTGGTCTCCCAATGTAAGGTTAAAAATTCTTATTTTTTATCAATATTTAGGATACGGGATGTTTATGAAATAAGAAGAAAATTCCTTCTCACCCATCATGGCTCCTGAGCCGGAGTGGAATGTAAACGGGGAGGAAGTAACACGGAAGAGCAAATGGGGGAAAATTCTTTTTCTTTTTTTTTCTTTTTTTTAAACCCCATTTTACACTGTGATGAAGACTTCTTCCGGGCAATGCTCACTGTGATCCCCTTTCCCCTCCCACCCAACAAACTGCAAATCAGCCCCCCCATCAGAATTCCTAACTCAACTGTGACTGGCGACCCCTCTGCCAATGGACAGCTTTTGGCCACTAAGTGACTTGGAGATCAGCCATGAAGCTTTCTTCGAGAAGACGGTTGGGACAGAAAGTATAATGAGATGAGAGATTGGAAATGATGGAAGAGAACGGCACAAGGGCACCAGCTCTCAGCAATAATATTTAGGATATTGCTCTTTGTAATCTTTCAATCATCCCTTTTCCATGCTCTTCTTCCCAAGCTTTTGTATGAGTCATTTTGGTCTCTTTTGTTTTTCATTTGGCTATTTATGGCCTAGTCTGCTGAATGCCATAAATTTTTAATTGAGAAGGGAATGGTAAAGGGGTTCTGTGGAAACTCAAGCCGAGTCTCAATTTTGTTGTTTACGTTTCTTTGGCTATTTTTTTTTTTTTTTCCTTTTTTAACATTTGGGTCTTCCGCTGAGTGTCCTGATTTCTACATAAAGGAAAAAATAACAAAAAAATTAAAAGAAATTAGTAGAGAAAAAATTAAGTCACATATTTAAGTGTTTTCTGCCTTTTTATGATTTGAGAAAGTAGCGGTTTTAGCAACCTCTGTCACACTTTCAGAATGACCTAATCAAGTGAAAATAACAGTAAAGGTATGTGGTGCTGGATAGAACCAAAGGGAGATGTGCAGGGGGAAAATAATTCTACTGGCTCCTCTTGCTTCCCTATCTTTTTGTATGTGCTGCCGTTTATTTTTGTTTCTTCTCATTTTCTTTACTGATGTAGGAACTCAGGTTGAGGAAACTGCAAGAGACTAAATGAAAATATCAGTTTATTAGTTTTTAATAAAGTGGTGGTGCAATAGTAGACCTGCGTTACATGTAGATTAAGATCATCTACAGGAAGGGCACCTCTAAAACTGGAGTACTGCATAGCCTTCCTTTTTGTCATGAAAACATTGTACTGCATCAGTGGTTCATCATTAGTTGAAGGGTTAACTCAAGTCTCTGGCTCTTGCAATACAGATTCACAGAAGAGCCAAACTATCATGCATATCTCCCTGCCTTTTCATTAAATTAATCATATTCCAGTACCTAGCCTCTTTTGTGAGGTTGACCTTGAATGATATCTGAAAATTCCCTGCAATTGCAGAGAATATACCCTTTAAATACGTGCAAATGCTCACCTATTATACTGTATCAGATCAACCGGAAAGTTTTTTGTCACGACCTACAACTAAACACGGAAATCTGTCTGTAAATACTTTTCAAACTGCCCATTTAATAAAGACTTTTTAAAGTAAGACACTTGAATGCTTTACAGTTTTGTAGGTTTAGAAGTTAAAGCTACTATTCATTCACAGTTGCAGATCTGAATAAAGACAACATGATCCGTAAGTACTTCAATGCTTTAATTACATTGTTTTTCAAAGAACCAAGAGTTTACACATTTTTACCATGATAAAAATGACATGCCATATATAATAGGCAGTTAAGATTTAGATCTAGTACACAATCCTCACCTTAAAGCAATGGTTCCCAGCCCTATTCCTGCTGACCCAGTTATCCCTGTTCTGATGCACCCAGTTCAACATTTCAGTTAACTGCAGTGTGTCAGAGCAGGGAAACCATGGACAGCATGCCCAGCCCACTTCCAAGACTCGGACTAGAAACCACTGTGTGAAGCATTAGGAGATGGTAACAGATCGGTGGCGTTACAAGAAGTTGATGCTAGCTAATTCCAATGATGGAACACTGTGTGGGGTAGAGGGGCTGGTCCAGGGGTGGCCACGAAGTAGTCTCTGTCAGGTCGGTGTCCAAGCGTTTGTACTGTTTTTTTGACTCCCGTTTCCCACGAAGAGTACGGAGGCACGCTGGGCAATATCTGTCAGTAAGTTCCTACAGAACAAAAATACCACATGACCTAAATGAGCAAATCTTTCCCTCAAAATACAGGGTCTTAAAAACAAAGCTTGTATTTGTTATGCTGGTCGGTTATTCCGTTTTCTTACCTCCACAAAGTAGCATATGATAAAGTTGAGAGCAGCTAGGGAGATTAGCAGCATCTGGTAGCTCACGTCATCAATCTTATAGAGCTGCAGCAGTCTGTGTAAGACACCCTCGGGGTATGTCACCAGCCATGTCATCACAGCAAATAAGACCACCAGCATGACTAGAAACACAACTACAAGGGGATGGACACAAAAAAACAGACACATGGATTAAAAGATTAAGAAGATAGTAAGTATTACATTTGCAAGGGAATTAAATTGTTTAAGGCTTTCTAGCTACTGCAGTTTCAGAAAGAGAATCCTTTCCAGAGAATGGGAGTCAGAATGGACAGCGATGGTGATAAGAACCAAGCGTCCGAAGTGTTTCATGCTTCTAAAAGCTCCCCCACAGAAAGCTGTTACTGGCACTGCAGACATTGTGATGCCTGGTTTCTATCACCACCACTGATCACTAATTAAGATGTGTCTCTACAATGCATCTGAATATCTTAGACAGAAATGCTTAACAGAGCAGTGGAATCTCCCTTTATGAAATAGACACTGGATCAGTAAGTAGAACAAATATTTCAAGGCTGTGGAGACTTAAGCCTTTGGTTAGGGCTGAGGGTCATAAAAATCATACTTTAAGATGTTCCTTCAATATCTCACCGTTGTGGTAAAGTGGTTTCTTGTAAGGGTATCCTTTTGTCACGATTATAGACATCAGGATGTACTGGTACCCTGAAACATCAAAAACACCCGTGTCCTCCATATTTGGCAGGTTGAGTCGTCCTATCATAGTGGAATTGAGAGGGACGTACCTGAGAAAAATCAGTACAAGGTGCGACGTGAATCACTCAATAAGATGTGCAAGAGTTGATGTTCAATATCAGACCATTTCTTAAACTCACCAGTCCTGTGAGGTGGTGATGAACAGAGCGCCCACTTGCGTGAGAATCAGCAGCACTGTATGTATGAGCAAAGTATACACAATGGGCACACTCAGAAGACTGGCCGGAGGTCTCTGGGGGTGAAGCTCATCACTAGGACCACCCCTCCCCATCACTATAGCGAGCAGGGTCACCAGGAATAAGTCACAAAAGAGGAACTGTAGGTCACCCAAGTTTGTTTTCACCTAAAATGGAAAATGGAAAAACTGAAGATGTTTCTTCAGCAAAGGCTGATGATAGCTACTACAGTTTAAAGATGCGACCAGCATGAATCGCCTCTAGCAATGTGTTCTAACTAATCAACCCAGCATGCATTGTGAGTGGATAACTAGTAAAACACTATTTGGGTATTCCTCTTAAGGGTGGCATGGCTGATTTGATCAAAGTCGAGTCAACATTGACTAATCCCTGATGGCATGAATAAAACCACAGGAGAACAGAACGCTTTGCAGCAAGCTACCCTACAAATCAGACTTAAAATCTGTGAGGAAGCCAAACTCCTTATCGGCACATGCCCTTTCACTTTAACTGAGGTTATTGCTTAAATGCTAAAACGGATATGCTAAAACACTTACAGTGTATAGTATGAGCACAGATGAAAACTGGATTAAACTGTACAATGCCATATACTTGAAAAGACTGAAGGACGTAACCAATGAGCATCTTCCTTCCCTGTAAGAGAGAGTGTTTTTAATAATGGCATATAAAAAAACTAGTGAATGAAATGTAAACCATTTCCCAAACAGGCTTTTATATTCATTTCTGTTCGACCTGATCAGTAGAGGCACACAGCTGATGTTGTCTGACTTGGATGTAAATGGAGAAGCGACAGAAGCCTCAGCCTCAGACAGAGAAACACCAGCGTCTGCAGCCCTCAGTGCTCCACAGTCATTGGCTCCATCCCCACACATACCCACTCGATAACTGAAGAGGCAAAAAAATAAAAATAAAATAAAAATAATAATAATAATTAAGCAACAAAGCTGTCACCTAAACATTAAGCTTCTACTACCTGCACTGTACACTTATATATATATATATACCGTTTACAACCCATACTTACTGATACTGCGCTTACGCTTTGCACATGTCCTTCCGTACTGTTAACGCACATTGTTTTGTCTATTGGTCTTAGCACTATCTTTATTTATATATATATATATATATATACACACACACACACATATATATATAAACATTGCACTGGAGGAGGAGCCTGACTGTGTTTAGTTATACTGTACAACCCTGTATTAGTATAATGACAAAGTTGAATCGAATTGAATATACAAAGAAAAAATAAGATCTATTTATATAAAAGTCATTTGCTTAATATGAAACTGAAACATGAAATGAACATACATGGTGAATGTGCACAATCTGCAAACTGGGAAATTCCTTTTTTTGTGACACTACAATGCAGTGACCAGTCTCGTGGGCAGATGTGTGACAATAACCCAAACTTGTGCTGACAAAAAAGAGACTGCAAAATGCTGTTTTGCATATGTTTTTGTAACTTCCAGTCACCGTTCTCATAACACTAAAGTGCTTTTTGCGCTTTGAATTCGAAAAATATATATATTTTTTTCTTCTTTTACTTCATTTACAACATTGGATGACACAGGATGTGATTAATTGCCGCTTCTGTGATTTAAAAATGTACACAGATCCAGGGCTTAGTAAAGCTAACTCTGGTAAAACACATTATGGATAAAAGTATTCTTTACATTTAAAACCATCCCATTGAAAAAAATATATAAATGAAAAAAACTGTTTTGAAAAAAAATAGTCAATGATGTAAAAGTGAATTTGACTAAATCAGCCTGGCTTTTCACCGGACTGGTTTGTAAAGTTGCTCTGTGTTCTTACTTTAGTGTCTGCAGAGCTTTGACGAGCTGAGTCTTCTGGTCTGGAGACATCCGTGCATATACAGTACCTCGCATCAGAATCTGCAACACATACATCATAATCAGTTTGCAAGATCATTTTATTAAACTGATGTTTATTCATTGAAAGGACAGGCTGGAAAACGACACAATCAATATTTGATGATTGTGTCATTTAGTTATTCACCTTGGGAAGGTACTCGGGGAAATGATCGCACAGCACTGCAAAGGACTTTCCGTTTATAGCCAGGTGATACTTAAAACTGTTCTGGTAGAGGCTCTACAAAGGAGAAAACCAAAACCTTCCATTTCCATTGTGCTAAGACATAAAACCTGCTTTGTAGAGCAGTCAGAGTCAACATGTTAATAAACATCACACGATTTTCATACTTAATTTTCATTTTTTCACGTGAACCCTACGGAAGCCTATTTCCGCCCCTTAAAGAAAAAAAGGCCAAGTAGTAAGTCATAAATATAAGATAGTAGGTCATAACTGTGAGATAGTAAGTAAAATATGAGATATTAAGATATAATTATAAGATGGTAGGTCATAATTACTGTAGGTACTGTATGGCCTTTTTTTCTTTAAAATTAAAAATGTAAAAATATTGTTATGGAATTACTAAAAGCACAGTCATAAATGTGACTAATAACCATAAACCATATTAAATAATACAATTAATCACAATTACTCACTGTTATTGGCTCATGTCCTACATATTTATTTTATTTGTCCCCCTAAAAATCCACTTATAATGTTTGTGAGGCTTGGTAAACCAAAACAACCATCACCTTTCATTGTACACAACCATTTTTTCACCATTACTTAATCCCTTACAAATAAAAACAGGCTGATTTTGCGACTGATATTTGTGAATAAACTCTGCTCTGACTGGCCACCCAGTCTTTTGCGTCAGTCCAAAAATAGTTCAGGATAACACATTTCTTAGACTGAATGGGCGATGCTGGGATAAGCGGATTTATGTAAATGGGAATGTTTTTGTGAGGTCATACACACACACACACACACACACACACACACACACACACACACACACACAGGGGTGTAAACAGGAAGTTTTGAAAGTAATTTGAGTCTGTATAAAAACCTGCTCCATAATATCCATGGTCTCCTGCGTGCTGACTGTGCCAACACCACCTTCCCCTTGATGAAATCGTAGCGATGCCATAGAGTTTCCAGTAGGGGGCGACGCATGAACAAAAAACACTTGTTCATGTGACAGCACCATTCTGCATGCCCGTGCTACATTCAAAGCAGTGAGGATGTTATCACCTGACAGAAAGGGAAGTGAAAAAGAAAGGATCTGTTTTAAGCAGCAGGACACATGACAAGTCTTGCTTTTGCTGTAATATGTGTGAAAAAGCGCTTTCAGAATCTTGGCAACAAATCCACCACAAACATCACAAACAACAATAGGACATTAACACCAGAATAAGCAAGGCCGGCACCGTGTGCCAGTTATTATACCGGTGACCATGACGGGCCGGATTCGAGCGTGTCTCAAAATACTGATGACTCCTGCACTTTCAGGCTTCACCTGGTTCTTCATCACCAACAACCCGAGAAACTGCATCTCAGCCTCCACTTGTACCCTATCAACACACACATTTACACTCTCAGTCCAAGTGCCAGAATATATCCACATATAGCCACCACATATCAAAATGCACTCCTTACACCGTCTGAACATTTCATGACATTCATACCAATAGAACTGTACATGTAACATTAATATACAGAACCAGTCAAGAGTTCAGATACACCCAACAAATGGATATTGCTGGTAATCTTAAAGACTCTACAGGCTCACTCTTAACAGCTCCAACTGATGAGATGTTTAAAACGATACATATCCTGATATAGCACACATACTCCTGACGTATCACAATATTATAGTTTTTATTATAAAACATTTTGGGCACAGTTTAAAAGCTCTAGCTCCCCTTTCAGTTTAGTGAATATTCATGATGGACAGACCAACAGAACTGCTCCAAAACATCTTGTTAAATCAACCTTCCCTGCAACTTACGAAAGCTGTTTTATCCTCTTGTAAAGTTCTATTTGGGAGGTTTTTAAGGTGGACTGCATAATTCACCAAGTTCAATGTCTTCACTTTAAAGTATAACATTACGCTAAAAATAAGGAAAACCTTCTATGGAGTAGCCATTTCTAAACCTGTCTGTATATTAAAGTTAATAATGTATAACATATATATCCTTTTATATGGCAGGGTTGGTAGTAAAGCACTGACCTTTCAATATTGCTCAGATCACTTTGTGCATCAAGTTTCCTGTAGGCGAGCGCTAGGACCCTGAAGCCCTCACTCGCAAACTCCCGCAGCGTGTCAGTAAACTGAGAAGGCACTGCCAAACACAAAGCACAGTAAAAATAAACCACACTGAACAAAACCTGTATTATTTCTTTTACACCAGAGTGAGTGAGTGAGTGAGTGAGTGAGTGAGTGAGTGAGTGAGTGAGTGAGTGAGTGAGTGAGAGTGAGTGAGTGAGAGAGAGAGAGAGAGAGAGAGAGAGAGAGAGAGAGAGAGAGAGAGAGAGAGAGAGAGAGAGAGAGAGAGAGAGAGAGAGAGAGAGAGAGAGAGAGAGAGAGAGAGAGAGAGAGAGAGAGAGAGAGAGAGAGAGAGAGAGAGAGAGAGAGAGAGAGTCTGGTGGAGTAAGTGTTCCTGGAATATTCGTCCTCACCACTTTCTTTTACACAGAAGCTGGCAACCATTTCTGGTGACCCTTTGAGAAAGCAGCAAGCTGAGCTTCCCCCTGGGCCCACTGTCACCACACTCATCCTCTGCAGGGTGGAGGAGAAAGGGAACCGCCGTACTATCGCCACCGGCTGACTGATGGACTGATAATCAAAGAGGAACAAACAAAGAGCGTTAAGTTTCTCACAATGTGTGAAGTATGTTTCCTGTTCTCACCACTAATTCAAAAGATCCATTGCCCTGGAGAACATGACTATGAAGTTTATAAGTCAGAAGAGTTTCTAAACACAGTTTTGGACCCTGTTTACACTTGATCTTTGCAGATGTTCTGTGTATTAGGAACAATCCTAGCCAGCGATTATCAACATAAAAATGCAGTAGTAAATGCAAATCTACATGCACCTAAAACACATTTAAATTTAAAGTTTTATTATCATTTCAGCTCAAAATCAGAAACACATTTTAACTAGATGTTACACTGTGCATCCTTCTTTCCAAGCCACATCTGACCACCAAAGCCAGTTTCAATGTTGCGACATCACAGTTTCTACTGTCCAGCTGTTGACCCGAGTTTCTCCTCTGACTTTATTTCAGTTGCCTGTTTTAACAAACCGGGGTAGCTAAAATAAAACTCTGGTTTGTTCAGTTGTGCCATTGTCATTCACGATCTTGCATATGGTCTGTCACCTAAAGGCCTAATGCGGAAGGCTAATCAGTCATCTTCCTGTAAACAGTATTGTGTGTGTTTAAATGCACTTAAAAAACTGCTAACAGTAGAAAATTTGATTCTATCAATAACAAGTTCAGCATGTTAACATACACTTCAGAGAATGGGGAAATCAGATAATGGGGACTCTGGGTCTACATGAGTCAGGCAGTCAGGCAGTGATAAGAACTGTAAAACCACAAAATCAGACAACATAATTGTGCAGCTTCACTCACAGACAATTAGAGGTATGTACACATACACACACATACATACTATATATATATATATATATATATATATATATATATATATATATATATATATATATATATATATATATATATATATATATATGTGTGTGTGTGTGTGTGTGTGTGTGTGTGTGTGTGTGTGTGTGTGTGTGTGTGTATATATATATATATATATATATGACATACATACATATGACATATGTATGCTTTGTCTATGTATCAGCACTATAGTCTAAAACACTTTTTGGACATTACCCATATGCACTATCATTAAAATAAGTCTCTATATGTTGAACAAAGCGTGTTTGTGTCTGCTAAATGCCATAAATGTACATGTTAAGTAAATGCTGCTGGTAGAGTGGTAACAATGACAAAGCTGTTTTTTAAACTGCCATTTCAGTTTAACTTCCATGTTATTTCCTTCTTTAATCTGAACCATAGCAGCTTCATCTCGCTGTGTACTCACTATGCCCTCAGGCTGAAACTCAGCAGCAGGCGCCCTCATCACAGCTAGTATCCTGTGGTTTCCAAACTCTGTGCTCACTCCCGCTTCATTAGTGGGCTCCTCCAGAACCTGCCATTTCGAACAAACACCACATCATATATTGGGGTTAAAGCTGTGTGTGTAAAGCATGTTTCATGTGTGTCTCTCAGTTACACTATAACACGACACAATAATACAGGTATAATGATTCTATTTATCCCATCTAGTGTAAGGGTAGCCAACACATTAGCTTAAATACAGTTCGCTGCTGCCACATACACACAGTAAACAAACGAAGTCAAATATTGTTGAGTAAATATTCATAGGGGAAATTGTAGGCAGTGATCCTTACCCAGCCTGTGGACTCAATCATTTTGAGCTCCAGAGGGTCTCCGATAGGCTGACCCCCAAGCAAGGCTACAGAGTGGCAGGAAGCCAAGGCTGACAGCATGGGGCCTTGTGGAAGAAGACGGGGGTCTGGGACAAGCTCATCGAACCCTGACCTGTTTACCACCTTCACTCCCCACACATCCAGACCCTCCTCAGTCAGGGTACCAGTCTGGGAAGAGAAACACACAAAGTAAATCATTCTCTACTGCCGCACTGTGTTTCAATAAAGGGCACTGTAACATCATCCTTGTGTGATGGGTAAGGGATTGACCATTAACTGATAATTGCTATTTGAGGCATTGTGGCTGGAAGGTTTGCAGCACTCTGAAACAAGTACACATCAGGTGCTTTCCGGTCATCACTGAACATTCCTAGGGGCTTACATTGATAAAGCTGAAGGTGTGAAATACCCCCTGATATTTGGAGGGTTCCACGCTGGCTGGCTTCAATGGCGACAAAATGTTCAGTTTAAAAATTCCTCCTTTGGAAATGCGCTTTACTATTTTGGTAAGTCTTCCGCACAGTAACTGAGATCTTACACATGTTCTCGGTTTGGTTAAGGCAGGTTTTCAGACTTAGAAACATGCTGCACCAGACTGTACCGTTTTTTAGAGGTATCCAGGCATAGCTACAAGTATGCTAGATATATGCTAGTCTAAAAGGACCAACTGGGTGAACAAGTTTGCCACTGCCACCCTCTAGTTAGTTCAGAATAGCAAGACCAATGGTCTTTCCCTGTATTTGAGCTAAAGCTCCTATTTTACCGTAACAGACGGCATAAGTACGTTTATTTTCAGGGACCCTCTTTCAGAATTTTCATGTGTTACAGAGGTTATTTAGGGGGTTGCAGACCCCTGACCCCCCTGTATTTAACACTTTGCTTATCATAAACTTCAACACTGTGTTTTCCATGGAACTTTCAACCATACGGTAAAGCTTCTATAACCAACTTAGCTTAGATATAGTATTTACTGTTTCCCAGCTATGCCCATTTTAAACCAGGGTAAGAACACAATAAGAAAATACACCTAAGTATACAGAAGCCTCAAAAATGTAGTATTATATTTTTATTTTTTTCCCACTCTATTTTATGTGCCCTATGCCTCAGTATGCTTTCAGTTTCAAATCAAACAGCAGGGGAATTTTTCCACATTTCCAAAGCTGTGCAAAAAGTGTATTTTCTGATGTTCACAATTTAAGTAATCCCAGCACATTCTGTGATGCTGATGTCTGAACTCTGGGGTAAGTAATCCAGAAGCTTCCTTGTTTGAATATTCACATCCCCTTTTCTGAGTTAGAGCTTCTTGACAGTTACATGTTCTTTGACCCATAGCATCCAGGTGTCTTCCTGGTAGAAACACCTGTGGATGTTTATATATCTGAAGCAGAAGTGGATGGAGAGATACAGATATATATATATATATACATACACACACACACACACACACACACACACACACACACACACACACACATTATATATATATATAACTTCTGCTCCACTTGCATGTCCCCTGAAATGTGAAGCGCATAAGTTTCAGCTTAATCATGAGATCCCAAAACAGCAAACGGCTCATGTGCAAACACAAAGTAGGGGTATACTGTTTATATCAAACCTGACACAGCTTTTATTTAATATGAAGAATGCCTCCATTTTATTTTGTCCAAAGGCACCCGAGGGAGAATTCTTACATGGTTACCCGACCAGGAACTGAGCCAGTACAAGGAAATGAATGAAATGTTACAGACCCGCCCAATGTATTTGTCGAGCCAGAGTTTGGTTAAGGTGGTCTGTTAGTTTATCGGTTGCAGAAGAAAACAGACCAAACATTTAAAGATGCATATTCACACAAATGAGCCTATTTGTTTAGGCTATTCAGGCTGTCATGCATCCATCAGAAGCAGGGCTGACATCAGAAAGTGGTGCCCATCCCACAGCTAACCTTCCCTAACCTTATCAAAGCAGAAGAGAGAGATCTTTCCACAGATGTTGATGCGAGGGGGGCTTATGCAGAACACTCCTTGTTTCTTGAGCCGTCTTTGGGCATAGATAGTGCCTGTTGTTATAGCAGCAGGTAGCGCCGGTGGAACCACAATGGTCACAATATCCAGAGACCGGACGACAAGCTCTGTCCAAGTGGCCTGATGACAAAAATGAGGTCAGACTTAATAAGATAGAGAAAGACTAATTATTAACCGTACACTAAACATTGATATGTATTTAAAACAATGAGGAGTCACATTACTGCAGTGGTTAAAGAATAACGGCCATGACTTCAGTATAGCAGTTCACATTTTACCATAAATGGATAATATACACTTACTGGACTCCTCCATTTTATAACGTCCATTCACCATTTAGGGACCTTTTGTAGTTCTACAACTGGAAAAGCTTCATTGCAAAATACTTCTACCCCAGTAAAGTAGAGTTAATAATACAACACTGATATTTCTTGCATGTATGAAAGTCCACCAACCAATAATGCTGAGTATTAAAAAGACCACCAAGACAACCATGAAAGTGGTCTTCATTGGGGGCAGTCGTGGGCTGGAGGTTAGGGAACCAGCCTTCTGACCGGAGGGTCGCCGGTTCGATTCCCTGAACTGACAGTAACGACTGAGGTGCCCTTGAGCTAGGCACCAAACCCCCAACTGCTCCCTGGGCACCGTGGATAGGGCTGCCCACCGCTCCGTGTAAGTGTGCTCACTGCCCCCCAGTGTGTGTTTACACTTGTGAGTGTGTATGTGGGTGTTTCACTTTACGGATGGGTTAAATGCGGAGACTAAATTTCCCCACTGTGGGATCAACAAGGGATTAATCTTTTAATCTTTATAATGCACTTTAAATGTTCATCTGCACACTTCCATCCACCTATTCTACTGCATAACTTATTAGGCTTTCTTTACCCTGTTCAACAACAGTCACGACCCTTCAGGACCAGGTACTTCTTGGATGGTGGACCTAAACTAACACATCAGTGATACTCACATGATGGTGATGAATCTAAACAACCCTGTGTCTCTGTTGGGCTAAGAACAGTATGTCTAAAAATGTCCACATGACGCTGTTGGCTGGATAGTTTTGGGTGGTGGACCATTCTCAGTACAGCAGAGACAGTGAGGTGTTTAAACACTGTGTCTGATCCACTCCCACCAGCACAACACAAATAACCACACCAACACCGTGTCAGTGTTACTGAGAACGATCCACCACCCAAATAATACCTGCCCAGAGGTAGTCCTGCTGGGGTAAAGACTATGAATAGGGTAAAGCAACGATAACAAACTACACAGGTGGACTACAGTCTGTAATTATGGACCTCCAAAGCACCTATATGCTGAGTGGGCTTGATAAAATTGGCAGTGAGTGTAGATACAAGGTAGATACCTAGTGAAGTGATTACTGAATGCACGTATTCACACTTCAATGATATATGCACAGTATTTGGCTTTACTTACATTGCTCCTGTAAAGCATTACTATGCTGTAAATCATGCCCATCAATGCTGCAACACAAGGACATTAATTGAGTTAGTGCCATGAGATTAAGTGGCAGCATCTGGTATATCTCACCTGCACAAGATATACATGACAATCACTTGACAGTCAAAAAGAATTTCATGTCTCTTTACCCAGAACTCCTAAGAATAGTAGGAACTTCATGGCATCCCGGTAGAAACGGAAGTTAAGCGGTTGTGGGTAAAGAATAGAGCTGACAAGGTCACCTTTAGCGGTGAAAAAACCTGAGGAACAGAAACAGAAGGCGTACAGTAGGAGCGCTGCAACACAGAAACGCATCCACATCTCAGGAGGAAACCACAACAGTGTTCTGATTAAAGCTCGTTTCTGAGAAAACCCTCACTTTCAGTTTCATCAGGCTAGTGGAAGGTTGTGCTGACACGAGCGTTTCCTGTAATACCTGTGCGTGTGACAACAGCTACAGCCCCTTTTCCTCCAGAATAACCCCCTTTGGCCTGGATGATCTGGGTACCACAGAACAAGGTGTGCCTGCGCTGAGAATCAGGGCTGAATATCCCCTCAGAGGTAGGCAATGGGGTCTTCATCACAGGTACACTCTCACCTGGCAGCAAGTGGTGAAGTGGAAAGAGGAAAGAGGTAACCGCTTTATGCAACCCTCACACAGGTGTCTGTAATAAAATGAGCTATAACCATAAACTGAGGAAGTGCCCTTGTCTATATAAGCTGGTCATGCTTTATCCACAGTACTGTCAATTCTGACTTCCCAGTTACAACAATAAAAGGAGCTAACTAGTGTGCATCATATCTTACGCTACAGCTTACACTAGCTATCACTGGGATTAGTAGCACTTGTGTTTTCTCACCAGTCAGCATGCTCTCGTTGACCATGCACTCCCCGGCCAGCAGGGCAGCATCGCATGGCAGCAGCAGGCCCTCAGATGGTATCAACACACAGTCTCCTGGCACCAGCTCTACTGAACTTACACACTCTTCCTCTAGACAGCATCACACGCGCACACACACGCACACAAACGCACACATACACAAACGCAGAAACTGGTTATTTTATTTATTTTCCATATTGAATTTGTATCCCTGATATCCATGAATAATATTTGTGTGGGTTTAGGAACCTAAGTCAGTCAGAAATAATTCCTACATGACCATTTTCCAATCTATCAGTTAGAGCTAAACAGTCGGTTTTTGTAACTGTACCCAGGACTACTACATGTAAAGGAGAACGAGCTCTGTTCTGACTTGTTCCTCTTCGCCTGTGCCTTACTGCAAAAGCAGTATAGTCTAAACATACATGTTCCCATGTATGGATCGTACTGAGTGGGAAGTCAATGGTAAATTTGAATAAGGTTTACATACTACAGCATCATAATACAATAAACGCATAATACTTCATATACATAAACAATACTAAGTTTTAAAGGCCTTTTAAAGCAGCGTGTTTCAGCACTGGCCCTTGAGGCCCACTGCCCTGCCCTTTTCCCTGCTCCCAAAACACCTGATCCCACTAATCAGCTCAATAACCGGCAGTTAAAGTGAGTGTTAAAGCAGCGAAAGCTCTAAAAGGTGTAGGACAGTGAACCTTCAGGGCCAGGGTTGAGAAACACAGCTTTATAGCACACCACCCTAAACTGTTACCATTAACCATTACAAGCAGAACGTGTCTAGAATGACATTTTACTGCTTGGTTTTATTCAAAAATCATATTCATCTTCAAAAAAATAGTTGCACAAACACCCAGAAGGAATTGACAAACAGGACCAATGATTCAAGTTTCACGCTCGACCATGCATGTGATGTAAGCAAGGATGGGCCTTACTGCTGTACCTGACAGACCCTCCATGCGTCATCCTATTAGTGCCAGCACCATTGGCAGACGGCTGCATGACACAGGACTACATGCACCTAGACCATTACAATGGCATTGCTAAAGACTGCAACGGTGTCGTGCCAGACTGACATGGAGCGACTCAGAATGGCAGCGACGAGTTTCACTTTTGTCTTGGTGGAGAAAACCAAAGAATCAGTGTGTGGAGGCACTGTGGTCAGCGCCAAGGTGAGCTCTTTGTTATCGCCCATGAGACGTCCAGAAGGTCTAACGTCACTCTACCTCCACCCCTGCTGCAAAACCTACAGGAACTGTATGAAAATATTCAAGCTGCATGGAATGGACACCATTAGGAATCTCTACAGCTCCTGCCGAGCTGTTTGCCAAGTTCAATAAATTAGCCTAGCAATCCGACACTTCCTACTGGGTGCAACTATTCTTTTCACAATGAGTGTGAATGTGTTTTGTAAATTCTTATGCTGCGTGTTTACACACACACACACACACACACACACACACACACACACAGACACGCAGACACGCAGACACGCAGACATGCAGACACGCGCATGGACACATGTACAGTTTTAATATTGTGTAATAAACCTCACCTCCAGTGGCTCTGCGTACAGTGACATTTACTATCAGCTGGGCCATGCTGCGGAGAGTGGTGCTTTGCTGTAGATTCACAAAATATATACGTGTTCTCAATCAATAAGAATGGCTTGACAAAAGACCAATTGGATTAGCAGTTTTACTGATGAATGGAGAATATCGTCGCTGTCCAGGGAAAAACAACATCTCCAAAATGGCAACGTTACCGAAGAATGCAAAAACCAAATTTAATCTTAATGTAAGTAAATGGAACCTGACTCCACCCCTCAAGCTATTTTGGGCCATTTCTGTTAGTCCGTTCATCATGAAATATGCACACTACATAAACGGCAGCAGCTCTGTTCAAATGATAAAAGTAAAAATAAACAAAAACGGAGATACATGGTTTTCTTTGGACAGCGATGGTATCGCAACATTAACTCGCACTTCTGATTTTACACAGGGAGCCAGTATGTTGCATCTTGTCCCTAATGTTTTCTAATTTAAGATATTAATGTGGGTTTATGGACCGAATCAGTCGTATGTCATGTTTACTTGATCAATTTCCATTCTCTCTTAAAATGAATCCTTTGCAACTAAACAGCCTGTTTATTTTACTGAGCATTTAAGACCAGCACATGTAAATGAGCATCATTCTGATTGCTTGTAAAACATCCAATGTAACATGCAAAATACTCCTTATAACTTATAACTTAAAGGGGCGGTGCTAAAAAAGCTGTGCTTTTTATGGCATCGCTTCATTTTGATATGGTTTAAGTAATGAGCAGAATGGTTTGTATGGATTATAAACAGGGTATGTATTAAGCTCGTAGTTTAGAACCAAACTGAGGGAAGATCTTTAGCCATACGAACAGCTTTAAGGATGTTTAAGTATCAGGTTTGTGGGAAAGTGATATAAAATTTAATGTTTACTTGCCTTCTTGATTTCATACAGGGACACGGCTATGGATATAAAAGATATGATGAAGATACAAACAGCATAATAGTAGTATTTATCAGACATCCACAGGATGATACTGAACACTTGGAACACGTAGAACGGGTTAAGGACCTGCAGGACAAAAAAAAAGAAGAAGAAGAAGAAGAAGAGAATTTATGAAAAGAGTTTATTAGACCAGTGTTTCTCAGCCCTAGTCCCGGAGGCACCCCTCCCTGCACATTTCTGTGCTTTCCCTGCCCCCAACACACCTGATTCACTAACAAGCCCAGAGTTGCAGAGACTGTGTTAAAGCAGGGAATCCACTAAAATGTGCAGGACAGGGTGCTTCCAGACCAAGGCAAAAACAAAGAAAGGAAGATGGTAGTGCAAGTATCATGTTGAACATGCTCGCTGATAGGCAAGACGATTTACATGCCTCCTTTTAAAGCTGCATACAAGAAAATAAAGAAGTTGAATTTAAAAAAAAAAAACCTTATTTTTTAAAAATAAGTCAGTATACGATCGGAGTCCAGCCAAAATAATAGGATACCTCTTCAAACAGCAATTGTGGGTAAGATTTCACAGGGACATCAATGATGTTGTCCCCAAAGATCTGACGCCTGGGGGGGAAGAAACCAGAGTAAGAAACAAAGGCAGAAAGAATGTGGCGGTACAAGGCATGAATTAGTGTCATGTGGTAGACCTTGAGCTTTGGTCCGCTCGACTCATTCCTTGTTGAAAGCGATGCAAGTCAGCACAAGTCCAACCCTCACTGAGGATACTGGAAAGACAGTAATTCACATTTTCCAACACCAATATACAGTGCGGATAGACAGTTCAGAGAGAATGGTGTCATTTCTTTTCACACATACCTGACTCTGCAGAAGGACCCCTTTCTTGGCATCCACACATATCGCATGCCCTCGAACACATAGTACCGCAGTACAGTTTTCTAGAAGAAGAAACAGTAATAGACAATCAGGGCATGAGCACAAACAACGCTGAGTAGCTGTTTTTGGTCTTGTAGAAACTTTACCTCTTCTTTGTGTAGCTGAACATTGTCTTTCCACTCAGTCTCCTCCACTTCCCCTCCCGCGTGTTCAAAACTGCAGAAGTTAAAACAGGTGTTACTCTCGGCCAACATCTCTGGCTTCAGTTCCCCACCCATGCTTAACCCATGACCAACCAAGTGAACGTTGTTCTCTCTGAGAGAAGCTAAAAATCATTTGCTTTGGACAAAGACTGGCCAAGACATGTTATTACATGAGTCCAGAGGATAGTTTCACTGTCCCACGAATACAGCTTTCCTAGTTTTAATGGTTATGTAACAGTAACAGTAACAATAATGTTACCGCTGACAGGACAACAGGCTGTGTTTGCAACTGTGTGTTTAAGACCTCTGTCTTGATTGACTAAAAAAGCAGCCCGGGCTGAAACACCCCTTATAACTTCATCATAATCGGGTGCAGCTGCTCTAAGCTGAATAGGCAGATATACGGTACCGCAGTGCTACTGTGTCACTGCTGGACAGAGAGTAGCCAACTATCCATGCAAAAGTGTCCTCCGTTTTGATAAGCTTTAATTTTTTTTTAAAGTTTTACATCAAATGTAGTTTTCTGTGATATGGGCCCTTTAATGTTTGGTAGAGTCTTTATAATAAGGTATTTACAGTATGTCCCTGACAACTATATTACTGAGGGAAGGATTGTCTAGTTCCTCTGGAAGATTTACTCTGGCTCATTCAGGCTTGGAAAGTGTACTTCAACTGCTTTTCCAAACTGTGCCACAAAAAGGTCAGGACTTTGGCTGGGTCACTCTAGGACATTTTATTCTTGAACCGCTCTACTGCTCTGACTTCAGATTTTCTGCAGAGTGAAAAAAATCTCCTGACATACAGTTTTCTTTTACTCCTATCAAGGATTCAGTTCTGCATCATGGTGCTTTATGTATGCTTTGGGTATCACTTGGATTCACTACCTATGTTTAGCCGACAACAGCTTTATCTTGGTTGCATCTGATCGCAAATGTTTACCTACTGGAACAGCCAGACTATTAATGTTGTCGTCATATAGAAACATTAGAAACAGGTTCTTTCCACCATCTCACAGGTGGAAACTTCCTACCATGTAAGAATGAGGACTGGATTACTAATTGTGGATTTTGTAGGTAGACACTGGCATTTTGTAGGTTTATCCTCCTCTGTTCCCATTTTTAGAGTCAACTTGAGACAGTGCATGTTTCTAGCAGTGCTTTTCATCAGGTTAGAATTCAAACATTCACTCGCCTAGCTAAACAGTTAGCAAAAACATTATTAAATCTCCTTATTAAACATTATTAAATCTCCTTATTAAACATTATTAAATCCCCTTATTAAACATTATTAAATCTTATTGAATTATTATATAGGTATAAAGTACTGTGCAAAAGAATACGCCTTCATTTATTTAACCCTAATATAAAATGGCTACTGAACAGATTATTAAATTTCAGTATATATTTGAGGAAATCAGACACAAGACTATGCATAATGAAGCTCTAAGTAAAAGAAAACAAGTGCAAAAACAGAGTTTCTGAAAAGTTAAAAATAAAAATAAAAATGTTAAGAAAATGGGACTCCACAACCACACAAGGCCTACCAGGTCTCCAAAACTATCACTAGCAAACAAGCAGTCCTTAAATCTTTGAGAGAGAACGGAGACAACTCAAGCCCCGCTCTTGCTCTAGACTTGAAAAATCCACTGGTGTGTCTGTCCATCCCTCCACTGTGAGAGACAACTTAACACTATGGGTCTGAAAGGATGCGTAGCTGCCATGAAGACATTACTGAGAAAATACAACAGACAAAAAATGAGCACGTGCAAATGAAGCAAAGTTCAGGTGCTCAGACTGACCACCCAGACCTCAACAATGTTAAATGTGTTCAGGATTTTTTTTTTTATTAAGAGAAACAAAAGAAGCTAAACACTGAAATTTGGAGGTGAGGATTTCTTCATAAAACTGAATGCAAGTCTTCTAAAAGGAATGGACGCTGTAATAAAGGCGAAGGATGGAAACATTAAAAACTGGAAAATATGATATTGTATTTAGCAAATAGACAACTTGTCCTTAATCTGTAGTCAGTTCATTAAGGGTGGTCTCTGACATTTGCACAACACTGTATGAATTGTTACCCAGCAAATATTTTAAAGCATAAAATAATTATTTTGCAACTAAATGTAAAGACCTCGTCAAATTACCATCACTGAATCAGACCCGACTGGTGCTTCTGCATGAAACAGAGTTTTGAGAAAGCCATGAAGCAGCGTGAACCCAGGGCAGAGCAATGCGTTACATAATTCTGGACAGAATAAGAATAAACTCCTAATCTATTACATAGCCACTAAACTGCTTTGGATTTGCGATCTGCTCCCATTCATTTCTAAAACTCAAAATTAGGTCAGGAAGTTTCCCAGTATCAATCATTTCCAGAGCTGCTGGACTTTCATGGGTCTGTAATCTACCCAGAAGCCCTTGTGAAGAACTGTGGCTAAATATTAGAAGTAAATCTAGACCTATTAGCACCAGATTCATAAACCTCTGTGCCACACCAAATGTGCTGTATGGTAAATAAAAGCTATCCACAAAGTCACCTTAGTAGTGATTAGAGCCAGCGTCTTTATAAACATTTCTGTCATCTGGTACTTTCATCTGTGTCCAAAACAAGAGCCAGTCACAGTTCACACGTACAAGAGGTCATGCATATTAAAGTCCTACTCGAAAGGAAGCTCTGGTTGGCTGCCAAAATAGACACAATGAAAGAAACAGTAACAAAGAACACCAAACTATAAAATGCTTTATGATCCAGCCAAAAAAAATAAAATAATAAACCACACATGCTCTGACCACTGAGGAACAGAGTAAAGGATAAGCTAACAAAGTATGCCAAGAAACATATGGGCTACAGTCTGTAAAACTGCAGGGTAATGGAAGCTAAAAAAAAAAAAAAAAAAATTACAGGGCGTACTTAAATACACCTGTACACCTGCACATTCATGCAATCATCAATCAGCCAATCCTGTGGAACCACTGCAGTGCATACAATCACACAGACACAGACCAGCGTCTTCATATGAACCATGACATTTTCACACACAGCCGTTTCTAGAGTTCACTCGCTATCGTACAATTACGAAAAAGCCCCAGTGAGTGGTAGGCCTGTGGACAGAAATGCCTTGGTAATGAGGGATGTCAGCAGAGAATGGCCAGACCGGTTTGAGCTGACAGAAGGTCTATGGTAACTCAAATAACTACTCTGTGCAATTGTGGTGAGGAGAAAGCACCTCAGAACGTTCAACGGGTTAAACTTTGTGGTGGATGGGCGAAAACCATGCCAGACTGCACTTCGGTCAGCCAAGAACAGAAAGCTGAGGCTGCAGTAAGCGCAGGCTTAATAAAACTAGACAGCTGAAGACTGTAAAAACATGGCTGTGTGACGCACACAGATGGCAGTGTCAGAATTTAGCCATAGCAGCAAAAATCCATGGACCCAACCTGCCTTGTATCAGCGGCCCAGGCTGGTGGAGGTGGTGTAATGCTGTAGTAAAAAAATGTCTTGGCACACTTTTTGGCTATACTAACCATACTAACCAATCATCACTTGGAAGCCTATTTGAGTACTACCAGTCACCAGAACTGAATCTTAACATCTCTGGAATGTGGTAGAACAGGATATTTGCAGGAAACAAATCTGCAGGAACTGCATGATACAATGTGTACAATGTTTTCTGAATCTTGTAGAAGATGTTTCTTGAAGGAAGTCTACGTAGGAAGGCAGCGAGTCTCCAATGTGAAAGAAGCCAGACACAAAGCAAGTCGAGGCTGCTAAGGGAGGCCATGGCCAGTATAGTGTTTCTAAAGGTAAGTGCCTAGTGAGAAAAAAACAAAAAAAACACACACATTGACCCTGTACTATTCATTCACAACATCAAGGGCTCTTACCTTCCCTCCTCAATCTCCTCTGTACAGACATCTATGACAAACTGTTGTCCATGAACGTCCTAAAAAATAATAAATAAAAAAATTAAGAACCACACACTCACACACACACACACTCTCTCTCACACACACACACTCTCTCACACACACACTCTCTCTCTCACACACACTCTCTCTCACACACACACTCTCTCTCTCACACACACACTCTCTCTCTCACACACACACTCTCTCTCTCACACACACACTCTCTCACACACACACACACACTCTCACACACACGCACTCTCACACACACGCACACTCACACTCTCTCACACACACACACTCTCTCACACACACTCTCACACACACACTCTCTCTCTCTCACACACACACTCTCTCTCTCACACACACACACACACTCTCACTCACACACTCTCACTCTCGCATACACACTCACACGCATACACACTCACACACGCACACACACTCTCACACACACGCATACACACACTCTCACACACGCATACACACTCTCACTCACGCACACACACTCTCACTCACGCACACACACTCTCACTCACGCACACACACTCACTCACACACACACACTCTCACTCACACGCACACACACTCTCACACACGCACACACACTCTCACACACACGCATACACAGTCTCACACACACGCATACACACTCACACACACGCATACACACTCTCACTTACATGCGCACACATTCTCACACGCGCACACACACACACACACACACGCGCATACACACTCTCACACACTCTCACACACTCTCACACACTCTCACACACTCTCACACACTCTCACACACTCTCACACACTCTCACACACAGCCCATAATTAGTCATATAAGGAAAATTAAATGTCAAGGTTTCTTTTGAAGGAATTATAAACCCACCCTCAACAGCAAAGTATCTGCCATTGGAAGGGGGCAGGAGGTGCACCGAGCCAGAACAGCTAGACGTGGACGCCAGTTGAACAGTACCAGCAGCAAACCTAATGAACAGACTGCTCCAAGGTGGCAAAGCCACACCCTCCAGCATACCCTTCTGTACCCCTGGACATCCTGGAACACAAACCATAAAAGCTGATATTACAGCATGCACATTATTACCTGCAGCAGGATGTAAGAGGCTTATAGAGATCTAATCTGCAAATAGAGAGAGGGCTTGACTCAACATCACACCAAACAGCTGTAAAAATACAAACGCATGATAAGGAGACAATTACTAGATCAAATAATACAGTCAATTTAAATGTGCCTTCTCAATAAACCTATACTAGACAGGGAGTGGTATGATCTGCTGGAACAACTGAAAGGCCATACAAACCTTGTTATTAAATTTTTGGTTTTATTTTTATTATTATAATTGCCGTCACCTCCTATACGAGATATTTAGCACCACAATCTTTGTTATGAAATATCATGAATTTTGTCATTTTCTCTTCATCCAGTGTCCACCAGAGGAGGATGGGTTCTCCCCAAGGTTTCGTCTTCTAACCTTGCCACTGTCGCATTTGGCTTGCTCTTGGGGAGCATTAACCCGGTTTCCTTATCTTTTCTCTCCATGGACTCCCTTCCTTATATTTGTTATTTTTTTATTTTTCTGTAAACTGCTTTGAGACATTAGTTGTAAAAAAGTGCAATAGAAATAAACTTTGATTGCTCGACTGATTGATTAATTACTCAACTGGTCATCACAGTAACAAGTAATCTACTAGTCCAAGCTCACTTTTCATTAATCTCATTCCTAATTCTTTTAGTATCAACAATAACATAAAAATTAAAACATTAAATTAAATTTAAAAATATTTTTTATTGCTTTTATTGTTTCTTCAGGGAATATTTTCACAAAACTTTCAGTTCTTCATAGAAATCTGCAGGGATATTTTTTTTACATCTCTAAAGTTCAATCTTAGAAGTTGGTTTCATTTTTTGCTTCTCACAATCAAAAACATATAGTGATGTTGTGGTCTGAACTCTGGTGTGGTCTGGACTCTGGTGTGGTCAGTTTATTGTCTTGATAATACCAGAAGCTTCTGCAGATCCGTTTCTATTTTCTCTATTCTGCATTGAGTGTGCTCTCACAGTGGGAGGTTGGACAGGAGCACCTTTTGTTATCTGATCTGAAGGAAGAGTGGCGCTTGATTTTCTCCTCCCTCTGTCTCAAAGACAAAAGCATTAGGATCTGTTTATCTGAGGTGACAGCATTGGTGCTCTATCCGGCCTATTTCTCAGTTTGAAAACAGCCTGTTATTAAACTCCCACCTTATTTTTCTTTGACTTTATGCAACTGGATTATCTTATCTGATCTCTCCCGAAATATCTTCTGACAAATGATGTCCAGCATGGGCGTTTGGCTTTTGCACATTGTTTCATCATTAATTTGAAAAATTATATCACAGTACACTTTTCTGAGCATATTGTTAATATGCTGGCTACCTGCATGCTTCACTACAAAGTGAGCTTACTACAGAGAACACTCTCATTATACCAGAATGCTCTAACTCATGAGAGAAACATCCTGTGTTCAGTACCATGTGGGAGACAGAGGGGACGTGTGCTGGCCCGGAATCCATTAAGGGGGACCCAGGGTCTGTGGGGGTCAGCCCGTTCATCCCCTGAGAAGAGCTCCCTGTAGAGAAAGCACAAGTATAAACAGCAAGCCTTTCCAATGCCACTAGTCATGAAAGTGTGATCAGTTCAGGGCTGATGAAAGCAAACACACCCTTTCTGTAAACATAAGCAGAGGAATCAGGATAAGTGCTAAGGACTGCAGCTGGTCATTCACAAGACTAGATCATGTGACCTCCCATTGCCACTAAAAGACCACGTCTGGATGAGCACCAACAAGAAGAGAATAATAAACAAACTTAAATATTTAAATAAAAAATTAGATTCAATATAAAAGAGGATGTAAGGACAGACAGATGTTTGATGAAAATGCCTGAACTCACTTGACATGCCTTATGACTACCATTCTCTCCCAACAACACTGCTAAAAAGGAAGACATAACAGGTCATGCACGCTTCTTATTTTCCTCTTTTTTTTAGATCACATGCTTGGTTTCTGCAGTTTCCCATACCAGCACAGAAACAGCTGAGCCTTTCCTTGTACAAAAACAGCCTGGTATACCAAAGATGAATAGTGAAAGCATAATGCTGTAGGAGTTTAATGACCAACTGTAGCATTTTCTCTTCTACTTAGTGTTTTTTGTCACTTGCAAAAACCTCCAACAGCTTTACAGCCTATCTAGATTCCGTTCCTGGAAATCCCAGTCGGGGTGGTGTCGCGCTGTCCTGCACGGTTTACAATGTTCCTAACAGGATGTGGCTTGTAGGCACAGTGCTGAATCAACAGTGCACCTGCTGCCTTACGTGGTCACTGTACTAACCAAATATGATTCTTTATAAAAGTAAAATGATAAGAAACACTTTCCTAACCTTGGATGAAAGCTAATTCCAAGTAAATTAGGACTCACTATACCTGCACTGTACATCTGTATTCACCCCCTGTTTAAAACATCCTGTTAGGCCTCCTGTAAGCGCCGCACCACTGTTGGCAGACCGGATCCACCTTTAGAGGATCATCCGTCCTGGAGCAGGACGTTTCAGAGAGGATGGTTTTACGGTTTTGGTTCTTTGTGTGTTGAGTGTGGGTGTGTCAAGCTTGTCAGTAGGTGGGCAATAAGGATTGTGTTACGAGATGATGTCACCTTGTAACAGACAAAAGGGCGGAAAGTCCAATAAGGTGTTTCAGGCTGCTAAGAAAAGTGATTACTTTGGGGGAACGATTTTCTCTCATGCTTGTTCCTTTGGAAGAATGTTAACATGCACAAAAAGCTACGTACTAAAAAAGAGAACAAGGGGAAAAGCAGAATAAGTCCCCTTTATGTAGAATTTCGTTTAAGAACATTCATAAAGGAAATTAACAATATCGTTCCTTCTTTTTTCCGGAAATGGTTTCTGTTGTGTTAAAACAGTTCCTCGTCTCTAGAAGTCTGATTTGACGATCAGTTGAAGGCAGACAAGGCCAGACTAATCAGATTCGACTATATAAATTCTTAGTCAGGGACACAACTACTGCTGGAGGAATATGGGGTTAGCATCACAACTTACGATATAAAATAATCTTTCATGTGCTGCAGTGCAATTACACATTTCAACTCAAGAGCCCTAAATCGTAGGTAGTGCAGTCTTAATGCAGCTATAACGTTTCATTCCAGCTGTTTTATTTTTGGCTAATTAGGGCCAACATAAAGTCTATAACAGCTGACTTTCTTAAGGTTTACAGATTTGCACTTACTAAAACATTTATACAGCTCTGGAAAGAAATAAGAGACCACTCCAGTTTCTTCCTAAATCAGCATCTCCACATGTACAGCAGCTTCTTAGTAAGAACAGAAGGTTGGGTTCTAGCTTTACAGTGAGTGTCTGGTTCATAAGAACAAGGCCAAGCAGCAAACACACAGAACACCACAGCTACAGCCTGGCAGAGGGCGAAGCCCATCTCTACTGACCGTGATGAGTGCCACCTCAAGTGACCTACAGAAAGACTGGCAAGCGGTGGCTGGGGTAAATTGCACACTGATCATGGTTCAAAAAACAGGGCTCTGGAGGCGCCATTACTGATTTTCAAGAAATTTGGTTATAATTTAAACTGTGATCAATTTCTATAAATAGAAGCATATGACTATGGCCAATAAGTCTAATGTTTAGGCTAGATATGTGTGGTTGTGATGTCACAGCACACACACACAGGCTGCTTCATCTAAAAAGAGTTCACTAGCTCCAAGTTATTTGGTTACATTTTCCTACCGGCAATTCATCAGTGCTGTGACTACAGACTATAAGACTACAACACAAACTGCAGCTCTTATGATTTGATTGCACTCAGTCACAGTTACACCATTTTTTTAAATTCTGATTTTGGTACGATAGTGATTCATCCTGCAGTTTTAGTAGATATGGCAACCTGCCTATGAGGAAACAACAAACACCTCTGAAATCCCCATTTCACTCAGTTCCTACAGAAGGATCCACAGTATGGCTCAGTCCCTACAGAAGGATCCACAGTATGGCTCAGTCCCTACAGAAGGATCCACAGTATGGCTCAGTCCCTACAGAAGACCCACAGTATGGCTCAGTCCCTACAAAGGGATCCACAGTATGGCTCAGTCCCTACAGAAGGATCCACAGTATGGCTCAGTGTTTACAAAGGGATCCACAGTATGGCTCAGTCCCTACAGAAGGACCCACAGTATGGCTCAGTTCCTACAGAAGGACCCACAGTATGGCTCAGTCCCTACAAAGGGATCCACAGTATGGCTCAGTCCCTACAGAAGGACCCACAGTATGGCTCAGTCCCTACAGAGGGATCCACAGTATGGCTCAGTCCCTACAGAAGGACCCACAGTATGGCTCAGTCCCTACAAAGGGATCCACAGTATGGCTCAGTCCCTACAGAAGGATCCACAGTATGGCTCAGTCCCTACAGAAGGATCTACAGTATGGCTCTGCTTACTCTAAATCAGCCTTTACTGAAATTCAAAGTCATAAATGTACCCTTTATTACTTACCCCGTTCGAAAACAGTCCCCTTCAGGAAACTAAGATGACTGCAAGGTCCTGTGACATTACGCCTGCCGGAGATCTCTGCTCGTTATATTGGTTCTATCTTTATGGGAACAGAGATCTATGGGAGAGGCATTGCACACCTGCTAGGTTTAGCTTTAACCACATGGGCAGGACCAGCGGGCTCTGACTCCTCCTGTTCTACCACACTTAGAAAACACTTAACAGAACCACGCACGCTAACAACAAGAACCGCTTGGTAGATAAAAGGGTTCTTGGTTTCAGGAAAGGCTCTTTAGACTGATGGTGATATATTGTTCCAACCCTTTTCAAAAAGGCTCTATACAGAACCATCTACAGCACATTCTTTATCACCTGAGGAGCCCTGTCCTGATGCATGAACGCCTTTAGGATTCTTTGAGTGTTTGTGGTTCTCTATGGAACCATTCTCTTTACTAGAGAGCCCTCCAAGAACCACATGTTATAAAGGGTGTATAAAGCAGAAGTCAGCTTCTCATTTAAATTCTCTGTTCCACCTTAAAAGATGCAGTAGTTATAGATTGCGCTCCAGGTGTAACTGCTGCAGCATTTAAGGTGGCACAAAAAGTTTAAATGGGAAGCTGACAGGTGCCAGTAAGGAACTGCTGCATCATTTAAGGTGGCACAAAAAGTTCGCATGAGAAGCTGGCAGACGCCAGAGTGAACTGAAACACCATTTAAGGTGGATCGAAAAATGAGAAGCTGACAGGAATCTGTATGGAACTGGTGCAGTGTTTAAGGTGGAACGGAGAATTCGTATGAACGGCTGTCAGGCGCCACAACAGAACTACTGCACTATTTAAGGTGGAACGAAAATTCCCATGAGAAGCTGACAGGCGCCAGTAAGGAACTACTGCACCATTTAAGGTGGAAAGGCGAATTTAAATAAGAAGCTAACTTTAAACGTCAGCTTAAGCTGACTCTCCTAACAGGTCAGAGAGACTGGAGTATCCAGCCAGGTCTGATTTGTTTCCATTACTGACCACGCTTATAAAACAGGAGGTGATCATTTATGCACTGCGCTGGGAGGAACTTCAGAAACTGGTACTGCTTGTTCTGCTGCTGTATAAACTTTCATTCTCTCTGAAGTCCTCACATCCTCCTCTCTGCTGCTGAGAACTTTAAAACCACAACAGCTCGGCTGGAAACTACTGAACACTCCAGTCTGGTAATTAAACTACAGCCCACAAAAGCAGACACAGCAAATCAAGCAACATCACCGTCCTTATTCAGTAGGAAGGGAACACGACAGACTAACACTGCGACTGTTTACCCATAAACAACGGCTCGTTTCTTCTAAAGCTGCAGCCTAACAAAGAAGCTCGTAGCTCAACACAGTTTAGTAGCCCGCTAAGCTTCAGAGGATGTTGAACTTACCAGAGGTGTCCATTATTACAGCAGTGATTTAGCCCAAATCCATCGTGCTGCTCATACCGACCTCCGGCCAGGACACAGTCTGAGCTGAAGCGTGAACCCACTGCTGTTTTCTCTGAGAGGGACGAGCCGGCTGCTCTTCTTCCTCTCTGCGCTCTCAGACTCAGTAACAGTCCAGTAGCCCCACCTGGCGGACACAGGGGAAAGCACAACCTCGTCCTGGGAAACCTTACTGCGCCCCGTTCTTTGTCTCCCCCTGGAGAGCCAGGGTGCTAGGCATACCCATATTAGCACACCCTTATGTTACTATCCTTCATCGGACTCATAGTCCATGTGGAATTACAAATGAATTCAGTCTACAAGTCATATGTAAAAGTTTGGGCACCTCTGATCAAATCACATTTAGTCAATTTTCTGAAGCTAAAATAAGTTATGGGCATTAGTAATGAGTTCTGTACATTTAGTAAACATTAATAATACATATTTAATTTCATTAATTTATTTAATAACTACAACAATAATAAAATAATAACAACAATAAAAGAAAACAACAACAATTAAACATTTATATAATAAAAAAATAATAATATAATAAAAAAATATTTTTAAATTAATATGTATTTTAATGTATAGTAAAACATCATCTTTAAGTTTGTTCCTTTTAGAGGACACGTTAACTTGTGTTCACTCAGAAAATCAATAAAATATGTAATTTTACAGGCTTTCAAACTCGCACTCTAATTGGCTATTTGGCTACTGCGGCCCAATTGATTAGTGCAATCTCCCTGGTTCACTGCTGCTCTCTCTCTCTCTCTCTCTCTCTCTCTCTCTCTCTCTCTCTCTCTCTCTCTCTCTCTCTCTCTCTCTCTCTCTCTCTCTCTCTCTCTCTCTCTCTCTCTCTCTCTCCCTCTCTCTCCCTCTGGTTCGCTTTCTCGCTCTATTTCATATGCTAGGGTTCCAATCAGTCCAGTATTTCAAAATAACCTCTTTCAAAGTCCACTTTGATCTGAAGGGGGATTCCACCACATTTCCACAGTGTCTACATAATGAATGGTTCAGATATGAACAAGATCATTCAGAGTGGTTTGATGTGAAACGCTCTGCTCTAGCTCAGTGTTTCTCAGCCCAGGTCCTAGAAGCACCCTGCCCTGCACATTTTAGAGGGTTCCCTGCTTCAACACACCACCTACAACTCTGAAAGGGCTTGTTACTGAGCTCATAAGTTGAATCAGGGGTGTTGGGAGCAGGGATTGTACTACAATGTGTAGGGCACGGTGCCTCCAGGGCCAGGGTTGTAAAACACTAGAGAAACCTACAGAGATGGAATCCCTCTCTAACCATCCTCCCACAAAGTTCTAATAAGATGCATTTCTTGTCATTGCACAGTGTACAACGAAATTGAGCAGTGATCCAACGGCACTTTACACATAAAATAATTAACATATGGCTAAAATATATCAAGTGTAGAATTGTGAGAGAGATAATAAATAAATAAATAAATAAATAATTTGTGTCATGTGTCATACTGACATGTGTAAGCCCACCGATCACTTAGGGTAGTGAATAAAATGGCTGTATCGCAATCGGTGTTCCTATAAACACCATAGAAATCTGAGTCTGTAGGTTTTAGCACTAAATTAATTACAGTAATTTTGTAACACTGGTTCCCCTTTAAGCACATGCGGACACGGGTTCCCCTTTAAGCACATGCGGACACGGGTTCCCCTTTAAGTACATGCGGAAACTGGTTCCCCTTTAAGCACATGCGATCGTATGGTTCAGTTTTTGCATTAATCGGTATAAGTACGTCACATAACGGAGTGAGAATCTGCTTGTCTGTGCTAGACTGGCGGCCGCTCCAGAGCGTTTCCTGCCTTCCGCCCATTGAACACTGGGGCAAGGCTCCAGCACTCCCCCGTGACCCGGAAGGACTAAGCTGTGTAGAAGATGAGTGCGCGAGAGAGACTCTGTTTGTCCACTAGTTCATCTAATCTTGTACAGTCCTGAACAAAGTCTATCTTCACAGCCGTCGTGTCTTGTGAAAGATTCCTTTTCCTCCTTTTACGTGACTCTTCTTTTGATCAGTGCACTTACAGGAGCCGTGATGAAGGTGCTCTCCAGCGTGCGTGTTTTTATTACGCACTGTTTTAGTTAATTCTCAGTGCAGACGCATTGCAGCACTAGAATCACATGCAGGACTTCTCACTCGAGGATTACACTTCAAACAGAATCATTTATTACCTCACCTAGAGCTCTTCTCCCTCCAGGGCTGCTTCTCTTCATACTTACTTTGGAAGAGTGTGTAAATGATACTGCTATCACAACCAGCAAAGTCCAGCAGCTTCAACTCTAATCCTGAGCTATAAACTCCAAATTAGTGAATGAATAAAAACACATAGCACAGTCTCAACAGACATCGGACAGCAGAGTGACCTGAATCCTGTTCAGCAGTCTAATCCCAAACAGCCAGGCCAGGGTTTTAAGAGGGGAAGATGAACCACTTTGAACATGAAATTTAAATATTAATCTTGGGATTTGACCTTAGCTTTTATCTGTTCATCATTTTCAACATTTTACCTGCTTTAAAGTGTAACATCTGGGATATTTATTGAGCTATATATGATATGGGATGTTTATTGAGATACAGAAGTAGCGTCTCTCAGTATGGCATCATGTTGCTATGTTTGCTAACCCATAGATGTCTCGGTATGGAGTTGTAGAGGTTTCTGAAGGTGTCCTGTGATAATCCATCCCATACATCTTCAATATTTCCAGTTCCTGCAGATTGTGCGGTAGTGATGGAGGTGGAATGACACAAGACCTTCTGGACATATGAGTTCTTCTATCCACTGCTGCCAACAGCATACTGTGGTAGTATCTGCAAGGCAGGTATGGTGGACAATAAGACCATCCTGCTTCCTGGAGCCCTACAATACAACCCCTCTGGAACTCTTCCAACTGCTTGAATTGCTTTTGTACTCCTCTTTAAGGCAAACCTCACATGCTACCAACACAACAGCCTGAGTCAGTATGCAAAGCATGCACAACAAGTCAAACCTAAATAGTCAGTCAGCTACTGAGCTAAGGCTGGCCCTTGTTTATGTCACATGTGTGAAACTTGAATCATTCACATGTCTCACAATGTCAGATCAAGTTTCATTCCTGTTGGTTGATTCCTTCTGGGTGCAACTACTGTATGCTTTCAATGATGAGTGCATATATACAGTGGGGCAAAAAAGTATGTAGTCAACCACTGATTGTGCAAGTTCTCCTACTTAGAAAGATAAGAGAGGTCAAACAGGTGTCATTTATAACAGTAACAAGTGGAGGACAGAAGAGCTTCTTAAAGAAGAAGTTATAGGTCTGTGAGAACTAGTCTTGCTTGTTTGTGACCAAATACTTATTTTCCATCATAATTTACAAATCAATTCTTTAAGAATCCTACAGTGAGATTTCCTGGGGATTTTTTTTCGTACACTTCATAGTTGAAGTGTACCTATGATGAAAATGACAGACCTCTCTCATCTTTCTAAGTAGGAGAACTTGAATAATCAGTGGCTGACTAAATACATTCTCTGTATGAGTGCTGTGTGTGTTGTGCGAGTACTAGTGGATCTGGCACAGCAGTGCCGCTGGAGTGTTTAACTTTTCGAACCCTAAGTCTGCGATTCGTAGGCAGTTTACATGGCTCTGTCCTGTACTCAGTAAGTCACTGAAGGGTTAAACGACTACCACGATATATGGCTCGTGCCTGTAAGTTAACCTGTCCTGACTTATGAAGTATTAGACAGAGCTATGCCAACTACCTATATAGACTTGGGGTTCTAAAGAGTAAACACAGTAACCAATCACTATTAGAAAACCTTTTGTTTTTTTGCATATTTTAGCCTTACGATAATTTGATTGGTTGAATCACCTGATAGTCTTCAGATGAGCAGCATTTAATTACCCTGTTTATTTCTTTGCTTGTTTGTTTAGTTAAAATTCTGTGTGATTTATGTTGCATCATAGCTTCTAGAGATGAGTTTTCCTTTCTGAACAGGTCACACTTTCTCTAGGAAATCTAATCATGCTGCTCTCAGTCCTCCTGCTGCTGCTGAGATAGCACTACCAACAACCGTCGCAGCACCAGATATGGAAGCTGTTGTGACAGCTGTAAGTAGGCAGAGTCCACAGACACGCCTTTGTTAGCAGACACGTTACCAACTGCTTTAGCGCCACATGCAGGTTACACAGGAGAGCCAGTTCTACTGACTTTACAGCATTTCTGAATAATTTCATCTTCAGACATTTAACAAGGTCATTCAGAGAGACGTAAGGGGAGACTATCCTAATGTCAGAACCGTGCACAGTGATGATGATAAAGGCTGTTCCTCTGATTGCACCTGAATTATTACGAGCAAACACCAAAAGTTTCTTATAAAATTACAGTAAAATACTGACAGCAGGGTTTCATCATTCTCACTGCCTCCTGGCATCATCTATTTGCAGATTGCTTTACTCAGCCTCTACGTGTTTTATGTTCATATATGCAATTTATAAATACAATTTAAATCAAAATAAGAAAATTCTGTTATTGTTTTTAAGAATTGAACGTTTTTTTGTTTTTTTTTTAAACTTTTAAAAAAGTGTTTCCTTTGGGGGGTTTTAATGACCAATGTTATAATTTCACATTTGAGGCATTTAGTAGACGCTCTTATCCAGAGCGACTTACAACCGTGCTTAGTGTTCCGTTGGATAATATTCCAGCTAGTAGGAAGTTTAGAGCCTAAAACTCACCATGAGCTCAGACACTGCCCGAACAGGGGGCCAGTGCTGTGTACAGCTTGTGTAAGCTCTGTTTGCTAGTCCTGTAATGGCTATATATATTTTTTTTCAGTCCAATAGTGATGAAATGGAAAGAATGTTAAATCATCGTATTTAAATAAAATAAACATGATTAGGTGTAGTAGGTGTAGGTGGTAGGTGGTGGCTTTGTTTGTGTTATGGTTTTGTTAACTCAGTAAATTTCTATACAACAAGCTTATTATTAGTTATTGTGCAGAATAAAAAAAAAGGATTTTGGGCCAAAACATTTAGCAAGTCATGAAACATCGTTACGGGCATTATGCTGCATATTCATAATATTTCTTGTGGGGTGTAGCTTTTAGAGCTATTACATGTCTTGCAACTTAATTCTAACAATAATATTAATAAACTTTATTTATAAAGCACTTTTTATTCAGGTGGTAGCTCACAGTTAATATAAGAGAATTAAAAGTATTAGTTCAAATTGTAGCCAAAATTAGAATACAGATTAAATTTAGACGGTCAGTATCTGCAGATCTGAAACCATAAACAGAGCTGAAACATAGGCAGACATGCTGTAAAGTAAGGAGGTGCTTACAGTCATTTAGAGCTTTGAAAATGGGTAGCAGAGCTATAGAATCTACACTACAGGTACAGGTAGCCAGTGCTGCTGTTTTAAAGGAGGAGTGGTATGAGCTCTCTTGGTTGTTGTAGGTAGGAGGCGTGCTGCTGTGCTTTGCAGTCTGGGGAAAAAAGGTTGTTTAGGAGGTCCGGTAAGAAAAGCATTACAGTGATCAACTCTGCTTGTAACCAACACAAGTTCATTCTGAGCTACAGAAGGCCAGACATGGGCTACTTTAGTGACCGCGTTTACATCCGGGATAAAACATAGTCTAGGATCTCCGGTGGTGGACAGCCGTAAAGCATATGTGTTTCTACAGTAGCTGTTTTGATGTATCTTTACTAAACTTTTTTTTTTCAACTCTGATACATTTAAAACTCTAATATCTCACTTTTTAATCCAAATCTGTTCTTCCTTTTGGCTTACGTGTGTATAAAAACGTAACATGGCTGGTGAAGTGAGACCACCAATCAGGGTACAGGGGTCACTTTATTTTGAGCTTGTTTTCACCTGTTGAACAGAGCTTGGTTCTAGCTAATAGAACCTGTTCTCCTTCAGTGTTTTGTGCTTATGATCATTTGAATAGATGTCAGTGTCAGACTAATGATGTGTATATTGCACTTATACCATGACCTTTCTTCTCTTTAGGTATGAGCGCCGGGTTGGGATTGCTTAGTAGTGCACTTAAGCTTTATATCGTCACTGTCCAAAGAAAAACAAGTATCTCCATATTTTTGTCGATTTTCCCTTTCATGCATCGTTTGAACACAGCAGCTGGTGTTTACACTGTGTGAATGTTTCATGATTAATGGACCAACAGAAATGGGCCAAAACCTCTTGGAAATATGTCTGGTTCCATTGACTTCCATTCAAATTAAAAGAGGTTTTTGCTCTCTCCTGTAAAGTTGCCATTTTGGAGATACTTGCTTTTAATTGTTAATATTAATAATTGTTCTCTCTAGGTATCAGCACTGGCCCTTGTTTGGGCAGCGTCTGAGCTCATGGCGAGTTTTAGACTCTAACCTTTTTATACTAGCTGGGAAACATTATTCAATGTCTCTTCACCTAAAATGAGCTGATTAAGAGTCTTGTTCCAAAAATGATAAAAGGATATTAGAGCCATAATAAATCATGCTCCTGTTACTCTCCATACTGAAGTACATTTGAAGGTGAATACTTTAGTAATTTTACTCCAGTGAAGGTCTAAAGGGAGGAACTTTTACTGGAAGAATATTTTGCTTTGGGGATCTCTACTTTAACTCTGCTACATGGCACGTGTACTTCGTCCATGACGAACATGACGATTACACACAGGTTTTGAATTTTGTTGTATCTGTTTTAACTTAATCTGAATTGTGCAGGAACCTTGAACAATCCGTGGAACTACCCTTCAAGTATTGTAGGTGGGGGATCAACGTTCCTTAGAAATAAATTCAGAAAAGCGGAAACACAAGATGGTTTTTGTTTGGCTCCCAGCTGGATAGAACAGCTGCAGATCTTAATATCTATACATACGTTATTTTGGGGAATGAATGAGAAAACTGGATCAGTTATAGATGTTTGGTTGGATGATTACAGTTTACATGTAACAAATTCTAAAGCTGATCAGATCAGTGAATAGGGAGGAGTCAGCTAGTCAGCAGATTTTCAATAAACCTTGGTATTGATATTCCTGATAATGATGATGCTAATGATGACGATGTTAATGATGATGCAGATGCTGATGATGATGCTAAAGGTGATTATGATGATGATGATGTTAATGATGCTGATGCTGATAATGATGATGCTGCTGCTGATGATGATGTTAATGATGATGATGCTGATAATGATGATGATGCAGATGCTGATGATGATGCTAAAGGTGATTATGATGATGATGATGTTAATGATGCTGATGCTGATAATGATGATGCTGCTGCTGCTGATGATGTTAATGATGATGATGCTGATAATGATGATGATGCAGATGCTGATGATGATGCTAATGGTGATTATGATGATGATGATGTTAATGATGCTGATAATGATGATGATGCAGAGGCTGATGATGATGCTAATGGTGATGATGATGATGATGATGATGTTAACAATGCTGATGATGGTAATGCTAATGATAATGCTGCTGCTGCTGATGTCACTGATGATGATGATGGTAATGCTAATGATGATGATGATGATGCTGATGCTAATGATGATGGAGATGTTATTCAAGTGCATGAGAGTGCCTGCTATTCCCACAACATCAAATCTGCAGGGAACAAAAGCAGGTGCGATTCTTCACCGTTTAGACCCAATTAGCGCCAAACCTCAAGGTGCTTGTAATTAGCTCATTGTTTTACTAAGGATATAAACGGAACAGCAACATTTCAGTTTGTGAAATGGAGTTTTTGTGGTCACAGCTGGGACAAGAGGGTGTCGAGAAATAACACGTCTCCACAACAGGGGTCACTGTTGTGCTTCAATGGCACTTTTAATAAAACAGACATTTCATCTTCACAACAGCAATGTCTGGACATGGAGAGGAAGGGGAAAGTGGGTCAGGGCTCTCTGTGCTGGCACGCTGGTTTGCTCTTGTTTGACTCGGGAGTTATTTAAAAGGAGACCTGGACAGGTTATTGGACACAGTGAAGGGAAGACAAGGCGAGTGCTGAAGGCTCTCTCTTTCATTTTGAACTCAGAAACGCTCAGTCCAGCACAAAGAACCCTGACCGTCTGACCGGTCTCTCCCTCCCTCTCCTTTATTTACAGATAAAATTACATACATTCATTGATTTCACTAGGTAACAAAGCTGATCAGTCAATATTTTACAGAGATCCATTTTCATTCATGTCTCACTTCTGCTTTTGTGACTCTTTTTTTCTGCCTTTCACTCTTTCTTTAGCCTCTTTTTTCTTGGCACATGAATTATAGCTCATTTCTAATGACCCCCTAACCCTGTGTTGATCCCATAAAACAATATGTATAAGTATTTACATAAGCAGTAATCTTTTAACTACGCCATCACAAAAACCATGACACCACTTCCCACCCGTTCCCTCATCGGCCCCGCCCACATGTGTCCCAAAATCCATTCCAATGAAAAAAAGCAATAAGACCAAAAATGAGAACTCACCCTAGGCTCGCTGCCCCATTTAAACGCTGTATAGGCCTCACCCACCCCCTTTTAAAAGTGCATGCCTAGATTCAACAATTTAAAAAATGACAATGCCTGTACAGAAAAAAGGACCCCCAAATATCTTACCCTGCCCCGCCCCCACCCCCAAACATGGTGCGTGGACTAAAATTACGGTTTCTTTCTTCTTGAGTCTTCTTTTTTCTCAAATTACTAGACTGTGTCGGGTGGCCGTAGAAAGTCTAGAAGGTGGTTCTGACAGCAGTGGGACTGTTGAAGAGGGTCTCTGAGGCAGCATTTGGTAATGGGACAGTTGGGAGGGGTACTGCTGTTGAGAGTCAAAGGTGACGGGGGCTAGGATGGCCGTTATGGTAGAGCTTCTGCTTGATGTGCACCATGTTTCCGCTGGAGTCTTCCAGCTGTCGTAACTGTGCACGTCTGCGCAGATCCCGCAGGTTACAGAACTGAGGGAGCCAGGACCAGGACGGTGTGTCTGTGAATGCAGAGAAGCAAAAGAAGTAAATTCATTAATTAGATAAGGGTGGCCAAATAGGACTCTTTAGAGCGATGTCTTAGAACAGTGCTTCCCAATCCTGGTCCTGGAGGACCCTCTTGCCCTGCACATTTTAGTGTATGCTCTGCTCTCAACACACTAGATCCTGCTAATCCGCTAATTAACAAGCCCATCCTGAGTTGAAATGGGTGTGCTTTGGCAGGAAAACACAAAAATGTGCAAAGCTGGGGGTCCCCCAGGACCATGGTTGGAAACCACAGCGAGAAGTGGATGTAAGGGTCTTATTAACATGCAAATAACCTCAGCTTACAGTAAAATTTTCAGCAATTAAATGATCTTCCTACATCTAAACCACTAACGACTTGTTTCTGTATTTAGCATTCTTTATGGTGGGAGGTAGGGTTGCCAGGTCCAGAGTATGTCTCCAGCCCAAAGTCTAAAAGCTGGGAACAAATCTCACTTCACTTTTTTTTATTGTCACATTACATTTTCACAGGTGTGAAGGTGAGTGAAAAACATAGGTGAGTAGTCCCTTACAGTACTTAAATACAAAAATATACATTAGACAATAAATATATACAATACTAACCACTAAAATCGCTGTTTATACTAATGTACAGTTGTTATAAAAACCATAATATATCCAGATGTACATATTTCCATTTAGCACTATGGCAAGGCTGAGGTAGATGACAGATGCAGGGTATATACATATATATATATATTCATACACTATATACTGTATATTCATACATTACAGATACACTACAGATATCATACACTACAGATATACAGATATACAATATGGATGGAAGAAAACAGTAGGTCAGTCTATATGTGCAGTATAAATATGCTAAATGTAAAGTGCAGAGCGATGATTGTCCATGGAGATCATCGTTTAAATCTTGATTCTTTACAGTTTCCCCTTGGAACTGCATTTTCCAACGAGCAAATTTGGTGGGGGTATTGCAAATCTTGCAAACCTGACAGCAGGTAGACCCCCTGTACCAAACATTCCATAGCATAACCAAACGAAAAGTGAAACCACATGATTCTACGTAACCAGCTCTTCGGTAGGTACCTGTGCTCTAAGCTTGATTGTGGGACATGAAGAACTCTCACAGGGTGTAAATTTCACTTCACAACGGAATTAAATTATTAATAAAGATATTATAAGAGATCTGACATTGTGGAAAGGGTGGAAAGAGGGGTGGTTGTTTTGACCATAATGTCAGCATTAACTCGCCTCCCACATATTACTTTTAATTTTATTTATCAAATTTTATTTTGAAATTTTTCACGACTTATAGAACCTTCACTTAAGCTTATTAGGGATTCCTCTTACCTTTACATTACATGGCGGTTCTATAAACATTATACAAGAACATAAGGTTCTTCACACGTCCACACCTCATTTACCAAAATATTTCCTGTTGTGAAATAACCATTCACTGAAGGGCTCAAAGTGGCTCCTCTTTGCTGTTACCTAAAGAACCCCTAGAACCCCAGAGAATGGGGTTACTGACTTCATAACATATTTCGTTTTTCTCAGAGTAGAAGTGAAGCTGTATTGCTTTGTCTTATTTTTCATCATTGGATAACAGGATCCCCCACGTTTTACAGAATAGATAAACTCATCTTGACTGAACATGCCCATGTACTAGACAGGCACCTCTTCTAATTAGTAAATTCAGCTACTTTATGATGCACTTAAGTGTTCAGTTGTGCACATACAGCTTGAATAATCTCCACAGAAAAATCTCACCAGTGGGATTAGACACTCAATATCACAATGGCCTACCACCAGCTAGAGCAGTGGTTTTGAACTTCAGGCCAGTAAACCCACTGCACTCTGCACAGTTTCCAGTAGTATTTGCCCCAACACTACTAACTCAGCTCTTGAAGTATGGAATAATGATCTCATGAAAGGAATCAGGTGTGTTTGGCCAGATACGTACTTGCAACTGTGTATAATTTAAATACCACTGGGATGGAAGGCTATGAAGCCACCCTAACACTGGGCTATGGAGCATTGGAACTGCATACGGATTAAGCTCCTTCCAACACCTTTGGGATGAGTTTCCACATAACGCAAAAGGCAGTTAGTACGGAGCTCCTAAAGGACATAGTGTATTTATTTAGGTCTAGTTTACACCACCAGATACAGGGATACCACAAGGCACTATGTGGGACACACCATAGTACTATCAAGAGAGCATCAGATATAGACATGGCATATTTTAGTATCTGGTGCTCTCTTGATAGGCCCAGCTGATCTGATGTTTGCCTATTAGTAACACATAGTATCTGGTGCTCACCACATAGTATCTGGTGCTCACCACATGGTATCTGGTGCTCACCACATGGTATCTGGTGTCCAGATTTCTTACCTAAATAAACGCACAGCATTTGTTTCAGATGCTCCATAAATTGATGTTTTATTAATGGCATAAAAAATTTATAAAATAGAAACGCAATGAGGCTTTAATATGACAGCCGTAATTAACTGAATTAAGGATTAAATGATTTTGTAATTACAGCAATTAAACACATTGTGTGGTAAATCTCTGCTACATGAGAAGAGTGAAGCGGCAATAGTGTTGATAAGTGAAGAGAAATAAGGCTTAAGGATTAGACCTGGAGACACCACACTGAACAGAGAGAGAGAGAGAGAAAGAGATCCCCAGACAGCCCTGCCCCTCACCGATGGCCGTGCTAGAAAGGAGGGGATGGTTATTTATAGCATTCTATGGGTATGCCATCCACAAGGACTCTGGTGAAGGGTATTCAGAAGAAGCTAATAAACAAAGGCCGTGATTTTATATCCTTCATTTGAATAGAAACACCCTGGCTCAGATGCCACAGGATACACACGTGAATGCAATCATAATGAACTGTATGGAGCAAATGTAGCACAGGCTCTGTTCAAATTAGCATATCACACATCAGGGCAAAGACTTGCCTTCTATAGGTGGATTTCTTAATGATACAAATGCATACAATCACCACACAAGCACCGAACATACTGAACACACATTTATTACAGACCATTAAACCCCAAAACAGAGAACTGGTGAGGAATAAGGGCAAGGATACAGCACAATGCCCTCGGTTAGTGGTCTGTGGAGGAACGAGTGGGGGTGGGGTGGGGGTCATTGAATTAGAGAATAAGAGCTATAAAAAAATCAATGTGTACTTCCCTACGCAGTGTGTGTGTGTGTGTGTGTGTGTGTGTGTGTGTGTGTCATCTCACTCACACATGTCTCCCCCTTGCTTGCCTTCTCTTTCCAGCTGCTCCCTTTCTATTTTTAGCACTCACGAAGCGAGAGGGTGCAGGAGGAGTGAAAGTGTGTGTATGTGTGGGGGTGGGGATGTAACAGCATCTTACCCCCCTCCGTTCTCTGTCTCTGTCTCTCTCTCTCGCTCTCTCTCAGTCTCACCTCCGCTTCTCTATCTCAGAGAGGCTAAATGAGGCTGACCTGCCATCAACGTCATGAATTCACAGCTCCACTGCGGGGGCATCCCCACAATTCCTCATCAGCCTCTGCTGGTTAATGAATCAATGCATCATGGTATCATTTTATCCAGGGTTGTTTTGAGGCACATGTCTACAGCCCAGACATACTCTGGAGTTTCTTCAGGGGGGTTTTCAGTCAATACAGCGGACATAGGTCTCTTCATATGGGATCGGCCTGAAGAGGATGGGTTCCCCCTTGAGCCTGGTTCCTCTCAAGGTCTCTTCCTTACTCTAAAGGGAGTTTTCCTTGCTCATGGGGGGCTAGGTCCCGGATTTCCTTTCTTACCTCTGTACATAGACTCAGTGTTTCTTTTCCTTCATATAAACTGCTTTTTTGTGAAGCTGCTTTGAGACAACATTAGTTATAAAAAGCGCAATATGAATAAATATTGATTGATTGATTGACCATCCCACGGAAACAGTTTAAACTGTGCTTCCATAGTATAAAAAACTTGAGCTATTGGGTCCAGCAATAACCTATTATTCTGGTGTTTAATAATTATCATTATTCTGTTTTTTATTATAGAGTTTGGTGATTTCCATGTTCCAAATGCACCTGCTAAACTGCGTAAACAACTGATAAGTTAAAACAGGTGTTTTTAAGCATATGTGTCATGAACTGTTCCAGACTCCACCCCTCAGGGTTGGGATAGAAGAATCCTAATATACACGTACTGAGCACTGAGAAACACCTACAGTGTATCTACACTAATACTCTATTTTGTCGGCTTCATTTACCATGTAGGAGCAGTTTGTAGTTCTACAATTACAGACTGTAGCCCATCTGTATTTCTGCTGCTTTGTTACCCTTCTCAATCGTCAGGACCACCACAGAGTAAGTATTATGTTATTAGGTGGATCATTCTCTGTGCTGGTGTAAGTGGATTAAACACAGCACCACTGCTGGAGTTTTTACACACTGTGTCCACTCACAGTCCAATCAGTTAGACACTACCACTGTGTTGGTCCACCTTGTAGATGTAAATCATAGGTCGCTGACAGCTGGAAAGTTGGTGGACTATTCTTAGTCCAGAAGTGAAACTGAGATGTTTAAGAACTTAATCAGAACTGCTGTGTTTGGCTATTCATACCAGCACAGCATAAAACTTGGTGTTTCAGATGAGCAGCAATCAAAAGACACTCATCATCAAAACACCGCTTCCATAGGTTCAGCTCAATAAATATTGCCCATTGTTAATTATTTATTAACATTTACGGTATTTAGCTGACGCTCTTATCCAGGGCGGCGTACAGAGCGTATCCAGAGCGTATCCAGAGCGACGATTTTACAAGTAGGCCAATGTAGTGTTAGGAGTCTTGCCCACAGACTCTTATTTGTGTAGCACAGCATAGTCACTGACCCCAGGATTCGAACCCCAGTATCCCACGTGTGGTGGTGGCTACTTGGCGGGTAGTGGTGTTATCCGCTGAGCTACACCAACCACAGGTAACCTTTATCTTCCTTTCCAATAACATTGCAATCTGACACTTCCTTCTGGGTGCCATTAGTCTTTTGATGATGAGTGTACATTAAAACTAAATAAATATTACATTTACTTTCTGGAACTCTGGTTCATGTTTGGGTAAGGGAACAATTTGTAAGACTTTCCATCAAAGTTAGCATGCTAACCAGCTAGCTTTATCCATTAGACCACCATGGGCTGATGCTTTTTGTCCCCTATGTTGAAGGTTCTGCTCCCAGTTAGAACATTTAAGGGCAGGTTACGACCTTTATGGCCACTACCATCCACTCTCGGCAGGAGTCCACGTTCGGCAGCGAACAAAACACAGCATATAAACAGAAGCTAAAAAAAACAACCCATTGCTGCAGCTTTCTACTGCTGGATACACTCTTGAGGGATGAAGTGTGATGCTGAAGAGAAAGGAGGAGGGACTGGGCCTTTTAGTTAAGCCTTTGGTAGTTATTTTCCCTGCTAACTGTCATAACTAATTGTCTGTGTGTTTTCTTTGCCGGAGCTGAGCTAATGCCCAAACTCTTTGGTTTGTTGTGGAGCTACAGCCCATCCTGTGCACTCTGATGCCATTGCCTCACCTGCCTCGGCCGGGTGCCACTGCCTGCCTGCTGAACAGTTCGCCTACCCTGAAGGTTGTTCTTTCTATTGTGCTGTGCGGGGGACTTCACCTGCATCCCACATGCCCATCCAACGCTCTTGCTATGTAATTACAGACGGTTCTGACTTCTCCTCCTCTGCCTCAAAAACACTCAACACTTTTCCAGTTAATTCTACTGGACAGTCATGTTAGTCTTCCATTTAACAGTTACTAATAGTTCTTATTCAATATTGCATATAATTATAATCTCTGATCCTTTTTGTGTTTGCTGCAGGGTTGATCTAAAGAGGATAGGTTGCCCTTTTGAGTTTTGGTTCCTCTCCAAGGTTCTTCCTTTTGCTCTGAGGGAGTTTTTGCTTGCCACTGTCACCTTTAAATAAATAAATTGGACTTGACTTGGTTTGACTTGACCATATAATAGGGGTGGACACCACAGCTTTCTGGTTGCATCCTCTTACATGTTGCTCTTTAAATCTCTACAGAACTACGTAAGGCTTCTTTTGATGTCATTTTAAGAGTGGGCAACAAAGTAGTTCCACAAAAACAGGCTCAGGTTTGTAGGTATATATACCTAATATATTTTCATATTTTGAGCAGCAGTATTCAAAAAGTGTGGATCTTGTATCTTTCTGGGATATGATCATATTTAACGTACGTCCATTACCATATGTGTTCACAGGCCACAGATATAAGCGTGACCTGTGTCTACACATGACTGGAATACTAAAAGAAGCTACACACTCCTGTTTAACGCTTCTGTGTTGCTTAATTTTTTGCAATTTTATCCCTCCTTTGCTCTTTTATCCTCAAGGATCTCCAAACACCTGCCCATGGGATGGTTAGTACACGCTGAAACTGAAAGCATTCTCCCTTTCTGAAAGCAGCACTTACGTTTCCAGACACAACATATGTACCTCTGTGCCCCAGCGGACCGAGATGACTGTAACAAACAACTGCTGTGTCACCTGGTGGTTGGGTCACATCGACCCAAAGCACACTTTTCACTCCAATGACTGCAACACCATCAGCGAAGAAACAGCAGCAACAGTATAAGAAAAGTATTCACCGCATCATGCAACAAATTCAGATGTCTGAAAAAATTAAGTTCATCTGATTTGTCTATAAACATCCATTCACTCATTCCCTTATCTTCCAAGCTGCCTATCCATGTGGGTCACGGGATGTTCTAGGGTCAGCGCTTACTGGGTAAAAGGTAGAAAACACCCTGGACAGGCCACCAGTCCATCACAGGGCAGACACACAGACAGAGGCTGGATTCGAAATGGCACACTACCATCCTGCATACTCCAGTAGTATGTACTGTACACTGCACTCTGCCCCCTGTGTGTAGTATGCAGTACAGTATCAAGAATTGGCCTTACAGAGTAGCATACTAATACAGTCACATGACCAGTTACCTCACATTTATCTCAGAGCTGTCTCCACTGTCCACAGCTAGCTGTTGCTAACACTCCTAAGTTCATTTGAAATATGTTAAGCCTAGCTATTAGATCCATAGACATAGACATATCCTCTAGAGGGAACAAACCTATATACAGCCGATGGAGTGTGGAAGATGTGGCCAGGCAAAGCGGCCATGCAAAGAGGCTCTCAGGAGGCGCTGTGATCACTGTGTGATCACTGTGTGTATGTTCTTCGTCATTTAAAACATTTACATGCCTTTTGTGTTAGGCTGTGTGTTGGGCTGTGGGTAAGATAGTGGTGTTTATGTATTAAGCAGAAATGTGTGGCTGTTGGTTGACTAGTCCCTGTTCTACCATCCTTCTGTGCAATCAAAAAGCATTCATCTGTACAGCGCAGTGTTTCCCACATCTTCTTTTACACCAATGTAACTATATAATTTTTAGTGAACTTTACAAGCTGGGGAAAAAAACTAAACATGAAAAGTAAAATATGCCACAGCCTTAGCGAGGGCCACCTTTTTACTGAATCTCCAGTATGTTAAATTCAGCAATTTCCAGTAATCATGCATTAAAATGTGCAGAGGTCTCACCAGGACATCCACACTTCTGTATACCGAGCACACTGTCCCTGAGTATTGAAGTGACGGTGGGTGGGACATTAAGTATTTCTTGCTGCTTTGTAAGCATTTGTTATTAGTTTTTATTTTCTGTCCACATGTTACAGGTATTTTTATTTTTACATTTCGTCTGAAATGCTTGGGTATTCCAATCAGGTGTTTTGTATTAGTTTGTAATTAAAAACATTACTGACAAAGAAATATTGATATATTCAACACGTGTCTAACTTGTAATATATATTTGACGTATGTGTAAATATTACATTTATTTCATCTACATATGAATTCAGTATGTCAATATACAATATGTCAGTTCAATGTTTTGATATGCTGTATATGTGCAAATTGCCATTTATTTTTTTTATATCTTTTATAGCACTTCATGTACAGTCTTGCTTGAAAGTTTAAGAACTCTTCATATATAAAAATTTCTATATTTCTCCATATATATGTTAATCTAAAACCCACAGACATGTAATACTGGATTATTTTCCTCTAATACACTTGGTTATCCTTATCTACTTTTAGGACTTAAAGACAAAAAAAACGAATAGTAAAAATCGAATTGAAATTAAATGTAAGAAACGAAATGTTTTACGTCATATATATGCCAAAACATAGAATTCAACATAACACTTAACATTAACAAACTTTCAAGCACCACTGTATTTTAAAACTTCACACCTATTGCACATATGTAATATATTATGACCCTATATATCTAAAAATATATTTCTTCCATATAGAATATTTATAGTCTTGTAGTTACACTGTTTCAGTTTTGTGGGTTTTGGGGACCTACCTGCTGGAACAATGCGTTTTCTAACATTTACAATTAAAAGAATATTGAAAGAGTCGATTAAAACTTGGTGTTTCTTACAAAGACGTGAGTGAATTATTTGCCATTGTTCTAATGTCCTGATGAGAATAATGTTGATTTTGACATCGAGGTGGATCTTATCTTTGAGCCTATTAATGTGACGCTAATACATAAAGACATACAACATACTTCAGAAAACTGACTTTGAATCACGACAGCACACAGCTGCATACAAACTACATAACATAGTGTGTCTTGTTGCCTATATCTTTACAGGCTGAGGGCTTCGAAAGCTGTGAGTGCACATAGCAGCTTTCATCTCATTTGTGCAAAACTAAAGAAACAAAGTTCGAACACCGAAGACGACTTGGCTGTTCAGCCCTATTTGGGGAGTACAATAGCTTCTCTTTACAAAGTGATATCTTTAGTAGATGAAAAGAGCATGTACAATTACTGACACACTGATCAAACTTCAGTCACTGTATCTAAAGCCCAAGTGAAGAATCATTATCTTTAATAGACCATCAGAGCAGAAGGATCAATCCATCACCAAGCGTAGTGGGGGCATCCAGAAATTAAGACCCAACTGTGATTCTATTGACTGGATAAAACCCTTTTAAACATTGCTGAATTTGAACATTAGTGAAATCCTCCATTATGTTCTTTATGTACAGGTTCACACTACGGTCAACCCATTATATAAAAATACATTTCTACTGATTTCAGTTGTCTGTGAGATGAGGCCTTGAAATACATAATGACAATCAATTGCATTCAAATAGCAATCAAATTTACATTTACAGCATTTAGCTAATATTCCTATCCAGAGTGACTTACCAGGGTAATCATATTACAGGTAGGCCAATGTAGTGTTAGGAGTCTTGCCCAAGGACTCTTATTGGTGTAGCACAGCATCACCCAGACCAGGAATCGAACCCCAATCTCCCACATGGTGTGGTAGCTCACTGGCTAGCTCCACACCAACCAAATTTAAATTTAAGTAAGACAAATTGGTTCGGATTACCCATAACAATACAGGGGTGATGACATACCAAGAGCTTTCCTATAAATACAGTTTACTAAGCTGGCTGTAATACAGTACTGCGTTAATTGTCTTAAGTAGTGTTTGTAGTGTTAAGTAACAAAAATATATTCAGCGCTAATCTGAAATCTGAATATCAGACGTAATCCCTTTTTGTGTCTTAACTATGATAATCTTATTTGCCTGACTATCTGTATGTATCTGTACACACACACACACGCCAATCCACCGGCCACAACATTAGGTACACCGCCTTGTATCTACCATCACTGACCAGCTTATTACAATAGCTTCTACAATTACAGACTGTAGTCCATCTGTTTCTATCTTTCTTACGCACCATTCACTCTGTTATTAAAGGTCAGGGACTCCACAAGACCACCACAGAGCAGGTATTAATCAGGTGGTGGATCATTCTCAGCACTGCAGTGGCACTAACATGTTGGTGGTGTTAGTGTGTGCTGTGCTGGTGTGAGTAGTTCAGTTTTTTAATACCTCAGTGTCACTACTGGACTGAGAACACTCCACTAACCAAAACTATACAGCCAACAGCATCCTGTGGGCAGCATCCTGTGACCACTGATGAAGGACTAGTGGATGACCAACACATACTGTGATGCAGCAGATGAGTTACCGTCTCTATAGCTACAAGGTAGGAGGGTCTAATAGAGTGAATAGTGAGTGGACACAGTGTTTAAACACTCCAGCAGCACTGCTGTGTCTGATCCACTCACACCAGCACAACACACACTAACACACCAGCACCACATCAGTGTCACTGCAGTGCTGAGAATGATCCACTACCCCCATAATACCTGCTCTGTGGAGGTCCTGTGGGGGTCCTTACAGAAGAACAGGATGAAATGAGGCTAATACAGTATACACAGAATCAGATGAGCTACAGTCTGTAACTGTAGAACTACAAAGTCCTCCTGTATAGTAAGTGGAGCTGATAAAATGGACAATGGGCGTAAATACAAGGAGGTGTATCTAATAAAGTGGCCAGTGGGTGTATATACTTATGCAATTGAAATAACATTAACATGGTAACACCAACCGAACCACTGCCTTATCCTACAAAGTAATCACACATCATTTGAAACTAATAAAACACCTAAAATGGTTGTACTTTGGATCGCTCCCCGTTTTAGAGGCGACCTAAGCCTCTCCTTATCACACCATACTACAAAGCTGGGAGGGTGAAGGCAACCACGTGCATGTGAAGCGCCACTACATCTTTCCAAATGGCTGTTAACACAACATCACTCACTATGCTTAGCGAACAATGCTAACTGCCAATTCTGGTGGCTAGCATTACGCTAAGTGATAAGGGAGGTGAAAGCCAGTTATGTTCCCATTCCAACACCAGTTTTAACATGCCCTCATCAACTTTTCATCTTCCTTTCACCTCTAGGGAGCCCCCAGTGCCATTTTAAGGGTCATTTCATTACTTTGCACAACTTTTTTCCAAAAAAAGCTCACAGTAAGTCAGACTGCATCCTAAACCACACTGACAAGTCTTAAAGAACACCAGGATGCAGTTTGAAAAGGTTGAAAGAAGTTTTGTTGATTGTGAATGACTGAAGCTATTCGGCTCTGAGTTCTAGTGTTTGTTAGCAGTGTTAGCTTAGCTGCTGTAGTTGTAGACAGCAAAATTCAGACTCCATACATCTCCCAAACAACCGACTTCATTTAGGGTCAGCCGAAACACTGAACCATTCCTTTAACCATTGTTAAACCACAAACACAGTTGCTAGTTCTCCATGAAAGAAGATGAAATGGTTAATGCTGCCATTAGCTTGCCCTCGTTTCCTTACACTCATCACATTATGCAAATGATGAGCAACAGAAAAACCTTTTGTGTCCTTCTAATACTTCTAAGACTTGATTACTCATGACGCTGGACATACGGAGTGTCATCTCCAAAGCCTCTAATTTATTCCCTAAACATGAGAGGTGTTAGAGTGACTCATTTCTCCAAACACAGCTACTCGCACAAACAAAAATATCTCTTCATCTGCCGCGTTTTGAATCATAGAGCATGTCAATCCATGCACACGCATCCTTTAGCCTTTGTATTGACTCCTGTACATTTCGTTCATATCCCCCCGCCCCCCAACTGAATGGCCCCGTGATGCTCACCATAGTAGCGGCTGGCCCTCCAGGCCCTCACAGCGCAGTGTAACGCTCCGTCAAGCCACAGCAGCAGCCAGCTGATGCAGAAGCCTAGCAACAGCCCCAGCATGAGGTCCATCTCCTGCTTTGTCACACTGTCGCTCACAAAGTAGTTCTCCGATGAGTCCACCAACGAATGGTCCCCGTCGTATGGAATTACATAATGGACATGGTGTCTGAGATAGAAGAAAAAACATTAAACCTTGACATTCAGCTACAGATTAACAAAGAGACATGGAAACACTGACAGCAGTAAAGCACACAGACACCTGATGCACTTGGAGAGTCAGGAGAAAATAGATAGATAGATAGATAGATAGATAGATAGATAGATAGATAAATAGATAGATAGATAGATAGATAGATAGATAGATAGATAGATAGATAGATAGACAGACAGACAGGTAGGTAGATAGATAGATAGATAGATAGATAGATAGATAGATAGATAGATAGATAGACAGACAGACAGACAGACAGACAGACAGACAGACAGACAGACAGATAGATAGATAGACAGACAGACCGATGAATGAATGGATGGATCGATAGATAGATAGATAGATAGATAGATAGATAGATAGATAGATAGATAGATAGATAGATAGACAAACAGATCGATGGATGAATGGATGGATCGATAGATAGATAGATAGATAGATAGATAGATAGATAGATAGATAGATAGATAGATAGATAGATAGATAGACATTCTCGGTCAGTGTTTCCTTCAACAGTCACAATATTGAAAAAAAAAAAAAGAATGACGTCATATTTTCTAGTTAGCCAGCTGTTAAACTCATCGTCAATTGAATAGTCGCACAAATAGATGCTCCCAGAAGAAATCAACCGTCAGGAATAAAAGTAACGCTGTTTACGTTTGATGTAAACAAGGGCGCGTCTTATTGCTGTACCTGACTGACCCAACAGCCACGACTGTAAACACTGAACAAGCAATGATGCCCTCCATGAGTTGTCCTGTTCATGTAAAGACCATTGGCAGACGACTGCATGACGCAGGACTACATGCACACAGATTGTTACAGCGATAGCTCTTAGCACCACATCAACATCACCAAAGACTGCAATGGTGTCCCAAGTGTCAGTGACATCTTCAGTGATGGGTCCTGTTGTTGCCTTGATGGAAATGACCAGCAAATCTGTGTATGGAGGTACCATGGTCAGTGCCAAGATGAGCAGTTTGTTGTCACACGTCACATGTCCAGAGGCCTGGTGTCACACCACCTCCACCCCTACCACAAAATCTGCAGGAACTGTGAGAGAAAATTAAATCTGCATGGGATGGATTATCACAGGACACCATTAGGAACCTCTACAACTGTATGCCGTCTGGCATGTTGGGTTAGCCATACGGAGAGACACTACTTCTGTAAGTGTAGCTCAATAAATATCGCCCATATCAGTCTAAATTCATCATCATTTATTGTTCCTGATAACTTTTATCTTCCTTCTATTCTTCCAACTATTCCTTTAATGAGTGATTTTCTAATGAGCACCTAAATGCTATAACACGCTTCTTCATGTCAAATTTAGGATTTGTATGGTCTATGTAAACTGATTTAACAATCTTAGGACATTCTACACTTTTAAAAAAGGTCACTCGAGTGTTTGAGTCACGTCATGTCCAGTCAAATGATCTTTTTGTGTCATTCCCCAATATAACTTGTATAACTCAAATTTGAAAAGAAATGTCAATCTACAGTTGCTCCAGTAGCATATTAAACTACATAGACTACATAGACAGCAGATACATGACAGCGTGAGATGAGTGCAGACTATACATTAAATACACCAGAAAATAAATATACATGACAATAAATACTAGACAAGACAACAAAACAATATATTTAAATAATAAACATCATATATATGTAGAATACGATGTCCCCGGATTGGCAGCTAGGCAGCATTTGAGCAATGAACAAACTGATCTAAATATTGTACTGTAAACCTGTAAAACTGTAAACCACAGCTTCCAAATAGCTACAGAACTGAGTGTGCAGTTGTGCAGTGTTGGTTACGGGGGTGTGATCAGTCTATAGAGGATTAGTCTAGATTAGTCTAGGTGCATATCGTGGACATCCGTGTGTTCAGTTATCTGACATCCTCAAAGCTGTTGTTCTTTGGCAAAAGTAATGATTCTATGACCTTCGTTTTGGCTCCTTGCGATTCACTGGCATAACGAAAAGAAGAAATGGCATCCAGTTCTGTACAATACTACAATCAAACACCTGTACAGGACTTATTACTGATGCCATGTGCTATGCAATATCTATGGAACGGTTTCAGTTCAAATTTCAGGTTGGGTGTCCAGGCTAGAGGATGTATGGCGAACACTATTAGCTGGTCAGAGTTGAGGGTAATTTTGGATTGGCCTGATTCAGTACCCCTGGGTAGAGAATGCAGGGCTTTTAAGACTGAAATTGGCCAATTAGTCCTGTGAGTCTGCATATGGAACGCTAATGAGAAAATGATATCAATTAGACCATCCCTAAAGTCCCACTTAAAGGGTAAGGCTATTCAGACGTAGCACTCTCTCCATCACACATATTCACAATTTCCACAACTTTCTAGTGTCTTGCTGTTTTGCACCCCTTGTCTTGTGTAGGTTGTTTCATTACTGTGCATACATGTTCACTTTCAGCGCAGACAAACGTCTCAGGATAGTGAATATGTAACTACACACTGCTGTAATACTCCATCACAGCAAAATCCCCTGAGTTCACCAATGTACACACCAGGGACTGTAGATTTTCATTTAACACCGTAGGTATTTACTCACCCCTAGGGATTTTTACTATAGTGGCCTATATACTTTGCTTTGTGCACCCACTCCACTCTAGTGTGTCTCTAAGGATATTAATAACATGTACTCTACCAGGGGAGTAGGCTGCACGCTTTACACCTACAGTACGACACCTCACGGATCAATTATTAAAAACTCCAATGATCCAGGCTATTCTAATCTCACCTAGTGGAGCAAATACACTTACCAAGCACATTATTAGGAACACCACCCTGTTTCTGCACTCTCTGGCCGTTTTATCAGCTCTGCTTATCACATAGACACTTAGGCACTTTGTAGTTCTACAGTCACAGACTGTAGTCCAACTGTTTCCCTCCCTTTCCCTCTGCGCTTCAAGTGGCAGGATCACCACAGGACCATTAAAGTACAGGTATCATTTGGGTGGTGGATCATTCTCAGCACTACAATGACACTGACATGTGCTGGAGTTGTAAACACCTCAGTGTCACTGCTGGACTGAGAATAGTCCACCAACCATAACTATCCAGCCAACAGCGTCCTGTGGGCCGTGTCCTGTGACCACTGATGAAGGGTGGGGGGATGACTAACACAAACTGTGCAGCAGCAGATCTATCCAGCTTTCATCTCTGACATCTACAAGGTGGACCAGCAAGGTAGAAGTATCTTATAGAGTGGACAGTGAGTGGACACAGTGTTTAAACACTCCAGCAGCACTGCTGTGTCTAATCCACTCACACCAGCACAACACACACTAACACACCACCACCACGTCAGTGTCACTGCAGGGCTGAGGATGATCCACCACCCACATGAAGCCTGCTCTGTGGTGGTCCTGTGTGGGTCCTGACCAAACGGATAAACAGTGTTCCTATATGGTAAGTGAAGCTGATAAAATGCACAATATGTGTAGACACATACTGCACACTGTGCTAAACATCACCATACGACGAAGTAACTTCAAACCTGCACATGGAGGACATCTAGAAAAGCATGCAGAGAAGGTGATGAGATTTCAATACCCAGTCTCCATAAAAGCAGACAAGGCATGGATATTCTAGTATGAGTACACACACATCCAAAATTTGGCTTCCCCCTCAATCCAACAGAAACAAGACTTTCTGGGCTGCAGGGATCCTAATGCAATATAAAAAATTATCTAGAAAGTACAGACTCTTCTCTCATTGAGTCTTCTGTAGAAGCCAGCATCACTGATCAATTCATTGATCAGTTCATTCAGACGTGGATCTCCAAAGCAGTAACTGAGTTAGAGGTAATGCTTTCTGTCAGACTGCACAAATTTCGCTAAATCAACACAAAATGACACTTTTTATGACCACTGCAGTCTCAGAACCATTCAGCCCCCTGAACAGAATCCCGCATAAAGGCACACATTTGCAAATCAAGGTCTTCATTAGTTGCATCAGGTGCGATTCAGATAAATCACATTAGATGCCCAAAATGGCTAGGGGTAAACCAGTAGTTTTCCAGAAATATATTATGGGATTTACAGAAAATGGGGTTCTTAACAATTATCCAAGACCTGGCAGACCACCAAAGCTGTCCCCATCAGATAGCCCCTCATCTTTTCTCCTTGCTTCAAATCTGAAAACGTCCACAGGTGCTTCAGTCCTTCCACCATGAGAAGCTACTTATGCAGTCATTGGCAGACATGGGCTGGAGGTTAGGGAACCAGCCTGGTGACCAGAGGGTCACTAGCTTGACTTCCTGAACCAACTGAAGTGCCCTTGAGCAAGGAGCCTAACTCCCAACTGCTCCCTGGGCACCTTGGATAGGGCTGCCCACTGCTCCAGGCAAGTTTGCGCACTGCTCCCTTGTATGTGTGTTTTCACGTGGGTGTTTCGCTTTACAGTTGGAGTTAAATGCAGGAGTCAAATTCCTCAGTGTGCAAGCTCCATTGGCAAATGATTTTAATTCAACATCAAGGGGGGCAAAATTCAGGGGGGTGGCGAGTGAGCAGCCTGCTCAACACTGCTTAACACCATGGGTCTGAAAACATGTGTAGCAGTTTAGAAGCCCTGTGTAGTAGAACAGGGGTTCCCGAACTTTTCACCCTCACAGCCCACCTGTTTATAACTGGGGAAAAAAGTATATTCTAATATTAGTTGACTCATCACACGGCACATATCTAGGGCAGCCAGTAGCACCAGTTCCTCCATCATAAAAGCTTCCTTACTCCATCAGTGTCTAGCTAGGAGGAAGCTAGGGCATGCTTGGACTGTGATGTTTCTAGTGCATCATTTGAAAGACTCAGAGCACACTCAACACTCTGGGGTTTTGTGTTAGCAGCATCACCCCACACGCAAATCCATAATTGATGTAGTCTGGATTGTACTTGTGGATGATTTCTTGCTTTTTCTAAAGAAACATCTCCACATTCTCCTTTCGTTTCACAGCTTCTCCATTTTTGATTAGCAAATTATCCGACTCAGACAGCCCTTGCCTTGTCTCCAACTGATGAGATTTTATTTGCCTTGAGTTACTTCTGAGATATATTTTTATCTGTCCATGTTTATTAATGTGTATGTAAGGTTTATATTTTATATCACTGATCTCTCAGTTTTTACATGCACTTATTATTTTTTTCACTTGCCCCTAAGGATTGGCCTGCGGCTCACTACATGGTGCTTCACAGCCCACTGGTGGTCCACAGCCCATAGGTTGAGAAAACCTGCTCTAGAACACCTGCTCTAGGGGGAAATGGGCAGATGAGTTTAAATTTGGAATTGGGATTGTTTTGGAAAGTGTGAAAGCAGAAGTGTGGAACAATACCCGTGCAGGTTACTGAAAGTGAGTCTCATTTAACTAGCTACACTCATTCATTACTTCTTGTAGACACAATGTAATTCTTTTGTGTTTAAAGTCCCACACAAGGTGGGTTCTGGCATGGCCATGCTGGAAACTAATGTTCTTGGCTACTGACAGTTTGGGGCTTGAGAGTGCATTTCCAGGGCTTGGGGATGAATTTACTTGCTTCATGTCTGGCCAGTGCAACCTTGATGAGTAAAACTCACACCTTTCCCATTGGCTCCATCTATTTTTAATACAGGGTTTGTCATTCCCCCTTACTCACCATCAGTGTGTAGTCATTCCTCCCAGGCTGCCTCCCCCTATGTGTTCAGTTGTACCTGTACTGTATTGTACCTGTACTGTATTGTATCTGTTCAATGTTCAATGCCTTCAAGGCTGTAGGAGCAGGTTAACAGTATCTTTAGTGCTGAGAGTGGCATTATGTTAGCTGAAGGCTACAGTGACTACTGGTTACTGTCCATGATTAAATCAAATTAGAGAACGTTTTTGTGTGTATAACATGCATTGATTGAACAAGACTGATCTCTCGATTTTTACTAAATTCTTTTATCCTACTTACATTTTATGAATCAAAGTGGCGTTAACAGCCAACTACAGACTACTGCCTCCTCCTGAGGACAGGCCTGCAGACCAATACAGCGTGCTTCACAGTCCACTGGTGGTCTGCAGCCCACAGGCTGAGAAAAACCTGCTCTAAAACGCACCAAAATTGGAAAAACTGAAAGGGCTTCTTATTAAAAGTGAAAATGGAAGAAAGGTAGGCACAGAGAATACTGAAAATGTGTTTATTATATTTCTTATTATATTATATATTATAATATTATGAGGGTTATAGCCTGTATTATTTTATATATTTTGTATTATTGTTTTATTATTTTTATTTTATATATATATACACTATAATAAACAATCATACATGAATAATAATACTTTCTATAGGAAATAAAATAATCAATGCTAATAATATAATATACACTATATAAAAACATATTTTTTAAAAATAGTATTTTCTGTGCTCACTTTTTGCCTTTCTTCCATTCTTTTCAGATTTCTGTCGTTTCCTGTTACATATATGCTTTCTGTTTTATTCCTGATGCTGTAAAAATACATGAACTTGTACTTAATGGCCATTTTGACAGGAAATGACATACACGAATGGGTGGTCTCTGACTTTTGCTCTGTCCCCTTTCTTAAGGCTACAGCCTGAATACACATATACCTCAGTGCAAGGATGAGAGCTAGTCTGTCACTGTCAACGCTAGGCAATCATCTGAGCAGGCCTTGTATGAGGTTTGGCTAGGCAAGCTTGAGTGAGCTGTTCCTTGGTGCTAAAATGAGAGAATGTAGCCCACCTTCCACAGTTGCAGTGGCACACACGGTCCTCGCCTCGTAGATGCGGGAGGATGTAGTTGTGGAAGCGATCCAGCAGTGCGTTCATGTCCATCAGACACGCTATCGCCTGCAAAACACATCACCATGAGCACTGCAGCCTAAGACACACTCTGATACAGGTTCTACCCACATCTGCATAAGCACCCGATATGTGAACTCCGAGCTCTCCACTTCTCTCCTCCCCAGTCGTGTTTTCTCTTAATCAACTTTGTCAATCAGCCTGATCTGTGCTTGCGAGCAGAGCTACGAAGGGACGGTAGTCCGACTTACCATTACAACTGAAGCACCGAGGATCATAAAAATCATGGTGGTTGTGATCATATGCATCAAAGCTCCCGTGGTCCTCTCCCCAGGATGGCCCGCGTTGCCCAAGCTAAAGCGCCGTGGCCCGGGACGAGGAGCTCATCAAGGCGCCTTGATTGGGAGAAGGCTGTGGACGGCGCATAAGGGGGCAGCTTGGCCCCAGATCTCTGCCCCCCCCGTTCCCCCTAGAGCCCCCAGCGCTGGCTTTCTCTCCCCATCTAGGAGCGCGTCTGCTCGAATCTGCAGGCCAGGCCAGAAAGGGAAAGTGCTCTGCTGCTGCTGCTGCTGCTGCTGCTGCCGCCGCTGCTGCGTTTGGTTCACTGGCGCTGTGTTCCCTCACCGCTGCGCTCCAGCAAAATGTCCAGCGACGATGCGAAGATCAGGGGCAGACTTTGGGGGGCCCAGATGTATCCTGGAGTACTGCTGCTTAAGAATGCATGGTTCTCCTGCTCCGCCGAGGAGACATCTGATGATCCAGCTTTGTATGTCTCCCCCTTTCTAACTCAAGCAGCAGTCCGTGGCTGTGGGTGAGGAAGCCTCTCGATGTCTGTGCTCGCTCCCGGCGTTTATCGCAAAGAGGCAGGCGGCGAGAATGGAGCAGGGTCCCTCCCTGTGCTTGCAGTCGAGCATCTGCATCAACGCCAGCATCCAGACGCACGATCGGAACGTCTTATTCTATCCATCGCGCCTGGGAGCGGTTCACCTGGTCTTATGAATGTACGTGAACGCGCCTGAGAGAGAGAGAAAGAGAGAGAGAGAGAGAGAGAGAGAGAGAGAGAGAGAGAGAGAGAGAGAGAGAGAGAGAGAGAGAGATGGGGTGGGTAAGTGGGGGATACAAGCAGCCTAGGAGACAGGGAGGTGTCGAATACCTCCAATTCTAATTCACTTCCCCCTCTTCCTCGAGGTCGCCAATTATTCCCAATTAATGGATTCGTGGTGCGGGGGGCTTATATAAGCGCCCCTGTCCGTGAGAGGAGGCGCGAGGATGCTCGTGAAGCTCAGGCTCCTCTATACGCCCCCTCGGCCGCGCTGCAGTTCATATTGCGCCATTTCAGTCCGAGGCTGCATGTGTGGAGCCTCCCCTCCTTCACTCTGCTGCTCACTAACAGCGCTGCAGAGCGATCAGAGAGGCACTGACACGTTTACTCCAACCAGAGAAACTTCTCATCATACTTCTTTTCTGTGAATGGCATTCTTACGTAAGCACTTTGTCATCTGCTGATAGACGTCATCCACTGTCAGAGAAAATAGACAGGGTGCGGGTACATATTTGTTCCTCAGGGTACAAACAGTGTAAAAGTACCCATAACAAGGTACAACAGGGGGGTTAGGGTTCCCACTGTGCACCTGACACGAGAGTTTCTTCCAGGGCAAAGTTACATATTTATAAGATGAAAAAATGAGGCACCTGTGACTGAAACGTACCTCACAATGTGTACTACCTGCACGTCCACGAATAACAGCTGTGATTGGATTGGGCATGGACTGGACAAGTTTCTGGATGTAGCCCAGATCAATGTTTAGTCACTCGTGCATCAAAGAATTTGGTCAGATCAGATTTGGTGGATGCCTGCACTGGCACAATTCTGAGGAGAGTTTCCTGTAGACTGGGATTTTGCCACTGCTGGTAGACCTGTAGGAGCAAACACTTACTATGGAACACCGTTTGGTCCTTAACATCTTCTCAGGTGTCTTCGTTTTGGTGTGCCGAAGCCCAAAGTGGAAAGAAAGTAACTGAATCTGTAGGTGTATGGTATGAAACACGGTTTGACAGTCCAGTGTAACATCTGTATCAACAGGTCAAATTTGAACGTCCTTACCTGACAGAAATCAATGTGTTTACACTGCAGTGATGCAAGGTGTTCATATTTGGCGTGTTAACACGAATGCCAAACAAGAAGTTCCACACCCATACGCCTGCAAATTCAGCTACTTCCTTCACACTGGTCTTTGGCACATCCGAATGCAATCACTACTTTTAGCCAATCATTAACATCTGCTTTGGACCCATTTTCCATACACTGAATGCACTGTACCACCTCTTCTCTTCTCAATCTATAAATCCTGGCACACACCCCACAGGTATTTGTTGCTCCATCATTCTTGTGCAAAGCCATCTGCAGGAGCCTGATGTTGCTGCAATCTTAAACACACAGGGTGACTACGGTTTTGTCTATATAAAAGGCTGGAGAGAAGACGGGATTCACAATACAACTTTAATACAACTTTAAAAATAAAATGTCATTAGAGTGTGGTATAATTATGTTCCCTAACTAAAGGTACAGAGATGCACCCTTGAAGATACCACCCCAGTGACAACATAACACATAAGAAGACACTGACCCACATTAACCCATATAAACTCACAGTAACTTAGAAACCAATACACTCATAAACTCTCATAAACTCACATTTATTCACAATAATTCACAATAATAAACTCATAGAGATTTATATTAACCTATACAAACTCATATAAACTTCATACAAGTCAATGAAAATGAGTGAACGTGTATTTGAAGACATTTTTCGGGTTTGCTGAACTAATACTGTAGCACATTTCAAGTTCTCTTTTTTTTTTAATAGACCAATACTCAAAAAAACTTTTGGGTGAATCTTTAAAACACTGGGTGTAAAAACCTGAGTGTTGTGTTTGCTAACAGGGCCTAGCTTAATGGCTTAGAGTCCTACACCTGTGGAACACCTTTAGATAGAAAACCATCACATGCATCTACAGTCAGTTCACCTTAAACCATTAGGAACAGGTAAACTGTGATATGAACCCATCAGGAAACCACAAAGTACCAGGGGTGAGAATCACCAAATACCCCACGATACAATATTGAAGAGTTGCTCAAGTTAACATGACATTACTGTGATTTTGAGATATCCTGCGCATGTCATTTGATTTATTAGCTGTTTTAGCTGCAAATTTTGTCCCCAAATTAAAGTTATGTTAAACATCTTTCGAAACTACCACACTCCTTACTCACTGGGGTCTTGCTGTAAAGCTGCTTTGTGACAACCTTCTGTTTAAACCTTAACTGGGCTTCACTTAGTATTGGTCCACAATAAGCTAAAAGAATTCCTGATGGGAAATGTAGAGAAAACAATGAGAGTATTATAAGAACTTTTACAGTCTGTTGAACTTAGAAAGCAAACTGTGAACAACTGGCGTAAAAAGTTTTAATACATAATATACTTATACTCAAAGGTCAGTAAGTGTCCTTGACCATTCACTTTTCAGCACCATGGAGAGCAGCTGCAATTAAGATTTACAGCACAATGTACGGCTATCATCAAAAGAATAGTTGCACCCAAGTGTCAGATTGCAATTGTGTTTCGAGTTGTGGTAGCACGGGGCTGGGCAGCTCTACCCCTTCCTGTGTTTCGGTTTGGGGTAGCACAGGGCTGGAGAGCTGTACCCGCTTCCTGTGTTTTGGTTTGGGGTAGCACAGGGCTGGAGAGCTGTACCCGCTTCCTGTGTTTTGGTTTGGGGTAGCACAGGGCTGGAGAGCTTTACCCGCTTTTTGTGTTTCAGGTTGGGGGAGCACAGGAATGTACAGCTCTACCCCTTCCTGTGTTTAGGTTTGGAGTAGCACAGGGCTGGACAGCTCTACCCACTTCCTGTGTATCGGGTTTGGTTAGCAAAGGGTTGTACAGCTCTACCCGCTTCCTGTGTTTCAGTCTGTGTTAAGACTTTTTGCTGAACTGCCTGGTAAATAAAGCAGCATTTACTGGTATATATATTTTTTTTATTTTGTATTTATTGATAATTTATATTTTATTTATGTATTGTGCATTTATAACATTTGCTCAGTATTTTTAACAGTTTTTAGTTTTTACAGACCTTTAACACATTAGGCATTAAAAACACGCGTTATGCAAAACACGTCGACTACTTAGCATGTCCTGTCAGAGCCACCGTACTGCAGGAAATGCCGGAAGTGAATTAGTGGCGAAGTAAACAAACTGGTCAGCTGTGCTGTAGCGGTGTCATCAGCTGCTGTTTTATTTAAAAGCCAGATGTTGTGATTTCGTTCTAATCGACGGATAATGCAAGTATGAAATTGTCTGGGATGTTTTAAGAGTGGTACAAAGAGTACAAATGCAGCATGTCTAGTCAATGACTTGTTGGCCTCCTCAGCTAACCATAGCATACAGAGCTAGTTAGCTCTAAAAATCCTCTTAGCAATGCTAACTAGCTGTTAGCATCAGGAAAAAAACATTCTTAGGAAAGCATGCAACATGATAGTTGACTGGCAGTTCTGTTATATGAATTCGTAGAGAACAGAAATGTCCGCTCTTATATAGTTTTAGAAAACCAGGCGTCCAAACGTGTGTTCTCTTTGTTTCAGGCTACACGTCGTTCCGTGTTTTATAGCTGTTTGCTAATGTTGGATAGCTAGACAGCTAGCATTAATGTTGGGTTCATGTGAATTTTTGACATTATATTACACCTGCATTAAGTTTGTCTGCTAGATGGAAATTAGCTAGGTTAACCCGAGCTAGTTCACGTTAGCTTACATTGCTGTGCTTCTGTAGCTGGCTATGAGGTCAGGTTTCTATTTCATCTCTGATTTTTTTCTTCTTCTAATGATCTAAATATTAATTAAAAAAATTAGGTCTGTTTATTGTTGATGTTGATGTTTCATGGGATGGTTGGTGTTATGATAATGTCTGTTATGTTTTCTTCTTCCATGATTCATTCTTCAGGTTGCAGGTGTACATGTGGGTCGGATAGATTTGATGAACTCAGCAGCTGTCACTCTGCCTTAAATTTAGTGTAATCCACCAAGCATCACCATGTCAAGGAAGCAGTCAGGAAAGCCCGTGCGTGGGAATAGGAAATATGAGCTGGAAAGAAAGAGGGATGAGCGAGCTGCCCGCAGGGCTCTGGCCAAAGACCGTAAGAATCGACCTCCAGGGGAAGGTGAAGAAGAGGAGTTTGTTAGCTTTTCCAATCAACTGAAAGCTCTCGGCCTCAAATTGAGGGAGGTTCCTGGAGATGGGTATGTTTAAGAGTAACTCCATATTTGCTGGTTATAAATTTTGCCTTTCATGTTAATAAACATCTGACTTTTCATAATTTTTCTTTTCGGGCCTGTAGGAACTGCTTGTTTCGAGCTCTGGCGGACCAGCTGGAGGGACACTCGCGAGGGCACTTGAACCTGCGACAGGAAACTGTGCAGTACATGATGTCACACCGGCAGGATTTTGAACCTTTCGTTGAAGATGATGTGCCATTCACTCAGCACTGTAAGAAATGAGGCTGTGGGAGTAAAAGGTTTTACTGTTGGTACACAGATAATGAGGAATGAATAAAGAACCATCCTTTTTAATTTGTAGCCACATCAGATATGCAACCTACCTTCCCACTTTCTCTGAGATCACATGACATTTTGATTGTGATCAGCTCCCAGATGGATCTAAAATCGGTTATTAACAAAGACACCCCTTCTACCCCTCTATGTCTTACTCACTTTAGAGAGACCAGCAACGTCATTTCTGTTGCATAAATTATGTAAAGTAATACATATAAGCATATAGTAATACATATAAACAAAAAAAGATTTTACCTTTTAAAAATGTTCATTTTGTTCTCACCTTCCAGTGTCAAATCTTGCACAGCCAGGCACGTTTGCTGGCAATGATGCAATAGTAGCCTTTGCCCGGAGCCAGCAATTGAAAGTTGTGATCCATCAGCTGAATGCTCCGCTGTGGGAGGTAAGGATTTGCAGTTTAACAGTACATTTGCTCTGTATTTGAATGAAGTAGGTAAGTTAACCTGATTATCCTCTCTGAATCTAGATCAATGGCTCAGATAAGCCCTTATGCCGAGAACTTCATATAGCATATCGATATGGGGACCATTATGACAGTGTTCGTCACATTGGAGACAACTCTGAAAGCCCTGCTCATCTGCGTATTGAGGTTAGTAAATAATATTGGGCCCCATTGTCCTATTCCCCAAGTGTTTTAAATGAATGAAATTAGGTTTTGAGAAAGGCCCTTGGAACATCTCTAAAAGATGCATTAGTGGTTATTAAGAGTGGTTAGTGAAGTGAATTTTATGTGTTTTAAATAAACATGCCATTAACACATAATTATTGACCTTACTAAGCAAGCGTGTTTACTGAAGACACGTAATTAAGCTTTGTTGCTGTTAATGAACCAAAAAAAGCATCCAAATGTATGATTATGTTCAGACTGCATATGCTGAATGTTCCAGTTTTTGATAATCTGGACAGCGAAAAGCCACATGAAATAGGATTCTTGCAAATCCAAACCATATTTGAAGGTGACTTGAAATGCAATTCCAATGTTTTTTGTTTTTTTTTGTTAATGGATGCATCTTAGTCTAGACGCTCTGGTCGCTCAAATTGGATTTCAGAGTGTCTTTTGTGTCACTCACAAAGAGAATGGCAGGTGTGAAGAGTAAAGAGCTGTGATTCGGCAGAGCGATAAGGCCAAAATAATGCACCTCCATTTCTCCTGCTTCTGTGGCTGCGTAGTTACTCACGGCTACATCATTACCAACCCATGCAGGTTGGTGATGTCTGGACACACACGTCTGAGCCATTACTTCCAAATAACAGTGTGGACTGTCATCTCAAATCATCTGATCTGGAAAACAAATCCAATTCGCCTAGTTAGCATCTAAATGATGCTATTATAAGTTGAGAGTTCCAGTGACTCCAGGTGTGTGCAGTGTAGCCCAGACTGAGCTGTATATGTCTTTGAATATGGCAATGATGTTTTGTGTTATAAAGAAAGTCATTCGAGTATATAACACTTATAATGTCCATCATCAATTAATTGTTGGGCTGTAAGCAAAGTCATCCATAGTGGTTTGATGTGATAGATTAGGGGTGCACTTTAGAGAAAGTAAGCTCAGATTCTTGACAATGCTGGTAATAAGAACCAGGGGTTTGCATTATCTACAGTACAGATCTAGCAGAACAACCAGTGCATATTTTTAGGTGTTATGTTAATAAACGGTTTAGGTAGTATTTTGCTTTGCAGATGCCCTGCATGTACTCTCTGCTCTGAATGGATTTTAAAAGCACGTTTAATGCCAAAATCTTAAAACTTACCTTACAACAGTCATGAAGCAGCATATACACAGCATATACACATACACAAACTGCTGAAACCAAATTCCTTGTGTGTGTCAACATACCTGGTCAATAAACCTGATGAAAGCTTTCTTTTGAGGGAGCTTTTCGGGGCACTATATACCTCAAATGTCTGCTTCTTATCATCGCCACCATTGCTGTAAATGTTTAAAACCACTCAGTGAGGATTCTGTGTTGTGCTATGTGGTACTGTAACATGTTGTATTGCTGTATGTGTTTATTATGATCATGATATCACAGATTACGAGCCATTCATGCAAAAATCTCTCTCCAGAGGGTTCCAGCATTCTCACAACTGTATATTCATTCATTTATAACAGAATCTGAATAATTCAAGACGGTTTGGTGATGGTCAAAGGGACAAGCTGAGGGCAGCCTCCCCCTGCCACTCTCTCTATGAGGAAGAGGAAGTCATTCTGAATTCCCTTTTGACCAGCGGTTTGAATAGTAAGTCAGACGGTCTGTCATGGCCTTTTATGCCCCCTCATTGTTCTATTTACCTACAATGTATATTCCTATTGTCACTCTCAGGTCAAGATGAGAACATGTGCCAATCAAGTGCCATCTCACAAAAGTGCCATGCAGAATGGCTTGAGCCTGAGCTGAGGAACCAATTATTACACTGTGAATTTGAAACAGGGACGCACCCTCAATGTCAAAGCAATCACACAGAATGTAGTGACAACATATCGCCACAAGAGAGCAGTACTTCACAGAAACCCAAGGTTAGAGGGATTATCTTTTTTTATGCTTTTATACATGATGTACAAATCTGAATGCATTACTGACAAAGTAGCACAAAAGGATTTGTCTTGATTGGCATCCTCTTTTATTTTTAGCTGTCCAATAAACAAAGGAAGGAGCAACAGCGTCTAGAGAAGAAGAAAAGGCAAGAGGAGAGACACAGACAGAAGGTTCTGCAAAGCAAAGGATCATCACATGACCAGAATCAGAATCTGCCTGAACCAGTCACACTTGTCCCAGCTCTTAACACACTAAGCATCTAAAACTATCATGGACACAAACAAACTCTGTACGGCTGATTTCTGCTGCTTTTTATTCAGTCCGCCAATTTGTTGAGAAGTGGGGATTCTAAGGTCATGGTTGTATACGTGTAGGCAAAATGGAAATGCGCGAGGTTGCTGGTGCTGAAAAGATAAAATAACATAGTATTAGCTCTTTTTAGTGAAGCCGGCTGGCCTGTCATGCTCTACACTCTCTTTAGAGAGCCTTCTATGGTTGCCTTAGCTTAAACAGGTATAGTCCAGTTTAATTCTTCATTTCATTTTCACTCTGAATCGATCAGACCGTCTCATTTATTGCCAAAGAACCGCTGAAAAGGGATTCACACAAAATTGAGATCAGTGTGAATTTATGTTTTCCGTTGGGATTCAGAGTTCTTACCACATTCAACAGTAAGGATTTCATTTCTGTCAGTGCATGCTCCTCATGAATGCTGTCAAGCTTCCAATTTGTAGTGTTTGATTTCATTGGGTTTACTTTTTGCATTCCCTTGTAGAAATCTGTCATTATATTTTGGAATGATGTGCAATCTGATAATAAATGGGATTATAGAGAAACTTGGCATCTTTTCAGCAGTTCAGATGAGGTGAAGAATATTTAGAGGAACTGTTCTGCAGTCAGAAATAATCTTTTATCAGGTTATTAGTATATGTTCCTGGTTACGTTAAGAGTGATATCCCATACGTAGTGTGCCCATGTGCCATTTACAAGACAGAATTCTTGGTTTTCTGTACTCTTTGATCAAAGCATAGTGGATTTTTGGCAAGATCACCATTCGCCAGCATGTGTTTGCGTGTTGGGAGTCAATTAATTGTTAACTACGCCTATTACAGAAGTGTCCCAATAAACTGCTTAACTGTCCTGCTTCTTGTAAGCAGACAGGCATGTTCACACTACAGGCAAACAGGATTTGTTTCTCAATTCAGATCTTTGGAGGCACACTGTTATTTGGATAGCACCAGTTTTAATTTGTGTGTCCAAACATCATTAAACTCTCTGTATGGGTTGCTGTGTTAACAACATAGGCCCATAAGTATGTAGCAAAGCTACTTGCCACTCTGAATTTGACATCAGTGTTGTTTGTTGTGTTGCAAGTGACACAAAAACACTAAAATCTGATTTCGATCTAGTACGTACTGCTCAGCTGTTAAAAAAAGTATGTACTATTAGTATGTGAGTGTGTGGTATGCACACGTCCTCGGACGCACTACATCCGCCATCCTACCTGTGCCTTTTGACCCGGATCTCTGCTGACGCCACGTAACAGCGGCAAATCCCAAAAGTCTGCAAAATTGTTACCATATGTTAATGAAAGTAGTGTTCGTTGTGGTTTTCGCGATGAACACTTCCACATGGAGGCAGCATCGTGCAGGAGGTCGCAAAAAACGCATGCTGAGGAATTCAGTACCCTGTAAACAGCGAGCTCCTCACATTCCATTGTTTTTTTTTTTTCCCTCGCTTCGAACATCTCTAGTGGAATCATGGGATAGGACAGTGTGCTGTGATTACATGCTCCAAAATCTCTCCCGATGTAGCACGTCATCAGTGTACTGTTTTATGAACACTACGTATTCGGACTACGTATTCTAACTATTCTCATGTACTGCTTTCGCATACTGAATAGTAAGGAAGTGCGCCATTTCGGACGCAGCCATTGTTTGGATGCGATTAGAAGAAATTTGATTTTGGTGGGGTCAAATCTGATCAATCTGCATATGCCAAAAATCAGATTTGGCAATCTGATTAAGGTCTTAGCTGCTCCCAGCTGATCAGAGAAACAGCTTGAACTCAAATAAACAAACATGACTCACTACTGCCCTCTAAAGGCTTTAAAGCACAAGTCAGAAATCAGAACCTTTGTTGGTTTGTTTAGAACCAGCACACTGTACATGTGTTTATTTCTATTGTGGTAATGTATTTGCCCATCATAATTACATTTGTTCAGCCCAACTGATTAAAATGCATCAATTCACATTTTGTTTATTAACAACAGTAAATGATTACATCAGGTCAAATAATTGCAAGCAGGCACTGTGGCAGGTAATATCATGTTTCACTTCCTCATCCTACCAGCCCATCCCTCATCAAACCAAACTGTGCAGCTAGCTTGGACACCCCCCACCCTCCAACTTCTGTGTTTTAGTTATGTGTTAACATGCAATTCTCCAGTAATGAAATGTAAACAGCACACCAAATCAGTTTTGTACTGAAGTAGGGATTTATTTAGAATAAAAAAGTACTTTTGGGGTCTCGTACAGTAAAATACATTATTGTGCTGCTAAATTAAGTATTTACAGGCACCTTTTTTCAGAAGTCAACATGCTTATCATATGCTTTCTTTGACCTCCCTATACTCCCAAGTATTGTCAAAGCAGTATCCAGCACACTCATTAGCAAACATGCAAACTGTGTCTGGTTTAAAGGTGATGATATTTATTAATTAATAATAACATCTAAAAGTGCTAACTTTGGAGGGCTTATTCAAATTGTTGAAGTGGACATCATGCCCAATGTATCCTGGATTTTCAAATAACTTTAGTGTGGATGATTATAATCCACAAGAAGACACTAATGAATCTATGATAATCCACAAGGAGGCAGTAAAGGCCTTAAAAACATTTGAGGTGAGCTCTGAGGTGAGAACGTGCAGTGGGAAAGAAGCGGTGCTGTGTACACATCCCAAAATCTCAGGAGTGAGGCTTCAGTATGGTAGATCTCCAGGAGGCTTATAAAGCGATCCCATATATTTCCGTAAGTAGATGCATGTGGGCAATGGGACTTGCCTCAAGCATTTTATGGAAACTGATTAAGGCCCTTCTCAACCACTAAATATCTGTAACATGTAAGCAACTACTAGGAACTTGAAATCTTGAGTTTTGTCTACCTTGTGATCTCAGAGAGAATAATGACAGGCTGAATGACCGCTTCAGCAGTGCATGTGGGCCTATCCGTTCTTCTCAGGCAGTGGTTAGATATGTGTTTCCTTAAGGTGTGCTTCAAATGTTAACTATTTAAGCTAAGCTGTTCCCTTTTTCACACATGTAAAATGCATTGGGCGATAGGACAACATGGAGCATGTCAGACAGTTCCACTATTAGAATGATATTTACACAGAGCTATATGTTTTTTTGATACTTCTCAAAAGTCTTCTTTTTTAACCTGTAGTTCAATCTCAGTTGTGTCTGCGATGCATACATAACGTGCTGTACATAGTTAAGGGTTTAGAAAAACTTCAGTAAGTGTTTTCAGTGCAGTTTGCGTTGGTGTAATGCCTTAGAGCACCTCTCTGTGGGTGACGTGCTCTGGCAGTTACAGTGCTTCTTCCCCCTTTTTCCATTTGTGGTAAGGATTTCATCTCCGTATCCATCTGTTTGGCAGAGCTACAACCTGTGGCTCCAGGTCAAAGCAGCTGTAGGAAAGGAAAATAAAAGAAGGACCCTGTTTAGCCAACATACCTGCACAGTTTCACAATTAATTTCAGGATTTATAACATCATACGAAAGGACATCTAAAGCTTTTAGAAGTAATCTGCTATCACAGAGCAGACCACCCACCTGAGCTGAAGTGCGCGGTGCAGCAGAGGCCTTCTCCCCGAGCCGACTTGTAAACAGGAGAGACACAGACCCTAGCATTAGGGGGCACGTGGGAGAGTGTTGTAGAGAGGAGATGGGGAGGCAGATAAAGGGTGGAACGCTGGCTCGAAGATCGTGTGGGTTCACCCTCCCATGTAACCCAGTAACCACGTAAACCATCGGCACTCCCTTTCCATTGGACCTTCACTGAGTCACTGCTCACTGTAGTGAGCTGCAGGTCTGCTAGAGCTGGCAACACTGAGAAAGAGAAGAGAGATTTAGGCTTCCCTCATTCTGCCTGCTGGAGAAAGTATCTTGGCAGCAGGAGAAAAGTGTGGGAGAAAGACAAAGACGGCTTTCATCCCAACCATATACAAACCGGTGACTGTTCTTTTTCAGGCTTTTGAAATCAATGATGCTAAACCTATTAGTAGCTTCTCTGGATGGGCAATAAGATGATAAATGATGCCACTATACACTTTACTGAGTATATCACGGGTGTTAGGCCAGTATTTCTAGAACACTGAACATAGCATGCATCACAGAAAGACAGGTACGTTATAGATAGCATGTGAGATACTTTTCAGGTACCTTGTGAGCCTGTAAACAACAACTAGCTTTAAGTAACTACTGTAACAACAGTACTGGGCCGTGTCAGAGACCAGCCTTTTATTTCCAGTCAAAAATGACTATTGTGTAACTTACTCATTCATAGAATCCGACTCCTCTACACATGCATCACACAGGCAAATGGACGCTACAGATTACTCTCGTGGTCTGTTGTCTCACACATTCCTACTTAGTGGGCATTTTACTGGAAACCATCAATCTCTTAAAACAGTCTGGTACATAGCAATGATAGACGGTTTTATTTTTATTTAATTTATAGTTATATAAATATATTTAGTGATGTCATTTCTGTTATTGCTCTTTAAGCAAACACTGATTTAATAAACAGTGCTGTGTTTAGCACCGCTGTGCATTTAGCCCATTCCAACGTGTTCTCAAAGCTCAGCTAAACTAAACATCATGATGCATGATTAAGTATCATGGAAATGCCTTGCCATAACGCCCACCCATAATCCTGATACTGACCTTCCTCAGTGCACACCTTGACAGACATCGCTCGCTGTCTGCCAGAGAAGTAGCGGGCATTCACAGTGACCAGGTATTGTGTGCCGGGCTGCAGGTTAGTGAGCAATGTGGAGTTCTGCCTGTTGCTGACTGTGGCCACTTGGACCCTCCCTGAAGGGAGGACAGAGTACTCAACCTCGTAGCGCTGTACAGAATCAGGCTGCAGCGGCCCCCAGCTGACCCTCACACTGTTCATGGTTGACTCTGACACAGATACCTGAGCTGGACTCTGCACCTCTGGTTTGGAGGAGAAAAGCAGAGAAGGGAGAGAAGGACACAAAAAGAGAGGAATGTTGTAATGGATGAAGGTATTGTTTTTTAGGGCTTGCCTGAATCATTATTAGTTTCCTACATTGGTATCCAACTGTAGCCTGAACTACAGAAAAGGTCATCAGGAAAATAAATAAATTATAGCTGATTTAATAACATGCACCATAAATCAATGCCACGCCTGCACATAACCTCACCTCGGAGTGCAGCAAACAGCGCTACTCCTCACGTAGACACTGAAGCTAAAAAGGCACAAATGCTTGATAAATGATGTGGGGCTGATATTCAGGGAATTTCCACCATTGTTTCTACATTTCTGCATGATTAAACTGACACGATGTAGGAGAAGTCATTCAGAGTGTCTGATGTAAATGCTCTGTTTCAGAGAAACTTCCTGAGTCAGAATTGTTTACAGAGGTGGGGATAGAAACCAGACGTCCAAAGAGTTTAATGCCTCTGAAAGTAAATGCGTTCAATGGGTTTGGCAATATTGCCTGATACCTGAGACCTTGCTTTGTATATTGGTTTTGGCCTACGTCTTGTTTTATTACACGGGTAATGCAAAATAGCCCTTCTTCAGGTTTAGCCCTATTTCACTGCTATCAACATTATTAATAAGACTCAGAAGACATGTTGGCACACTGGTTGATTTGGGGAAGTAATTTACTGTTACTGTAAGGGCATCTTTTCTCATCAGACTATTCAGAATGAGTTTGTTTACATCCCGATAACTGAACTGTCCCTAAATCTTGACTAAACAGATTTCTCCTTTAAATTTCTTGGAGGTTAAAGAAATGTTATTGCTGTGTGCACAGTTTTACAGTTTGGCGAAACTGAAACAAGCAGGAGTGCCAGCTCAAACTTGCCAATAGAGGATTAAATTTTTTTTGTAGTTAGCCACATAGTTGTGAAAAATGTAATTTAATAGAATCTAATCAATTTAAACACAATTAAAATAGGCTTCTATGGTTTCATTTTTATAAATGATGTTTATATATTTAGATAAATCAGAGTGCATTTCTGACAGCACTTATTTACCCAGAGAACACCGAGATCGTCCTGTTGCTCTCACCTGACTGTGTGGTGAAGGTGGTGTTAAGCTGGTTGAAATATCCCAGGTTGGACTCGGGGTGCAGAGTGACAAAGTATTTGGTGTCTGGACGCAGGTTGGTCAGTTTGACTGAGCTGGAGTCTGCAGGGCGGGTGATTCTCTGGTAGTGGCCGAACTCTGTTGAAGGGTTGGTGCCAGGGCCTCCCCCGGGCACAGATGGGTTTCCTGAGCGATCAGGTCCAAAACGTATGTCATAGTAACCTGTACCTGCAAGGACAGGCCTCCAGTGCAACTCTGCAGTAGTAGAGGAGACATCTCGGACCTGCAGCCTCTCAGCACGAATGATCTCTGGGTAAAATATAAAAAGAGAGGCAGAAAAGAGTGAACGGGTGATAATAATTACAAACTCTCTCAGGGGCATTTTTTTCATTGATGTCTCTGAAGCAAGCTGAAATTAGGGAAGCACGGGCACTAACGTAGTCTGTTAACCACTCGAGATGATCGTATCTGAAATCACTGTACTAAAACATACAGAGCAACAATTTAGTCAAACCACAAGCTTATGTTTTAACAGCTCATATTTGTGAGTTAATATTGTGCATATTATATTATACTTTATTATACTATGGGTGGGTGGGAGACATGTCCCAATAGGCTTTCCTGAGCGTATTATGGATGTTGTCAGTACTCAGGGAACACTGCATGATCTATTATGAAGTCTTCATCGTCTATATCTTAATTAGGCCTGTTTCATTGGATGTGGAAGTTGTGGCATATTTTTTTAAAAATAAGTTTAATAATACTTACATTAATTATATTTATAATTATATATTATTATGATAAAATAATAATTATCATGTCTATTGCAACTTTTTAAACCACAGAAAAACTACATATAATGTGTATCATGAAAATGACTTTAAGTATAGTGAAATAACATTTCTACCACATCACCCAACCCTAGCCTCAATGTGACCCTGGTAACACGGCTGCATAGTTTAGGATGTGACTGATGAAGCACAGGTGGTGTGGCAGTGTTAACTCCCATTAGCTTATCTGAAGAGGCAGCCTCCATTTATTACCCAGCACTATATACATTAAGCCAGACGCGCTGTGGTTAACCAATTATGCATTAGTAAACCCATCCAGATACTTCAATAGCAACCTCAATGTGAAAGCACCTCAGCTTTTGTGCTAAGAACTTGCAAAAAAGCTCCATGCATCATCCATAGCTGACATAACAATATCGGCAGTGCCTTCTTTTTAGTCTTTTATCCATCATGAGAGAAAAGGCTTGTTCTGGCTTTAGTTTTAAAGATCTGAAACCATAAAAAAAGTGAAAATAACATCCCCCACTGTGGAAGTGCCCAATTCTGGTCCTGGAGAGCCTCATACCCATCTATCACATCTGATCCAGATAATGAATCCTTTCGGCAGCATTTGAATTATTGAGTCAGGTGTGTTGGAACTGAATGCCTCAGTATGGTAGCTCTCCAGGAGCGAGACTGGGCACCACTTCTTTACAGAGAACACAAATCCACACAACTGTAAATACACAATTACTACATTCTACATTCAATGTATTGGGTGAAATAAAATCTGATAAAATCCATGTTTTCACTGAATGTTTGTCCACTAAAATTTAAAGAACTATACCATATTTAAGTTGGTTCCTCGTGGGTGACGTGTTAACATGATTTTACAAATCGTAATTAGGCCAGGGGTGTCTAAACTTTTACATAAGATGTTAATTCAGCGTTTTGGTGTTGTGCTTTCTCCTAACTCTTCTTCTCTCATATTTTGTGTTTACCTATTTGTCAATCAAAGGCCTTAACTTGCCCCCCAAGAAGCGCGTCCTAGACGAGACATGGCATACCTCATGTCTAAAAGGCGTCATATGAACCCCCCCTATGCAGTAAGGGTGGTCTCCAGTGCATTCAATTGTTGTGCAATCACATTTCTGAAAATAGAAAACTCAGTCAGAGGATGCTCTTATGACAAATAGCTGTCTCTGTGTGCCTGGTAAATTCTATGACTCTAGAAAGGCGGAGTCTAGTATATATAAATACCAGACTTTGCCTTTCTAGAGTCATATATATATATATATATATATCGTGGCTGTCCAATGAAAACCTCCATTTTGGTTGATTTTTTTTTTGGGCAGCATTTGATCACATGTGCTGCTCTTTATATTGGATGGGCGTTTCATGAGGAATGGATCACCAGAAATATCCAAAACACGCTTGGAAAAAATGTCTGGTTCCATTGACTTACATTCAAATTCAGTCAGGTTTTTGCCCTCTCCTGTAAAGTTGCCATTTTGGAGTTACCTGTTTTTGGACAGCGACGATACATATATATGGTTTGTTACGTGTGTTTATGTGCAAGTGTCTATAAGTTCTGTGAAACTCCCTCAGCAAGGAGAAATGCTTTCTATTAATATGCATGTCTAGCGCTCTGGGGGGGCTCCATTGGGGGAAGGAGAGGACAGAATCAGTCCTGTATTATTAGTTGCTTCTCCCATTACAGTGTCTCTTGCTCTGTCCCCTTTTTCTTTGACACCTTCTAGCCCAGTGCTGCAGTCTCGAGCTATTTTTGCCACAGTCGTCTGGCACAGAAGCCTAGATTTCTCCAGCACACAAGGGCGGAGGCCAAAAAATGTCCACACCCAGAGAGTCCCTGAGCTCTTCACTTGTTCTCCTTTAACAAGTTTGCTTAAAAGAAAGTATAATTGTTTCAGGTATTCGACAACATAAGACACATTTACAGTGTGTTTATTTTCCCATTCACATCTAATTTTCTCATATACAAAGTAAAGTAATCAATGTATAGGCCATTGTAACAAAGCACTTACCAATGATGGCATTCCTCACGTCCTCAGTGATGATGTTCATGTCTTCAATGTCCACAAAGTACAAGTGATCCTCAACAGGCGGACTTACTACATCTCTCAGAACCTGGTAGTTCCCTCGGCCGGTGGACACCACCAGCACGGACACGCCATCCTCCTTCAGTTCAGCCATTGGCCCCTGCACGTCTCCAGGCTCCACTCCATCAGTAAGCCAGACTAGAACTCTTGGTAGTCCTGGTCTGGCTCCCCCAGATATGTCCGATCTTAGCACCCGCTCTTTAGCTATCGCTAGAGCCTTCTCTGTGTTGGTGTCTCCTCCAAGCTGTTTAGTCCTTTGCAGTGCGGACTGTAGACCCTGTTGATTGCTGTGGTCACCAAAACCAAACTCCAGATTAGGGTCAGTCCCGACTTGCAGCAGCCCAAATCTCACATGGTTAGGCCCAAGAGAAAAGGGCAGCACGAGATCCGACATGAAGTTGATCATGTGGGAGAAGTCAAAAGACGACACGCTGCCAGAAGAATCCAGCAGAAACAAGACGTCACCCTCACAGCAATTCAGAACTGTGGACGTAGAAAGACAAAGAAAGTTGTAAGTGAAAGTAAGCTACTGCTGAAAAAGCAAAAACAGAGGGAGAAACTCTCTCCCATAGAAGCCACTTTTCTCAGCTGCCTGAAACACCTAGTTTAAATTTCCCTTTTTTCTGTTTCTGGACATCTTACACCCCCCGTCGCGTGCTAGCTTGCGAAGCATGATCAGGTCTAGCAACTTGTTCGGCCTGACTTTCAGAGTCGGACTCTGGCTTAAACAGGCTTAAGCAGAACCAACATTGTAAGAAAAGAATAGCCACAGTGGTGTGAGGGGTGGGACCTGTAGCAACGTTGCTAATGGGTTCAGTTGGTTGAGCAATAAGAACAGAATTGGGGATGGGGAGACCTGTGACCATTCAAGACACAGGGGGCTCACCTGATTCTAAAAGCATTTCAGACCACTGCTGCTAGAGCTGCTGACAACGTGAGCATGTACACCACCCCAGGGATGAAGATTCCCTAATATTTATTTGATCATATTATAGAAACGGTAATAACCTTTAATACAGTAGTACACTTAGATGCACATATTAAAGAAATCTTTAGAGCCAGGGTAAAAGAGGTTGTACAGGATAAAACAAATTTTCTAGACTGCATGACTGGGATTACGTGTGAAAAAGTTACCAGCTATACTGACGTTATTAGACCAGAGCCAGGAGAAGAGGTTTAGAAGTAAAGAGCTAGACCGGGATTACGTGTAAAGGCTAGTGTTTTGATTTGTTTTTACGATTTAGAGCTCTGGTGTTTGGCTAGTGCTGTTTAACTGGACGATACAATGTCCGACTGATTCTCTCTCTCTCTCTCTCTCTCTCTCTCTCTCTTTCTCTCTCTCTCTCTCTCTCTCTCTCTCTTTCTCACAGCATTTTTCGGTTAGGGGGCGGGTGTGTTCTGTGGCTGCATCTCAAACCACATATACCAAACTGAATAGCACATCAAATTTGTACACCAGGAGCCATGCCAACACTATTTTGAACATACTATTTAGTATGGTAGTATGTGGATGTGGAAGACACACTTGATGAGTGGATGTGTGCAGGCATATGGGTGAAGTTAGACTCGATCGAACGTGAACCTCAGTTAGAGTTACTGTCTGTTTTATGTATCGGTTAGCCTCCAGAAGACATACAGGAAAGTTTCTCATAGTTTTACACAGTATTTTTTTTTTAATGAAGATATGAAAATGAAAAACAAATGCAATAAATCAAGCAAATACAATTAAAAAGCTGTATTAAAACACACAAGAATGTTGGATGATTGCTGGACAGCCCCTCCCCACCACAGGCCACCCAACAACCTGCCTGGTTCCAGGTCTGAAATTTCACAACCCTCGGTTTGGTCTAATTGCTGTGAGTAAAGTAAGCAGGTATATTTAGTTTAGTCTGACTGCAGTGAGTACGATCAGCATGTATATTTAGTTTAGTCTGACTGCAGTGAGTAGGATCAGCAGGTATTATTTAGTTTAGTCTCACTGCAGTGAGTAGGATCAGCAGGTATATTCAGTTTAGTCTGACTGCAGTGAGTAGGATCAGCATGTATATTTAGTTTAGTCTGACTGCAGTGAGTAAGATCAGCAGGTATATTTAGTTTAGTCTGACTGCAGTGAGTAGGATCAGCAGGTATATTTAGTTTAGTCTGACTGCAGTGAGTAGGATCAGCAGGTATATTTAGTTTAGTCTGACTGCAGTGAGTAAGATCAGCAGGTATATTTAGTTTAGTCTGACTGCAGTGAGTAAGATCAGCAGGTATATTTAGTTTAGTCTGACTGCAGTGAGTAGGATCAGCAGGTATATTTAGTTTAGTCTGACTGCAGTGAGTAGGATCAGCAGGTATATTTAGTTTAGTCTGACTGCAGTGAGTAGGATCAGCAGGTATATTTAGTTTAGTCTCACTGCAGTGAGTAGGATCAGCAGGTATATTTAGTTTAGTCTGACTGCAGTGAGTAAGATCAGCAGGTATATTTAGTTTAGTCTGACTGCAGTGAGTAGGATCAGCAGGTATTATTTAGTTTAGTCTGACTGCAGTGAGTAGGATCAGCAGGTATATTTAGTTTAGTCTGACTGCAGTGAGTAGGATCAGCAGGTATATTTAGTTTAGTCTCACTGCAGTGAGTAGGATCAGCAGGTATATTTAGTTTAGTCTGACTGCAGTGAGTAGGATCAGCAGGTATATTTAGTTTAGTCTGACTGCAGTGAGTAGGATCAGCAGGTCTATTCAGTTTAGTCTGAGTGCAGTGAGTAGGATCAGCAGGTATATTCAGTTAGGTCTGACTGCAGTGAGTAGGATCAGCACATGTAACTAGTTTAGTCCGACTGCAGTGATCAGGTAAGCTGGTGTATTCAGTTTGAGTGCCGTGAGTAGGATCAGCAGGTATATTTAGTTTAGTCTGACTGCAGTGAGTAGGATCAGCACATGTAACTAGTTTAGTCTGACTGCAGTGAGTAGGTTCAGCAGGTCTATTCAGTTTAGTCTGACTGCAGTGAGTAGGATCAGCAGGTATATTTAGTTTAGTCTGACTGCAGTGAGTAGGATCAGCAGGTATATTTAGTTTAGTCTGACTGCAGTGAGTAGGATCAGCACATGTAACTAGTTTAGTCTGACTGCAGTGATCAGGTAAACTGGTGTATTCAGTTTGAGTGCCGTGAGTAGGATCAGCAGCTATATTTAGTCTAGTCTGGTTGCAGTGAGGAGTGTCGGCAGGTGTGTTGAGTTTAATTTCACTGCAGTGAGTAGGGTGCAGGGCAACATAGTAAATAAATCCACCAAGAATGTAATATAGCACAAAATAGGTTTAATGTGGCAGATAATTTTATTGTATGCAATTTAAACAATAAAGATGTTGTTCATTTAAGTGACTGTCCTATTATCTCTTGACCTATTTGTATATTAACTAAGGTATCCTATATTTAATAAGGTAAAAGCACTCCTTATAATTACTTGATTAGTCAACTAAATATATAAAACAAAGAATAGAACATTCTATTATTAAAATGATCAATAGTTGTAGCTCTAATACATAGTCCTGTTTAATTGGATTTAGGGCTGAGCAATATATACATTCTAAGTATAAATCATTCGATTTACAGTTTTTAACAGATTTTAAAAAGGGCACTATCTTGTCTGTCCCAACTTATCAGACATATTAAAAAATAAGTATCATGAAATAATGTATTGTGATATTGCATTTTTGCCATATCGCCCAGCTCCGGGCGATGTTTTTAATTGTATCAGCATTGAAATCAAATGTATATATAAAAAATATTTGATATCGGTCTACAATTTTCATATTGGTTTATCCCTATTTGTCATGTTATAATAACAGTCCTTGGTGAAAACCTCTTATGCCACATTTACATAACATTCTGCCTAAGTACGTGAGAATATTATGTATATTTTGCTGTGATATTATACGTACTAACATAATGGTTTCTACAGGTCTGTTGAAACACACATGACGAAATTCCAAACAGGAGCATCATGGAGTGTGAGAAAAAAATGTTCCATGTCTGCATCCACACTGTTTACACTATGAGTGCATTTAAATGTAATAGTAAACGTAAATGTAATCTAGACCAATTACTCGTTTTTGTTTATTATGCGCCAGGTGCTGCAATCTGAAATTTGCATATCATCACTCCACTATTACAACATAAATTAGACACTTAAGCTAATAACCACTAATTACTCTGAGTGCGACTGATGTATTAAAATTATGGCTTAATGTTTTATTTCTAATTCAGATGTAAACAAGAGTTAGCATTACTAGCTCATTGTATGTGCACTGCATAGCACCCTTAGTTGAAGACGTAGAGGAAAAGAAATGAATTCCAACCATTACGGTGTTCATTAAGAGTAATTTGTTACTTAATCGCGGCTCCCTGTATAGGGAAGGAAGTACACAATTAAGGTAAGCTCAAAATAATTACATCAAGACAATGAACAATAAGGAACATCCTAAACTCTCCAATCTCACTGGCCTTGTCTCTCTCTCCCTCCCTCGCTACCTCCTTCCCTACCTCCCTCTGTATTTTCCAGGGATGTCCTCCCTGCTCTCACTCATGCAACTGTACACCATTGCATAAAATCCTAATTCCCTAACTTCCCTTCTCTACGTCTTCGGAACAACGTGGTCACACAGTCATTAAACGTTTACAATGAAGCCAGTGAAATGGGGAAGCCCAACAGCTTAAAGAGAAGGTCAAGCTGGGAAGGGAAGGGAAACGAGAGAGAGACACATCGTTCAAGCTGCAACGTCAGCCCCTGCAAAATGTGATCAGGAAAGTGTTAGATTTATTGAGGAAGAAAAGAAAAGAGTGGAAGGTTCTTTCCAAATATTTAGAGAGCGGGAGCAAAGCCGTGATGATCTGCCAGCGTTACGACTTCTCCTGGCAGATAAAGCTCCCTAAATTAGAGCTGCAAAATAAACATAAACAGATGGTGTGAGGGAGCAGCAGGACTACTGGATACCACAGGGGGAGTAATAAAGGGGGCGGGGGGGCAGAGAAAAGGGAAAAAGAGAGAGTAAAGGGGGAGGTGGGAACCGGCAGCCCCAAAAGAATGAAGGGAAGGAATGCACTAGTCTTTTCCAGAGACCAGGCAAGAAAGAATGAAATCTGTGAGAGCGAGGGAAAGAGACAAGAGAGCCGGAGCACTTTCGGCCAACTAAGACAATCCAATAATGCCCACCCAAAGTGCAGCCAGGACAGTGGTGGGCATTTAAAGCCCTCCCACCCAGGCCAAAAATAAGTGCTTTCTAGGCACTTTCTGATTCCCACTTTGTGCCCATCTATATTTTGAACAAAGCACTATTTTAGTCTTATAGTAAAAGCAAACCCATTGTTCTGCACATTAGCCAAAGAATAGCCAGTCTAGAATAAACGAAGAAACAACAACACGGTATCACCATATAAACCGTACTGCTATGGATGACTGGGTATTGATATTTTTATTTAATATTTTCACAATCATATCGATATTAGTGGATAGTTTCTCAAAGATGTTGCTTAAAACCGTTCAGCACCAAATAATTTTTTGTTTTGATCAGTATTGTAAAGCAATATTTGATGAGTTGTTAATTGAACTCAGAAAAACAACATATATATAAGTCATTAGTTGTTTGATGTCAGGAAAATCATAAAATTTCCTTATTTATAAACATATTCATAATATATATATACATATATATACAGGGGTTGGACAATGAAACTGAAACACCTGGTTTTAGACCACAATCATTTATTAGTATGGTGTAGGGCCTCCTTTTGCGGCCAATACAGCGTCATTTGGTCTTGGGAATGACATATACTGCGTCCTGCACAGTGGTCAGAGGGATTTTAAGCCATTCTTCTTGCAGGATAGTGGCCAGGTCACTACGTGATGCTGGTGGAGGTTCTTCCTTCTTGGTGGTATGCTGACATTACCCTGGATACCGTGCCTCTTGATACATCACAAAGACTTGCTGTCTTGGTCACAGATGCGCCAGCAAGACGTGCACCAACAATTTGTCCTCTTTTGAACTCTGGTATGTCACCCATAATGTTGTGTGCAGTATTTTGAGCAGAACTGTGCTCTTACCTGCTAACTGAACCTTCACACTCTTACAGGTGCTCTTACAGGTGCAATGTGCAATTAATGAAGATTGGCCACCAGGTTGGTCCAATTTAGCCATGAGACCTCCCACACTAAAATGACAGGTGTTTTAGTTTCACTGTCCAACCCCTGTATATAACAGTATAACAGCCACTACTTTTCCAGTATTTATTGAGTCCACTCCTTTGCCATTATCACAGCTTCAATCCTTTTCAGGAGACTTTCCTTTCAGGTTTTAATAAATCCGCAGGGATATTTCGCCTTTAAAGTTCAGTCTTAGAAGTTGGTTGCATTCTCTGCCTTGCACCATCCAAATAATCCCAAATGCTGAGGTCTGGTGTGGCCAGTCCATTGTTCTGAGAACACCAGCTGCTTTTATGTTTGATTTGCAGATTTTGTTTGTTTCTTCTATTTCTTTTCCTCACTAAGAGTTTCTTGACAGCTACACATCCCTTCAGACCCATAGCACTGAATGGAAGGTCTCACAGTGGTAAGATGGACAGAAACATGTTTTTTTTTTTCAGACCTGAAGTAAGACCTTGATTTTCTTCTCACTCTCAAAGTTAAAAGCTTTAAGGAATGTTTATCTGATGGGGACAGGTTTTGTGGTCTGCCAGGGGTTGCATGGTTGTCAGGGGTAATCTCTTACGGAATATCTCAAGGTAAATGAATAACTTGAACTCAATGGCTGTTTTGACTGGAAATTTAATAAAACAGGATGTGGTCTCTGCCTTTGACATAGCACTGCAGAAATAGCTGTTATAGTTTTCTATAATCCTAATCCATAGAAATTCTGTCCATGTTTCTACATTGTCTTATTATTTATGTATTGGCATCCACATATATGTACATAAAAAATAGCAGACACTGGCAATAGCCTGAAATTCTCACGTTTGTGCACCCATAATATATGATAATTATTATTCTTTTTAGCAAAACCCTAAAGGCCATGTTCACTTTTGTAAACTGTTAAGGATAAATGGCCCACTAAACATGTTTGATAAGTAAAAAGACAATATGTGTAACGTGTTACCTGTTTTGTGATTATACGCTCATTCTGAAATTGTTGCTTGCAACACATTCCAAAGTTGGGACAGGGGCAATTTGAGACTATGAACTTCTTAAACAGGTGATGCAATCATGCTTGGTTATAAAAGGAGCATCCAGGAAAGGCTGAGTCCTTTATGAGTGAGAATGGGTTGAGGCTCGCCGTCTTGCTAAAAATACTTCAGTAAAAAATCCCAAGGATTAAAAATAACTTTCCTCAGCAAGTCATTGCAAGGATTTCAGCTACTGTGCTGTGTGTATGGTGAGCCTGGAAATCCAGAGAAATCAGGAAAATGGAAAACAACAACTCGAAGTTCAGATCTTAGCACTGCATGAAAAATCAAAAATGCTTCTGTGATTGATATCAGCACATGTGCTTGGGAATAAACTGCGGTTATTAAACACGGGATGTCGCTGCTTCTGCAACAGCAGGTTAAGACTGTATTATGCGCAGTAGAAGGCATGGGTCAACAATCTGCAGAAGCACCGCCGACTTCTCTGGGCTGGAGCTAATGTAAAATTGATGGTATGTAAAAACGTGTTGCCCTGATCAGTCAACCTTAGAATATAATGGATAAAGAAATAATAGATAAATAAATGGTGTTCTCCACAATAAAGAAGAAAAGGAACATCATGACTGTTACCACTGTAGAGTTTAAAATCAGGGTCTGTCATGTTTTAAGGGGGCACCGTAATGATAAACACATGGTGTTCTTGCACTTTGATAAAACATATTTTACGAATCTTTTTTCTTTTTTTTTATTTACAACGTTTTTAAAACGGGGCTTGCTCCGATAAATTTGTCACATCGCAAACATCTAGCATATCACACATCTATAAAAACTGCAATAGAACTGGATTGTGGCTCAAGTATCCCGATATAGCATTGTGGAGCCGGTACTGATTCCCACGCTTTGCAGTGACTCTGCTCTGAATTCTACTCAGCACGTGGCCATGTCAAAACAAGGTGGGATCTGTGAAAAATGTCCCCACACTCCAGGCCACAGAGGCCACATCTCCATTTGACATATTTCCCTGAACTCCCACTGTTTGCTTGTCACTCGGAGTCTGAATTAGTGTGCGGTGCGCACTGCATCAGCGATCAGATTTAAGGGCCTGTGCCTGGATCAAGGCCCAGGTGGCATTAATAAAGTCCCCTATGGGACTTTCTGACAAGAGCTAAAATGGGGCCTGATGGTAAGAAGCATGCAACAAACAGGGCTCTTAAGACTAAATCCTTGAGGCAGGAATGCTGTGGGAAGAGAAAAGTCAGAGATGTGCTCATTTATAGACAAACAGACTCAACTGCATGTTTACACACCCACACTCGATTTCTCTCTCTCTTATTCTCTAGACACGGACATACATGGTGTACTTCAGATGGATTAAGTCCTCTGTAAGCACTTACACCATCTACTGAGCACTTTTCATTACATAAATCCCATTTACCAGCTCGTAACCGTCCCTGTGGGTGTTTTGTTCAAGTGCAGTCAAATACAGAGCCATGAATGCCAATGAGGAGGTAAGCAGAATGATGGAGATCACAGATGATATATGGCTCAGCAGTATGACCGTATTTAGAGATATTGTGATACCTTCTGATTTTGGAGACCTCGTCATCACTGCTCAACAATGTTGATAATAATTAGTCTTGTTTAATTGGTTCCAGTTCAGAACAGTAAGTGAAACTGGAAGTGAGATCATCTGATTATAGTTGTTTACAGTATTAGTGTTAAATGTGGCTCTACTGGCTCCTTTTGGTCTGTTGTAACTTGTGGTCTGATCCATATCTTGCAGTATGGAAATGTCTTTGTGTGATATCACATTTTTGCCATACCATATCAGCCAGTCCTACAATGGAAAATTAATAACTGCCATAATAATGAGTTTAATAAGCATTAAGGGTTTAATAATGACTGCCTCATAACAACTCAGTATATACGAACCAAAACAGGCTTTTTAGCAATGCTTCTATGCCAAAAAGGGTTTTCCCACTAATAGGAACTTTACATCATAACAACAGTAGAACTGTTTTTGGTGATACATGGTCCCATTTTAAGAAGGTCCTCTATAGAGTCATACACATCACATTCCCCATCATCAAGCAAAGAACCATTCAAGCACACCAAATGGTTATCTGAGTCTTCATGATTACCACAGTCTTTACTGAAGAACCATTGGAGAACCATCTTTCTAAGACTTTGTATATCATATATATTTGTATATCTGCCCTTTTGAAAAAGTTGACAACATTACAGAACCATATACAGAAGTGCCTGTGATAAAGTAGAACCATTTAACCAAGCAAGTGTCCATTAACCCGTTAATGCTTTCAAACGGTTCTTTGACTCTCCATTGTTCTACTTTTAACTTTTCCTTTACTGAAGAACCCTTGTAGACCAATTTTAAAGAGTATACGCTCTTAGAAAATAAATTACGATTCTTTAAGAGAGGTGGAACCCTACTGTATAGAACCGATTTATAAGGTTCTTTACAGAATCATATACGACAGTCTCCTTGACAAAGAAGAACAATTGTAAGCAGGCAAAGAACCATTTATGCAATCAACTGGTTCTTTCTCTAGGATTCTATACCTAACCATTTCCTGTACTAAGGACCGTTTTAAGAGTATACACATAGTGCTAAACAGCCCCCAAAATGTTATTTGATTTGTAATGGTAAGACCATTTTGGTGCTAAAATCGTTTTACCGTGTTCTTTAAATACGCCACAGTTACTCCATCAATGGGAAGAACCATTTAACCAACCAGTAAAGTACCTTTAGAACATATAAATCACACTTTGTGTTAACGCGCACAATCTTTTTCTTCAGAAGGACTACTTAAGAACTACTTTAAAAGGTTCCACTGACATTGTTAAGTTCATAGATCCTTTGGTACTATCTAGAACTCTTTTTGCTAAAGCCATAGTCGGGTTAACTAGTTTAAATTGTTGGTAGAAAGAGTAAACTGGAGGACACCAGCACTGCAAAAAGGGTTCCACAGACACTGATAAGTTCACAGAACCTTTGGTACTCTCTAGAACCCTTCATGTTAACAGTGTAGTCAGGTTAACTAGCTTCTATACTTGCTAGAATAAGTAAACTAGACAACGCCAACAGTGCAAAAAGGGTTCCACAGACATTGCTCAGTTTAGAGAATCATTGGTACAATCTAGAACCCTTTTTATTAACAGTGTAGTCAGGTTAACTAGCTTCATTTCTTATCAGAAGGAGTAAACTGGAAGACTCCAACACCACAAAAAGGGTTCCACAGATATTGTTAAGTTTACAGAACCTTTGGTGCTGTCTAGAACCCTTTTTGCTAAGAGTGTAGTCATGTGGACTAGCGTCAGTTCTTGCTAGAAGGAGTAAACGGGGAAGACCACAACACTGCAAAAAGGGTTCCACAAACATTAAGTTCATAGGACCTTTAGTACTATCTAGAACCCTGTAAGCTGACAGTGTAGTCTGGTTAACTAGCTTCAATTCTTACCAGAAGGAGTAAACTAGAGTCTCCAACCCTGCAAAAAGGGTTCCACAGAGTATGTTAAGCCACAGAACCCCTTTGGTACTATCTAGAACCCTTTTCTGCTAAGAGTGTAGTCAGATTAACTTGCTACAATTGTTGATAGAAGGAGCAAACTAGAAGACTATAACACTGTAAAATGGGTCCATAGGCATTATTAAGTCATAGAACCTCTTTGATACTATCTAGAACCATTCATGTTAAGACTGTGGTCAGGTTAACTGGCTTCAGTTCTTCCCAGAGGGAGTAAACTGGAAAACTCCCAACAGCGCACAGTGTGCTGATCATGGCGTTGTGGAGGGCTGTGATGGATTAAACTGACCTGGAACCTGGACCTGGTCCGCGTCCTGAGAACCTGCTGCCTGCAGGTACAAACTCAACACCACACACGTGAGCACCGCTCCAAACTCCATTACCGCCTTCACGTAAAGTCTTCTTCAGGTTATCTGGCTGGTTTTAGAGCCTGCTGGAGGCGTCAAAGACCCCAAAGCGCTCAGTGGGACCTCCTCACTGAAGCAGCATGTCCTCCTTCGGGCCTTTTCACGTGTTAGTCAGTCTTTTCCCTCACCGTCAACCTGGAAGGTGTTCCCGTCAGAGGATTAACCTGAGCTTCTGCTGGCTTTCGAGCTCCTTCTGAGGGTGAAGCAGCGACGTAATGTTCCCGAAATGACCGAGCCGCACACCTGTACGACTGCTCCACCATTAGCCCCCGACTGGCTGGCTGCCTTCACTGGAGCTCTGCTGTTTTTTTCCCTTCTTCTTCTTCTTTTCTTCTCTCGTCTTGAGCAAAACCAAAAACAGACTGGGAGCGCGCGCTACTCAGCTACCGAATCTGCCCGGCACCCTCCCTTTTCCCTGCCTCACTCCCTCCTCTCCTCTCCTCTGCTCCCCCTCGCCAATCCTCCACTCTATAATGTCTCAGTTTAGAGGAGCGACCAGCCTTCACAACTTTGGACCTGTTCCCAGTTGCTGGTCATTGTGATCTATCCTATTAGTCACTCTCCAGCCCGAGGGCTTCAGCTACAACAGGGCAGCGCCTTCTGGAAACCTGCACAACGACTTCCCTACTGGGGTATACTACAGGGGGTCTGCTCTGGGTTTACTCTCCAGCAGAGTAGTGTAAACCTTAGTCAAGTGCCAGTATTGTTACTTCTGTCAAACAGAGACTCACATAACAGTGAAAGTACACTTCCCAAGAGACAGCTTATTAAGCTAGAGCAGGTCAAAACACTACTTAAAGGTCCATAGACTGGAGAACTGTATTTATATTGTTATAACTGAGTAAAGAGAGATCCGTACATAGAACTGACATACTGGGAACCTTAAACACAGTCATTCCTCCATTCTGTCCATTCCTCCATGGAGCTATCCTCCATTTACAAAAGAGAATGGCTCCTAATATCGTTCTCCAATAAAAAAAAAACGTATCTTTGTCGATTTTGTCAAGTCAGTTGAACACAGCAGTTGTTGTTTACATTGTATGGAGGTTTCATGATAAATGAACCAACAGAAAAAGCTAAATTGTTTGGAAAGACGTCTGGTTCCATTGACTTGCATTAAAGTTAAATGAGGTTTTTGCCCTCTGCTGTAAAGTTGCCGTTTTGGAGATGCTTGTTGTTCTTTGGACAGTGATGATATGTGAGTGTACCAACGACCATTAATAGTGTCATTATTAATGTCCTACTATTAGGTATCTAATACTAACTACTGTACTGTACGTAACTGAGATGAAATGATGAAATACTTTTTTTTTTAAATTTGAGTAAACAGTGAACAGTGGGGCCGATGAATACTTTTTGTGCTGCTCGGTGCTGGTATGGTAAATACTCATGACCGTGCAACTGTGCAAACTTTCTCTGCTTTCTGTAGTTTCAGTGTCACTTGCCGTTGGCTTCTGTTCAGAGAATTCACACGCCCAATGACCTGCACTTCATATTTCTCAAGCACGTAACACAATATCTCTTATTCTTTACATCTGTATTTACTCACTGTCTGAATCACTTGTTAGAGCTCCTGTGTCTTCAAGCCCTTACTCCCCATGCTCTGATTGGTCAGCTCGCTCTATCTATTCAAGCTAGTCAAGAAGTAAGAATTGTGTTAAGAGATGATGTCATCTTGTAACAGACAAAAGAGCTGGGATTTCAGTGGGGCGTTTCGGTCAGCTGGAAGTGTTTGAGTGTTTCTCCCTCTGCCGTGTACTTTGGGCTTTCTATCTTTGCAGACCATTTACATGCGCAGAAAGCTTCATTACATAACACACTAGAGGAAAGGGAAAACCGGAAAAGCATAATAGGTACCTTTCCCTTGTAAATAAGTTGCTGTGGTTCCGTCAACGTTGTACACATGTGCTATTCTGTGATGGGCTGTGGGGTAGTTTATGTGGCTTGGCTGTTGTACGGGAAATGTGTGGTTGAAGGCGACCCGCTTGCTTCCTGGCTGTTTCAGCCAGTGCTGGGCAGCAGTTCTTCCCGCGGTGTTGTCTGTGTTCAAAGCTTTATGTTTCCTGTGGTGTCTTTTACACTGACGCCACAATATGGATTCAATTTATTTTGAGACAAGAACAAATTATTCTAATTTATTAGTTTTAAATCATTAATAAAATGATGGACCTTTAGAATCATAAATGATTCAGATATACTGTATTATATAGCATACATAACATAATAATAATAATAATAATAATAATAATAATAATAATAATAATTATTATTATTATTATTATTATTATTATTATTATTATTAAGACATTATATAATTATTATTATTATTATTATTATTATTATTATTATTATTATTATTATTATTATTATTATATATAAAATGTCTTACTTATTACTTATTAGGTCATTACATTTCAAAAGTGTAGATCAAATCTCGAGACCTTTTCCACATGATTCTTTAAAAAATCAATAAAACATTTTAATATCTAATATCTAAATCTGCATAAGGGTAAGGGTACACTGCTAGCATTAGCATTAGCATTAGCAAACCTATGCATATAGATTTGCCTAAAATTAGACGACCCGCTTGCTTCCTGGCTGTTTCAGCCAGTGCTGGGCAGGAGCGGTGTTGTAAAGCTTTATGTTTCCTGTGGTCTTTTACACTGACGCCACAATATGGATTCAATTTTTTTGAGACAAGAACAAATTGAATATCTAGTTTATGTTCATTAATAAGTGTAACAAAAAACAATAATGATGGACATCTTTTGAATCATAAATGATTCAGATATACTGTAATATACACCATAATTGAATTTAATAAATTATTAATAATAATCAATAGTTTACAATCGAAGATTTGTGGCAGACATTATGGTTATTGTTATATATTATGCGTCTAAATTATTTTATTATTATTATTATCTATTATTATTATTATTATTATTATTATTATATTATTATTATATGGCGTTACTATTACTTATTAGGTTCACCATTTCAGAGATCAAATCTCGAGACCTTTTCCACATGTTTTACTGTAAAAACAAGCAGCTGCATAAGGGTAAGGGTACACTGCTAGCATTAGCATTAGCATTAGCAAACCTATGCATGTAGATTTGCCTAAAATTAGATTGAAAAAATCCCGATATGATGTCTTGCTTACAGCATCGTAGCCCTTGTATCATGATACCTATCGTATAGCCAGGTTCCTGCCAACACACAGCCCTAAAGCCTTTGTGTGGTAATCTGTCCTTGAGCAGAGTATTTTGTATTTAACAATATTCCATCAAACTTTAATTTATGTATATGATGCTGATCAAACATAAACTACTTACTACTCACCTCTGGCTGTGAGAGTGCAGTGCATTCCGAAAGCATACCTCACAGTCTTACTGAGGGCCGTTACTAGAGGTGGGGGCCCGATCTGGATACACTTTCCAGTTAAAGAAGTCCTGAGATTTCTGTCGTGCTATTGAGCTTAGGTCTGCAGCCACAAGCGTGTAACACTGAAATACGTCTGCTCAGAAATAGTGTGTCTTTCAACAGATGGAGGGACTTCGGCATGCCTAACAGATGTGGATGTTTTGCCAGCTTATAAAGAGAGTGCTAAACAGAGGTGTAAGGTGTCTGGGGATAACAGGCTACACGACTAAATTTATTTACCCCTGGCCTGGCTTGTTTGTATTGCTTCCAGGCAGTCTGGGGTCCTTACTGAGCTGCAGATGTTCTGAATTTGAGTGGTATGAGTGGTTTTGTGATTGGAGGCAGAAATGAGTCAGTGAATCGGCTTTGTGGATAAAAAGAGAAGCAGAGATAAAACGGTGAATAGGTGAGGTAATAAAAGTTAGCGAGAGGTCTTGAACCTGAAGCCCCATTCAACTACAAAGGGGGGACGTGCCTCAACACACCTAGTAAGTAAACACAGACTGCGTGCTTGGGATAGACCAGACTAGCTCGCAGACATTGTTCTCTTTATCCAGTCCTGCTGAATATACAGTAATGTCCACTCCTGAGCGTCTCACTCTTTCTGTATCAGCATTATATGGCGTCTGCCACTCGCTCCTTGTTTGAGAGGGGACTTTAGGAATGTGGTAAGCTGCGCTACATTCCTTTCAGGACACTTGCTTGAAATTCTTTTACCTTTTAGAAGCTGCCTTCATTTTTCTGATTCTCACGCTCCAAATATTCAGAGTTTATTCTCGTCTTCTGTTTCCCTTTCCTCAATAACGGTGTGTTGACAGCTACACATCCTTTCATACTCATAGTGTTGAGTTGTCTTCCCACAGTGGAAGGATGAACAATGGGTCAAGGCCGATTTACTCGTCTCTCTCAGAGATGATGGGACTGTTTAGTGGGCTGTTTTGCTGGATAGTAGATCTGCCCAAGAGCTGCCACGAAAAGCTGTTTTTCTGGCAGTTCATCTATTTTACTAATTAGTCAGTTCATCTAAACAATTCATTTTCCTGCAAAATTAGAACTGTCCGTTTGTATTAATGACATTCCCGACAAAATTTATGTCAGAAATAAAATAAATTAGATGAGGTTCATGCCCCATCATGCCCAGTGTGCATGAACACACACACTGGCAACGTCATTCGTGCCACGTTTCTAGCCAAACGCTAATACCTATTGAAGAGCAATTCTAAGGCAGTGGGCAGATGGCTTACTAACTTACAAAGAGTGTTTTTAAAAAGCTCTGCTCACTAATTCATTCATTAACAAAGTCAGATCATTCATTCAAACCATTAATAAACATGAATAGACAGGACCCACAGTGGCTTTGCCTTTTCTGGTGGTCCTGTATCCAGAGTAGGACTGTATGTTTCCCCCTCAGGTGCTTAAGGATCTAGCTAGTGCTGCTGTGGTATGCCATGGAGACTTTGTGCAATCCATCTTTTTGTTGTGTGCTAATTTTCCCAGACTTTGGATGCCTTGGGTTTTTGGCAGCCCCAATCACGGCAGCCCTAATCCACCCTCATGCTTAACTGTTAGCAAGGTGTTCTTTTTATGGAGTGCTGCTCATTTGTCTTCATACCCTTAGTGACTGTGCCTAAAAACTTTAATTCTTCATTTCATTAGTCCGCAGCTCTTACTTCCAAAAATTCCAAGATGTTGTTGTGCATACTTCAGACGCTGACGCAGTTGGCACGTAAGGATTTCTTTCTGTTTACTTTCCCCTGCAGATCATGTTTGGACAAGCAACGCTGCACAGTAGGATTTCTGCACCGCCACTCCTGTGATGGATAAAGAAGTGTTTCTCAGTTCTCAGAATATATTAGAGCTTTAATTAATGTCTATTACCGAGCTGATTAGTTGGGTCAGGTGTGCCAGGAGTGGGAAACACTTCAAATGCAGGGCAGGTGGCCTTCAGGAAGGAGGGGGGGGGGGTTTGGAAACACAGAGCTAAACTTTGCTGTAGGGTTTCTGTTGTGATGTGAGCACTTTGCTTGACCTGTTGACCTGAGGATGTTGGGTTCCGCCCTTGAGCCTGGTTCCTCTCGAGGTTTCTTCCTTACCCAAGGGAGTTTTTCCTCGCCACTGTTGCCTCTGGCTTGCTCAAGGGGGGCTTGGACCCGGTTTTTCCACCCCCCCACCACCCTCCATGCAGACATCTGGCATGTTGCTTATGCCATACTGACAGACGGTGCTTCTGTATGTGCAGGGTATAAACCCGCTGCAGAGATAAGATCACAATTCCCACTACATGGAGGATTACATTCTAACTGTGCAGGTGCCTCTTTGAATAGCACATTTTTGCCGGGTAATATGTAAGATAATAAAGCTTCTAGTGTTCTAGAGCCGAGGTTCTCAACCATTTCAACCTCATTGCCCACAAACTTTTCATGTTAATACATGTTTTTGTCTTTTATTGCTCATGTGCTAACATCAGTTGACTCATCTTGGAACACCAATTCCTCAGCGATCACAAAAACTTTCTTCCTCAGTACAACATGTCTGAACTGAATAGAAGGTAGTTAGCTTACAGGGCACACATGCACTGTGATGTAATATACATGTATATATAGTTTTAGCACCTCATTTGAAAGAGTTCAGCCACACTCTGGGCTTTTGGGTTAGCGTCATCACCCTGCACAAATCCATATTTGGTATAGTCTTTTTCTAAGGGAACCATCTCAACATTCTTTCTTCGTTGAAGAAGCTTCTCCATCTTTGGTTAGCTAATCATCCAAATCAGATGCCTGTGGCTACTGATGACGTTTCAGTTATGTCTGCAGTGTGTTTGTTTGTGCATTGTCATTAGTGTTTAATAGTGTTCGTAGTTTGAACACGAATGGTCTCTATGGTAGCTTATACTGAATTATCTTTTTCTACTTATCTTTCTATGACGTAAAGTGCCGTTACCGGCCCACTACGAACTGCTTCTCCCCCCTGAGGATGCCCCAATGGACCATTTGAAGGTGCTTCATGGCCCACTGTTAGTCAGGTTAAGAAACCTAATCTAGAGTTTTGAAGTTTTTAGAGTTGTAGAACCGTGTCTTGGTGGGTTTTTATAGATGGAGATATACAAATATTATTCCTCAGGGGATCAGGGTCCCCCAAAGTATCTCTATTATTTTTATTTTCTCAAGAGTTATTATTGAAGAAGATCATTCATTCTTCATTCACCACAGTGCTTCATTCTGTTCAACACTCTGAATCTGATGTAATCACATTCCAGCGACAGCGGTCTGGATGGAAATAAAAATCTCCATTGTGCAAGAATGCTTGTATGAGTAATGACTTGCATATCAAGTATTGGTGCATGACATTAAACACAGCTCAAATAGGAAATATGAGATACCACACAGATTGCAAAAGGCTAAAATGTGCTTTTTCCATGTGGAAAAGTGGAATAAATTATGAACACCTGTATAAAAAGGACAATTTAATGTCTTGGAACTGAAGCTGACATGTGACGTGTGACATGGATTATCAAAATTCAAAGAACGGGACAAAACCCAGAGCAAAAAAGTTTTTAGATGAATTTGATATCTATAGAAATCCCATTTGCACTGAAATCCTACTGACACCCTCAGCAGCCACTTCATTAGTATTCACTATTTTGGATACTCCCTTGTATCCACACTAAATGTCCATTTTATCAGCTCCACTTGTCATATAGGAGCACTTCATAGTTCTAATATTACAGACTGAAGTCCATCTGTTTCTCTGTATACTTTGTTACCCTATTCTTCAATTGTCAGGACCCCCACAGGACCACCACAGAGCAGGTATCATTATCATTCTCAGCACTGCTGTGACGCTAAGATGCTGCTTGAGTTTTAAACACTTCATTGTCACTGCTGGACTGAGAATTGTCCACCAACCGCAACTCTCAAGCCAACAGGGTTCTGTGGGCAGCATCCTGTAACCACTGATGAAGGACTACAGGATGACCAACGCAAACTCTGTGGCAACAGATGAGCTGTCATCTCTGGAGACAGTGTTTAAAAACTGCTGTCTGATCCACTTGTACCACCACGTCAGTGTCACTGCAGTGTTGAGAATGATCCACATACCATGTAATAAATGTTCTGTGGTGGTCCAGTGGGGGCCATTAAACAGGGTGAAAGTGGGTTAACAAAATATGCAGAGAAACAGTCAGTGGCCAAAGTCTGTAACTGAATCTAATATGTATCTATATGGTTAGTGGACATAATAATATGGACAATGAGTGTAAAGGGATTTACCTAATAAAATGGCAGGTGGGTGTATATCAGTCTTAAAGCAGCATTATGTAATGATTTTATCTGAAAATCATTTTTCATGGCATGCTGACTTAGAATAGAGAGAATGACATTTCTGTCAGTGACCCTCCAAACCCAGAACGCCTGCTATAGAGCCGTGTCACTTCAGAGGAACAGACACCTGTCGCCAGAACTGTGTGACGGTTTATAGCACCATGTCACACACCAACAGCTATTTGTTTATAGTTACCTATAAGAAGAAGCTAGTTTGGTATTCCCAGCATCATAGTTTTTATAGTTTTTAAGTTTTATTCATAACTGTAAATTAGTATAAACAAAGATTTTGTGCTTAGTATTGTATATATTTACTGTCTAATTTATACGTTTGTATTGAAGTACTGTAGGGGGCTACACACTCACCTTCACACCTGTGAAAATGTGATGTGACATTAATAGTGATTTGATTTGATTTGATGTCAGAAGAGACCAAAGGAAACTCTGTGTCATCCCTGTCTCACAGAGTTTTGTAGTTTATCAGCAATGCCTAAAGTCATCTAACCTAAAAGTTCGGTCAATCTGTGTCCATCATTGCCCAAAGAAGCCCAAAAAGTTTGGACCTCCTATTATAAAATCCTGAAGTATTACTTTCCCTTCTAACTCGATATGGTACTTTCTCTTCTAATGTTGTCTTTCCTGGTGTTCCTAGTCCAATTTTGACTTCCAGGTGGAATCCAATTTCACTTCATGTGCACGTGCGTCACACAGGCATATGGACGCTACAGATTACACTTTTGATTATTTACACATAGACACTATTGAAATCAGTGCCAAGATGACACAAATTTTGTATGTGTAGCACAATAAATACTGCCCATATAAATTCATCATCATTTATTGTTCCTGGTAACCTTTATCTTCCTTCGCAATTGGCAAACCAACACTCCCTTCTGGGTGCAACTCATGTTTTGATGATGAGTGTATTATGGCTTATGGTTTTGTTTTAATTATGTTTTTTAGTACATAAACCTAAACAAACATCATAGATGGACCTCAGGGGAAAACATTACTGCACAAGAACAATACAGAATATGCCCAATCACAAACTGATGGAGGAAAACACAGTTACAGCTATCTTTTAGATGTGTAGAGGTACACCAATCAGGACCAAATGGTCCTCCCTCCCTCACAGAAACCTCATTCCTTTTCAAAAGTCGTATTGAAATACACCACACTTGCTTCTTAAGCTTAAACATTTGTTGCCAGGAAAGCTCTCACATCTAATAATGACCCCTAAAATGTAGACCTGGAAAGTATATTGCATTTTACAGCACATCAGACCCTTTAGAAAACATGGGAATAAAAAGGAGCCAAAAGAGAAACTAAGGCACAGTTGCTGATGACCATGCAAGCGTTAACTTTAGTGGGCTAGACTTACCCTTTAATTTAATTATATCTCATTAATGAGTCTTAAGCCATCGTCATATCCTCATACTGCATATGATCTCAACCGTCAGAAGTATGGAACTCCATGACCCAGGAAACATGAGAGTAGAGTTGGCAGAGTGGGCAGTGGGCATGCTGGCTGAAAGCAGGTCGAGTCAGTAGTGAGGGCTAGGCTCTTTGGAGGCTGCCAAACCCAGCTCTGCCTTCTCCGAGTGCCAGAATGGAAATACATTGTAAGCAACAGAGTATGAATGTATGGATAAGCACAAGCTTTTCTGCTAGATCTGGCAGTTATAGTGCTCCGCCCGTTGAAGCGATTTTCGGAAATATTGTGTTGCTCTAAAGGCCAGAGCTCAGAAACCAAACATTCGGCAGTAAACATTCGAATGTTTGGAGCTGTCTCGTCCAGGAAACCAAAGCCATTGGCAAGCCAATGAGGCAGAGCATACCGGTTCTAGATTCACTGAGCAATCAACCACAGGTACACGCCAACTAGACACTAGTCTGTTTGGTGTTTGTTTGTGCTTGGTCAAAAGTAGCACTTTCTAGAACATTTAAAACAACATTTATAACAACCATCACTCCGAGCAGCTGTTCATTTCCATTGTTACATCATGATGAAACGTTACATCATAGTGCAATGTCAACAACGTTAATCTAGCAGGCTACAGTCTGTATATCCTTGGACCAGAGTTTCTAAAGCCTGCTGTTTGGATGAAGGAGTTTTTTCCAAACTGTTTTTGTTTTCAAGTAGAAAAAGATAAAACAGTGATTGATATGCCATGCTAGGCCTGCGCCCAGTCATGGAAAGCTGGGTTCCCACCCCCTGTGACAGTGAAAACATGTTTACAGCTGGTTTAAAAGAGCGTTTATTTATTGGTTTACTTCATGCAAACCACAGCAGGACAGTAGTATGTACACATAGTAACATAACTGAACTTGGATGAGGTCCTACTTTAACATCACTTTCGTTGTACCTAAGGTTGTTCTAGATATGCAGTCGCACTAGATATTGTACAACAAGCTGCCTATGTTGAAAGGGACACAGAGGGCATTTAATGGTTCTCTGATGTCTTCATATAAGGCATGTGATGGTCAGAATGGAAAATGCCTAGATGTAGTTTGCACTGCTATTTACACCCTAAGATTTGGTCCTAGTATAAAACGACCTTTCACCTTTTTTAATGAGCTTATGTATAGTTTGATGAGCTCTGCTCTAACTGGCTAGTTTATAGTGAGACACAATGATGATCACAAAGAAGCAACATGATGAAACAGACACTAACTGAAATAATTCTAAATAAGGGTGGTTGTTAAACTGTTTAGTTAGCTGTGCTAGTTTCCTGGAGTTTGCTAGTAGCCACTAGCTCTTAATCTGAACATCAACACAGTAAATTTAAGTTTTTCCTTAATATGAAACTTTCAGTTTAAGATGATTTGCTTCAACTAGAAAAACAAGTGGTTAAAACCCCTTAAATAATTTTATTAGCTGTGCTAGTTTCCTGGAGTTTGCCAGTAGCTATTGATACCTGTACTAGCTACTTGCCTTTCATCTCAACATCAACACAAAGTGAATTAAAGTTGTTCCTCACTATGAAACTTCCCTTTTGGGATGATCTGCTCCAACCAGCAAACAGTGATATGATCACACAGCATGGCTGCTATGTACAAGTATTGTGGTTGTGATGCTAACAAAGGTGGAACTGCTTCTCTATTCAGTCCTATCAGTGATAAACACTGCCTGAAACTGCTCGATATTCTTCAAGGTCTGAGAAACTACCTGGAGTGAAATGTGCAGAGCAGACTAGCAACTTCAGGATCGTTATGTGGGAACTAAACTCTGATTCCTATTCGCCAGCTTGTTTTGCACATTTTCCATTCCACCTTAAATGGTGCCAATGGAGTTCTCTTCTAGTGGCAGTACAGGCTGTAGCATTTAAGGTGCAACAGTACATTGAAAGAATTGAGAGGCCCACTGACAGTTTGGTTCTCTGGAACATGGTGCAAAAAATGCCAGCATGGCCTTCGGAACCTCGAATGTAAATTTCTACTATATTCCACCATGTTTGTAGCTGTTGCTCTTTTGTCAATGTGTGTGATTTTTTAGCCTCCTTGTATTTGAAGGAGGAACAACAGTGTTTGAGGTTCATGGTATGACAGTTCTATGTACTAAACTCTCTTTATTCAGCTATGCTGACAAAAATGCAGCTTACTGCAGGCGTACACTCCACACATGCACTTCAGAAAACTCATGCCTCAGCTCTCATATGCCAGGTGAAGTGGCTTTGGAGAAGAATGCACCAGGTTAGCCAGGGCGACCACAAACCCTCAGTAAAGTGTGTGCAAGATTTGCAATTTTCTCTTTTCTTACTGCGTTATTTATGGTTTCATTGCCATACACTGCACTATATTATAATCACAACTTTTACTGGGCTGTGCTTTTCTTATATACTGCCATTAGACAAAGATGGAGCTTCAGCTCTCATATAGATTGTCCATATCCCCATATCCACAGTGTGGGAGGCCTTTAGATATTCACTTTCGATCTTGACATTAACATAACATTAGCAGATAGATAATGTAACCTGTAAACAGTAAAGACAAGACAAAGAGGGTTGTACAGAATGAACCCAGATAGGTATGTACTGTCTCAGCCAAAAAAAATATTAACTATTAAACTATAAACTATAAAACTATAAATAGTCCAGTACAATAGAGATAAATGTATCTCACCTTTTACAATAAGAGAGTAAATATGTACAAGAAAGTCTATCTACAAAAATGCAAATAACTTAAAAAAACAGTAGAAAAATGTGAAAAATCTGAGATAAACCAGCAGTGCAATAATATAAATGTGCACGGGCCGCAGATATCAGCAGATAATGACATACGGAAAAGATAATCAACCTGTGCATGTATTGGTATTTAGGTAAAGTGGAGTGTCTAGGAGTTTAGATGTACAGGATATACAGTAAAGTGAAATAGTGCAAATAAATAAACCTATGATTTAAAACTAAACCTAAAGTTAGAATTGTTCCCCAGTATGAAACATTCAGTTTCAAGATGATCTGCTTCAGCCTGCAAACATAGATAAGATCACACAGCATGGCTGCTACTTACAGACTGCTGTTGGGGTTGCGTTGCTAATAAAGGTGGAACTGCTCCTCTCCTCAGGCTCCTTAGTGTTAAACGCTGTGCGGTACTCAGTATATACCCAATATTGTCCGAGGTCTGAGAAATGTGCAGCGCGAACTAACAACTCTGAATTAAAACTGTCTCAGCTCTTGTACATCAAGTGAAGTGGCTTTGGAGAAGGACACATCATGTTAAGCGACCATAACTGTGACTTCACGTCTGGCATTTAGCTGACGCTCTTATCCAGCGCGACTTACAAGTTTAATCATATTACAGGTAGGCCAATGTAGTGTTAGGAGTCTTGCCCAAGGACTCTTATTTGTGTAGCACAGCATAGTCACCCAGACTGGTATTCGAACCCCAGTATTCCAGATGTCGTGGTGGCTTCCTGACGGGTAGTGGCGTTAACCCGCTGAGCTACACCAACCACCACCATAAATCCCAGACCCTCATTAAAGTTTGTGTGAAAATTGCAATTCTGTCTTTTCTTACTGTATTATTTATGGCCATCAAACACTACACTATATTATAATCACAACTTCTACTGGACTTTGCTTTCATGATGTTCTGCCATTAGACAAAGATTAAGCTTCAGCTTACACACCCTCATAAAGTTTGCCTGTATCAGTGTACGAGGCCATCAGACCATCAGAGGTTAAGGAAAATCCCCAAAAAGTCTAGTGGAATTTTAAAACACCGCTCTAGGCATCAGGAGCTTTCCTTGACCACTGTGCTAATGAGCACCAGGCAGAATACATAAATAACGGCCTTCCACCTGAAACCAAAAATACTCTGGGAGCTTAAACCAGTTTTCCATCCCCTCCATCCTGTATTTGTTGTGAGTTGTCCAAATGCCCCCTGCCTTCCTGGCCTTAAGTATGACTCTTCGGCACCTGCGTCACCTCCCTTCCCTCTCAGCAGTCTTTCTGTCTTTCCTGACTTCCACTCCCTCAAGGTTTGTTATGAACACTCTTTCTGACAGCCATATTTTATGGATTCCCATCTGGCAACAATGTGTTGGAATGCAGGTCGCACTGTAAACAGGCTGTTTGGGGGGGTTGATTTATCATCACATGCATGTCTGAGTAGATATGAGATCTAAGTTTCACAACATCTCTGTGATGCCACTGATTTTAATTTGAACCAGTTTTAATTAACCCCAGAAACCACATATGGGCCGGTATGTGGACTTACATTTCAGTACCTACAGAACGTACACATTAATACCTACAGAATAATCATTTATGGTAGAGCCTTAGTAGTAGTTCATAAGATCAGTCATTATACAGTAATTCTCGGTCTCAATGGGTTAAAAATGCATGATAACAGCTATATATCAGGATATCCTAGTGCTGCTTGGAATGCAAAGGGCAAAAACATGGACTGTCCAGTGGAAGCAATCAATCATTAGGTTTTCTACACGGTGCGCTCCAGAGGAGCAAGTTCTATTGTAATGGTATGCGTGTAAGGCCACTGTTCTCACCGGCTGTTTCAGCAGAAGGGGTAGAATAAGGGATATGGTCACTGTGCCATGTTGGAGAGATCAACCATGACTGCAGCAGAGCATGAGACCATGCACGTTCGATTTTTTAATCTGGTCTAAGCTAGATAGATACAGTCACTAAATCATGGGCCTGTGTCAGCCAGGCATATCATTATACAGCATTGTTTAAAGCAGAAGCCTTATAATTCACTTTCTACGGAGCTTCCCTGTTAACCCATTTTATCCACCAAAAAGATAATGCAAATTTCCAGGGCTGGACATTCACCAGGGAATTAATGTTTGCCTTTGAGTTGAGCTTGGTTAATCACAGATATGAGTCACTCTGTTCTACTGTAAAGCCCTGAGCTGGCTCAGCAGTGTGAATTTGGTGTTTTTTCTTTTCCTTGATAAAAGTGACACGTAACAAGCAGAACATTTGGGGCATTGTTAAGTACGTTAGAGTGGATACTTAGGTCAGACTGTTTGATTGAATTATAGGTGCATCAAGGAACCTAGCATTTCTCCCTAGTAGTATTACTTTTATTTAAACGTCAACATTAACAAGCGCAGAAGTGTGAGAATGGTCAAGGTGCAGGGGTTCTCAACCTTGAAGACCACCTGTTTATAGCTAAAAGCATAAAGACCACAGGAAAACAAAACTCAACTTTTTATGTAAAATTGTTTTTGTTTTTTATTACTCAAGTGCTAATATCAGTTGCCTCGTGGGACATGTATGGCATGTTTGGGAGCCAGCAGCAGCATTTCCTACTCTGGGTGACATGTCTGGCTAGGAGGTAACTAGATTTCAGTGCACATTTGGTTTAAGTGCACCATTTGAAAGAGTCAAACCATACTCCACAAGCCGGACTTTTGGGTTAACATCATCACTTCCCGACCAAGTCCATATTCGAGGGGCTGTATTTGTGGATACTGGTTTTTCTTGCTTTGAGGAAATCTCTTTTTTTTCCATTTCAGAAACTTCTCCATCTTTGCTTAGCTAGTTGTCTGAACCAGGTGCCCATGGCTGCGTTGTCTCAAACTGATGGCGTTTCATTTGCCTTAAGCATGTCACTGTATCTACCATTCAAAAAACGTGAGGAAGGGCTATGACAATGTCACGGTGTCAAGATGCCAACCGCTGGATTGAGTTAAGCACTGCCATCATCACTAGTCTTCCCCTTTCTTCTGCTGGTGAAAGTTGATTGACCATCATTAATTACACTTGGGATCAATTGGCAACAGTTGTTATGGCTTTATAGACCAGGGTTTCTCTCTCTCTACCAGTGGGCCATGAAGCACCTTCTAGTGGTCCGCCAGTACCACCAAGCAGCTTTGTAAAGCTGCTTTGTGACAACATCTGCTGTAAAAGCTATAAAAATAAATGTTGACTTGACTTAAGCTACTTCTGTGATGTGTTTTCATTTGTTTATGTTTAATGTTTTTGAGTTTAATATTTTATAAGTTTTTCACTTATACTAAGTGTCATTACCGACCCACTACACTATTTCCTCCAACTGAGGATGCACTGGCGGACCACTAGAAGGTGCTTCATGGCCCACTGGTAGAGAGAGAAACCCTGGTCTATAAAGCCATAACAACTGTTGCCAATTGATCCCAAGTGTAATTAATGATGGTCAATCAACTTTCACCAGCAGAAGAAAGGGGAAGACTAGTGATGATGGCAGTGATTGACTCAACCCAGTGGTAGGCATCTTGAGACTGTGGCATTGTCATAGCCCTTCCTCGTGTTTCTTGAATGGTAGATACAGTGACATGTTGCATGCATGTGAGCTGGAAAGGAAAAGGCAGTGCTGTTGATTGCACCTCTTTACAACGTATGGGTAAGTATTAGCTGCTGTACTATTACATGTCCGTGCTAGTGGTTTTATGAATGGCCTTACAACCTGCTCTTTCTTAATCATCACTGTGGGCCTGTCCGCCCCTAAGCCGGGGAACCGGAACAGCTGCGTCATTATTTTATTGTTCATAGTTTTCCAGTTTCGAGGGACCAGAACTCACTTTATAGATTTTCCATAGAGATTTCTGGCAAATGGAATGTAGCTTTGTGAACTCTTCAACAAGCTGTTCCTCTCAAAAGCCAGCATGATGAAGCTTTGGACAACAGCGCACATTTCTCCTTATGAATGAACATCTGACATTTTTATGGCATTACGAAGACAGGGGATGGATTTCACATGCTTGAGAAGAATCCATAGAAACATATTTTATGCCTGAGAGAAGTCTGACAAAGAAGGATTTGTTTGTGCAGGCTGGTCACTGTATCTTTGTGATGATGTGTATGGAATGAGTAGACTGGGACCGTTTCTTTATTTACTTTTACACTTGAATGCAGCTACTTCTCTGCTCTGTGAAGAGGGAGTGGTGTGTTAATGTTAGGAACTCTGTTTAGCTTGTGAGTAAAGTATGCTAAAAGTCGCAGTGTTGAGTCAGCTAACAGGCAGTCATGCCCAATCTGAGGCTCCAGCAAGAAGCTCACATGCCCTAAATCAAGCCCCGTGCAACAAGACACAAAGCTTCCCCCCTATACTGGCTCTGTTAAGGGGTGTTTATATCTGCCTTCACATTGCAGGGATTCCTCAGAGGCCTCCCTCCCTCTTAATCGTCTCCTCTCTGTTCTTTATCTTTCTCTCTTCCATTTGAAATGTATCCTTTGATTTAATCTGGATTTTTTGGAAACGCACTTACAGAATCCTGCAAATTCTTAAAAAGAAAGGTTCTTCAATTGGTTCTTGGCTCAGACCTGCAGTTCTATAAAATGTCTTAACTGGTCGGTGGAGGTTCTACCCAAAAAAGGTTCCTCGCTGTAGCTTTTCTCCATTAAAAGGTTCCTACTGGTTTTAAAGAACTCTTTTTTGATAACTTGATTTTGGCATTTCATTCTGATGCTTCCTGAGGCTTATTTGATCTTCCTTCTTTTAATCTCTTTGTCATTCATTATTATGGCCTTGGAGGCCTGTTGTGTCCTTTTCTCCCCCCTGCTTGACTTGGCCAGAATCTAATACAGCTGCACTCTCCTTTGGTTTCTTCCCCAGTCAAACCATGACCTAGCCTCATAGCCACCCACCCCCACCATTCCCTTAAGTGTACAGCTGCCTCCTACCCATGGTAACATACATACACATCCAGTACACACTCAGGCGCAGCTCTCCACCCCACACAAACCCAAAGTGTACGTGTGCTAGTTTGTGTGGAATAGACAGCTGATAATTAAAGCTGCACTATGTAAGCTTTTTCATTCCGACTATAAGAAGTGGCATTACTGGGACAAACACACAGTTAAATAAACTCACCTGACAAATAAGTAGTTTTGTGTTGAAGGTGGTAGTAACTTCAGGCTCCTACAGATGGCGCTGCACAAGGATGATGGGGTCATAGATGCGGTGAATGTCTTGTTCCGTGTGTTAAAGGGAGTGATTGTTTTGGGCATGCTAAAGGCCGTAGTATGAAGGAAGTAGCTGAATCTGTAGGCGTATGGAAGCGTACAGTCATAAGGGACTACCAGCAGTGGCTAAAATCCCAGCCTGAATGAAAGAAGTGGCTGTTTTATGAGGCATGGCTATGATGACTAAACTAAATTCAGGATTACTATATTGGCAGTGAAAAACAAAGTAGTTGGTACCAAACACGAGTAAAGTCAAATCATACCATGTGGTGAAAAAGTAGCTGTGGCCATTAGTGTGCTGTCTTTCTAGTCTTTCTCTTTAACCATGATCGACCTGAGAAGGATAGGTTCCCCCCTTGAGCCTGGTTCCTCTGGAGGTTTCTTCCTTACTCCAAGGGTATGTCTATACATGGACTCTGTATTTTTTTTTTCATTTATATAAACTGCTTTTCTTTAAAGCTGCTTTGAGACAACATTAGTTGTAAAAAATCAATATACAAATAAATATTGATTGATTGCTTTGGTACGCACAACAGCTGTAGTTTTGACACATACACCCATTTAGCCTTTCCTTATGAGCTCTGAATCAAAGTTTCGGTGTTGAAACATGGCTAAAGCACATTCCGAGCATTCTAAAATACCTGCTATGGACACATTGCAGTGCACGCATCAATCCTATAATATGTTATTGCGGCAAGTTTGTGTTTCATCCCACACAGCCTCTTATGGTGCACTGCTGGAAATGTTACAAGACAGATAAGCCAAGAGACAAATAAACCCACATACTCAGGTAGGCCAGAGTAGCCATGATTCAGAATGTTTATTGGATATTATCCCAGTTATTTCCCCCGAAACCAGAACTGTAGAGATCAGGGTCATAAACATCGCTGTTTGCATTAGTATTCAATCCCAGCGCGGTAGCAGCTCCAGGTTTACACAGATAAAAGATATTGCTCTAAAAAAGACACTATTGGCGTCTACTTGTGAGTCATCAGATGCGGAACCATCAACACAATGCCGCTGTTAAAAAATGACTTACATCTAAGAATGTACACTCATCGTCAAGAAAATAGTGGCACGAATAGACGCACCCAGAAAGAATCAACCGACAGGATAGAACTTGGTGGGTAGGTTTGATATTATGAGACATCATGAAGTTTTAGGATGAGCCATGCACATTTTTGTTTTTGTGGCTCAATAAACATTACCCATGTCTAAATTTATCATCACTGCTTGTTCCCGGTAACCTTTATCGTCCTTCCCAGTAGCATTGCAATCCCACACTTCCTTCTGGGTGCAGCTAGTATTTTAATGATGAGTGTATGTTCATTTTATGCATTTTCTTGATGAAATGTGATAGTACTGTAATCTCACAACACTATCATATAATGTTAGTTCATTACCGCAATATGAAACTTTATAGCTGCACAAGATCAGTAGTAGTGGGAAAAATGGTGGAATTCTTCGATGGTCACTCTTAAAAGATACTGAAAGAATGCTGGAAAAATATCTGCACATATGCAGAAGTTAATATCTATACAGAACCCCCAGAGCAGCCAGAGGCACCTGAGCATCAGCTCCACCATGGGTCTCCTGCCCTGTTTCTGCGGTTCATCACCCGGCATGACCACAGCCTCTACAATGACCAGCTTCTGGCTCTGATCATGAACTCTATCTATGGGCCGGCTCCATCTTGCAGTTACTCTGTCCTGGACTAATCAGACTGGATCTAATAGATGTTCTAATCTCCCTTTCCTGGTAGATCTGTCTTTCTCTTAATCCAAGTTGGACCTGAGGAGGTTGGGTCCCACCCTTGAGCCTGGTTCCTTCCATAGAGGTTTAGAGGTTTACTCAAGGGAGTTTGTCCTCGCCACTGTTGCCTCTGGCTTGCTCATGGGGGGCTGGGACCACCCCCCGCCCTCCCCACCATCCCTATGTTTGTACATTAAGTCAGTGTTTTTCTTTTTATAACAAATTGATTTTCTGTGAAGCTGCTTTGAGACAACGTTGGTTGTAAAAAGCGCTATACAAATAAATACTGATTGATTGATTGACATATGCTGATCTATAATAATAGCCATCATATACAGACGATTTGAAATAATATGATTATTTGAATATTTTAACATCTGTATAAATAAGCATTTTGTTAAAAAGGAGCTGCTGTAACACAGTAAAGGAAATTTGGTTGGTCAGTTTACGTTTAAAGTGTGAGGTAACCACTGAGGTTAATAAGTGCTACAGTGCTGGCATATTTGGTTGTGCAGGTTTTCATGACCCTGAGTCTTCTACCAGAGGGAAGTGGCTGGAAGTGATGATGTCCAGGATGAACGGGGTCAGCTGAGTTGTTTTCCTGGCTTCCTCACTGCTTTTGTAGATGTCCTGAAGTTTTGGCAGACTACTTAGAGCAATTCTCTTCTGTCCTAATTATGTGCTGGAGTTTGGCTCGTTCTTGTGAGGTGAAGGAACCAAGGCATATGGTTATGGATAATACGAGGACGGACTTGCTGATTAGTGTGCAGAACTGGATCTTCAGGCTCTGTGGCAGGTTGAATTTCTTCAGCTGTCTTAGATATGGAGATTGTTTTCCTTTTACATTTCAGGTCCCTGGATATGGTGGAGCAAAGGGAGGGGGGTTTTGTGAATGACATTCACCACAGTCATCTGCGTGGTCAGCATCACATGGTTGCTGTTGCACGAGGAGGCCAGCTGCTCAAATATAAAGTTAAAGGCTATGAAGCCGTAATAAACATACTGTAACTTTGTTTTCTAGCTCAATACATTGCAAACCAGCTAACAAGCTAGCAAATATCTGGAAACATTAAGAGACAGGCTTAAATTTGTATATTTTGTTATCATCAGAAATGTCCACATATATACACTATATTGCCAAAAGTATATATGTGAATTCCTGTGTGGTACTGTGATAGTATGCTACCTGTGTAACAAGCCCAGTCATTAAATTTCTTCACCACTAAATATTCCACAGACAACTGTCAGTGGGTTATAATAAAATGGAAGTGATTGGGAACGACACCACAAAGTGGTAGGCCACATAAAATGACAAAGCGGGGTCAACAGATGCTGAGGCACATAGTGCGCAGAGGTCACCAACATCATGTCGAGTCAGTTGCTTGACTGGCCTGCACAGAAGCCCTGACCTCTTCCTGATAGAACACCTTTGGAATGAATTGGAGCTGAGACTGTGAGGCACTTGCTACTACTTTCTCACTAAAGTTTGTTAATGGTGGAGTGGAAGAGCACTGGCATCTGAGGAATCCCTCATGTCTTTGCTACCTTATTTTAAGTAATGCTGTAAAAGCTAGACTTGCCGAAGTCAACGCAGCACTCTGTCAACCCTATAATGTGTACTAAATCACATCAAACAGTTTCTTTGCTAAACAACTGCCCATCCTGTGTAGTCTGATGCTATTGCTTCATCTGCCTTAATAAGGTAACCCTGCTCACCCACAATGGAGCAATGGAGCTTCCTGCTATCCTCACCTGCATGACAATACCTCCACGTAGGACACTAGTGCCTGCACAGACTCTAACTTTCAGACACATCGTTCTCTGTTCTTATATTCATTCTAAGGTGTGTTCTAGGCCAGTGCTATGTTGTGTCAAGTAGATGTTGCTAGGCTTTTGCTTTGTTTTGCCAGCTAATAATTGGTTGCTAATGTGTAGATATACATAGAGCCTTGCAAGTGTAATCAACCCCAATTACAAATGACACCTACATAAATTATTTCATTCAGTAGCTTTAAATGCAAACCAATAAGCTCTTAAAGTCAGAATTCAGACTAGTACTTGGTAGAACCACCTTTTGCTGTAATAACTGGTATGTTGGAGTAACTTTGAAGTCTTGCATACGGCTTGAGGGTGTTTTTTGCTTTTTCTTCATGCCGGGTTGGCTCCAGATTATACAGGTCAGATGGTTGTGGATTGGGGTTTTCACATAGTGCCACAGATTCTTAGTTGGACTGGAGTTGCCAGTGGTAGAACATTCACCCACCTTTTTGTTGTTCAAGCACTCCTGTCCTACTTTGGCCTTGTACTTGGAATTCTTGACCTGGTGGAAGGTGCAGTTTCTGAAGCAGGTGGTATACAATATCTCTTTGAATTTTGCACCATCTATCCACCCTTCAGTTAACAAAAACACAAACCCAACTGAGATAAAGCAATTTCACAACATAAAGCTGCCACCACCATACTTCACTAGTCGAATGGTGTTTGTTTCATTAATGGGCAGTGTAAAGTTTGCACAATTTAATCTTGACCAGAAAGCTAAATTTATGTCTTATCTGACTATAAAACCTTATCCCACATTTTAACTAGGTCAATCTGATGCTTTCTGGCTAAACTGATCACTGTCAATAAGGGATATAACAAATAAAGCTCACTCCGCTGCTTCTCTTACAAGTCCCCTTATTGCTGAGGAGTTTTGAGAGTTCGCCTTGTCTAAGCAGTGCCTAGTTGGAATGATGCTGCTTCCAGTTGTTCAAACTGTACTCACTGGTAGATCCAAACCATTGATTATTATTTTTTAGACTTTTCATAGCTCATGTGTGTCTATAAGTCTGTTGTTGAATGTCTTAGAATGTTCTTTGGTCTTCATTTTTCAGTTATAATCACAGTCTGACTAATGCTAGTTGAGCGTTTTTTATCCAGAACTGATTCATGGGTAGAGGCCAATAATTCACAGGTAGAAACTATTTTCCCCCTATTTAAAGCAATATCTTTTATCTATGTACATTTGGAGCTTTTCAGTTAGCAATATATGTATGACCCTGATCTCTCTGATCTTGCAGAGTTTATTGACTCTGTGTCATCCACTGCTACTTACAAAAATGCACAAAAAGACAAAGAATAATCAAACAAAGCACAGTAACGAGTTCAGCAGCTTTTGGTGATTTGTCTTCTCTACTATATTGTTCTTAACGCATTAACTAAAGTATTCCATTACAATACATGAAAGTAACACATAGAGAATACATTTAAAATACCTTTACAATATACGGTATAAAGAATAGCTGCATCCAGAAGGAATCAACTGACAGGAATGAAACTTGGTACCTATAGGCTTGACGTCGTGAAACATACGAATGATTAAAGTTTTACGCTCAGCCATGCATGTGACATAAGCCAGGATGTGCCTTATCGCTGTACCTGACTGACCCAACAGCCACACATTGTGCGGTGGTGCCCTCCATTAGTCATCCTATTAGTGCTAGCACCATTTGCTGTATGACACAGCACTTCATGCAGGCAGACCATTACAATAACTACCCTTAACACCACATCAACATGTCAAAGACTGCAACAGTGTCGTGCCAGACTGTCACGGAGTGACTCGGAATGGCAATAGGTCATCTTCAGTGACGAGTCCCACTTTTGTCTTGATGGAGATGACAGATAAAACGGTGTGTGGAGAGATCGTGGTCAGTGCCAACATGAATGGTTTTCTGTCATGCGTCACACGCCTGGTGTCACTCCACCCCTGCTGCAAAATCTGCATGAACTGCGTGAGAATATTCAAGCAACAAGTGGCCCAACTTCATACTGAGAGACACTACTTCTGTATATGCAGCTCAATAAATATTTCCCATACTGGTCTACATTTATTAACCATTATAACCATTATCTTCCTTCCCAACAGCTTGGGTGCAGCTATACTTTTGATGATTAGTGTATCTTGATAAGTAATATGAAAATCGTTTAGTTCACTGCTAGTCCCATAATTTTCCATGCAGAAGTTCACTATAACACTGATGCACACTGAAACACATTCACTAGATTATTAGTTCATTAGATAATTCCTCCAGAGATATCAGTAATGCTGAGGGAGAATAACTGGCTCTATCCATTGACATATCAGTCAGGCTTTAGCAGAAACTGTAGAATTTGTAAAAAAAACTGCTAATTAAGATCATTGTTAAAAAAATCTTACATGCTACATTCCAACTAACGATTTAATTAATGAACAAGGATTGGTGGTGTTTCTTTTAAACACTGTATTTTTATTATTTAGTTGGTATTTTCATAAAACTGTCAAATCAAATAATCAGATCAGATCAGAACAGATCAAATCATGTTTATAGTCCTGTCACATTTACACAGCTGTAAAAAAAATAAGTAAAAAAGTGTGATAAGATAAGATAAGATAAGATAAGATAAGATAAGATAAGATAGCATTTTATTATCCCACATGGAAATAATTGCATTGTTACAGCAGAATAGCAGCAGAACAGATACAGAACAAAAAGGTAGGCTACTGTTACAAAATTAGCAGAAACTATACAAATGTACGTGTTATTGCACAGTTATTGAGAGATATTGCACAGATATTGAAGATATTGGAGTTATGATCTCTTATACCAGCTGTCAGTCAGTATAGGATGTATCCGGGTCATATACAGGTGATGAGGTGCAGCAGCATATATTGCTCAGTAACTGAGTCACATTGAATATACAGATCCCATTGAATATGGGTCCATATAGTGTGTAAGTGTCTGGTGCTCCTTACCACACCGCAGGTGGAGGAGCCTGTCACTGAAGGTGCTGATCAGCGCTGCGACTGTCTCTTGTAGTGGGTGAGAGGTGTTCTCCATTATGGATACCAGCTTGGCCAACATCCTCCTTTCCCCAGCTACCTCCACTGGGTCCAACACACAGCCCTGAACAGAACTTGCCTTCCTGATCAGCTTGTCCAATTTCTTCCTGTCTGAGGTCGTGATGCTGTCCCACCAGCAGACAATGCTATAGAAGATGGCTGATGCCACCACAGAGTCATAAAAAGTGTGGAGGAGTGGACCGTGTATCCTGCATGGCCAGAGCCTCCATAGCAGGTGGAGTCTGCTCTGGCCTTTCTTATACAGAGTGTTTGTGTTGTATGACCAGTTAAGTTTACTGTGCAGATGAACACCCAGGTACTTGTATGTTCTCTTAAATAATTAGACAATAAATATACAAATTTAACACCAGTAATATAAAAGTATGTATAGAAGCTATATATATATAGATGTACACATTGTCACCTATTCAGTTTGGAGAGTTTGAGGTAGGATACATATACATATGTAGGTAGATAGATACATACACACCAATCAGGCATAACATTATGACCACCTCAGTGTATCTGCACTCTTTATCCATTTTCTCAGCCCCACTTACCACATAGGTGCACTTTGTAGTTCTACAATTGCAGACTGTAGTGCACCTGTTTCTCTGTATACTTTGTTAGGCCCCCATAATTTTTTTTACAATGGTCAGGACCCCCACAGGACCACCACAGAAAAGAAATTATGCAGGTGGTGAATCATTCTCAGCTCTGCAGTGGCCCTGACACGGTGCCACATTCACACCCACCTTCAGATTCACTGAGAATCTTTTTGTAATCGCGTAGTCATCCCTAAATCCCACCCCTAAAGCCTAGTGGGGAAAAACCTGGCCTTGTTGTGGCGGCGGCCAGGCTGTGGCTAATTTTGTTTAAGAGTGTGTTTGCTGTGAATTATCTTCTTGTGTGTTTACTTTGACTCAATGGGCGGATGTGAGAAGGGTGTGTTTGTTTTATACTGCCTTTGATTAGGTGCCAGATTTTCCCGAGAATGCCCCCTTGGTGCAGACCTGTCTCAACAGATTCTGGTGCGGATGTGCTAAGGAAAACACACTTCTCAGTTTCGCCTGACTTACATTTCAGAACAATAGCTGAGACGGTTCAACAGTGTGAGTCAGTGTGCGAATGTGTGTGCACGTGCACGTGCCCCAATAAAGCAGGAGGGCAGACCTTTCGCCTTCCTGCATGCCTACTGCCTGCCTTTCAGCAGGTCTTGTGATGACACCCTGATGACAGTGTCTCGTTGCAGCTTTGATGTTCGCAGACACTCTCGTTACTCATCTGCTTCCCTCTGTTTTCTGTCGTTCCTTTGCTTTCTCTCTCTTCTCCCTCTTTTTCGACGCCTCCGGCTCAGTGTTGGAGAGTCTGGCTGCATTGTTTGATAAGCCTCTTGTCAGACTGACAGAAGGGAGATGCAAAAGGGTGAAGGGAGTCATTGTCTGTCAGCGATCCCTGCCCTCGAGCAATGTTGCAGCCATGCTGCCCGAGTATCTCTCTACAAATGAAAGGATTGTAAGGATCTCCAGATCTTTAGCTCCAGCTAAACACTTAATACTGCAGCATTCCCTGAAAGGTCAGCACTGAGACAGCAATAGAGGCTGCTGATGTGAGGAGGGTGGAAGAATCTCTAGTTTTTCAACAGCACTTTGACATTTATATTTATATTTGGTATGCAGAAACAAAACACTATGTATTTCTGTCTATTTTGGACCATTTTGCCAACTTCTAATATGCATTCCAATCATTTCTATGGCTACTACATTCATTGTAAAAAGAACAGCTGCACCCAGAAGGAAACCTTCAGAGTTCTCCTCATTTCAGATTCCGTGCTATTTGGTGATTTAAAGAATTACCAGGAGGGATGGTAGACTGATATGGGAAATATATTTATTGACACCAGGCCAGAAGTAGTGACAGTATGGACATCAGACCTATGTTTGCTAATAGAACATGCCAGACGTTTTGGCATTGAGTTGTAGAGGTTCCTAAAGGTGTCCTGTGATAATCCATCCCGTGCATCTTGAATATTCTCACACAGTTCTGGATTTAGCAGGAGGGGTGGAGACGGAATGACACCAAGACAAATGCGACGGACATGTGACAGTCACTGACAACCCATCCCATTGGCGCTGAGGTGCACTCCACACACAGATCTTGGTTGTTTCCACCAAGACGGGGACCTGATTGCTGAAGTCCCATTCTGAGTCACTCCATCACAGTCTGGCATGACACCATTGCAGTCTTTGGCGATGTTGACATGATGTTAAGGGCAGTTGTTGTACATGTGTGTGCATGTAGTCCTGTATCAGGCAGTCGTCTGCAGTGGTGCTGTTACTAACAGAATGACTCATGGCTGGTATCACTGCTCGCTGAATGTCCGCAATCGTGGCTGTTGGGTCAGTCAGGGACTGCGATAAGGTTCGTCCTAGCACAGCTGAGCATGAAACTCGAATCATTTGCATGTCTCACAATGTCAAATGTACCCACCAAGTTTCGTTCCTGACGGTTGAGTCCATCTCATGTAGTTTTGATCCATATGCCTATACCAAAAAGGATAACACATCCAAATAGACTACAGTATGTTTTGAATATAATCCGTCAATACATAATAATACAGTATGTTCATTTTCATTGAGGGACATTGAAGAGCAAGTAGCAGATTTTTGAATGCTGGCCTTCAGGAAAGTGACATTGAGCAATTCTCATCACAGACAATAAAGCTTTGAGCTGTAAGAGTTGCTGGTATGTTGACCTTAACCATGAAATCTATGGCAAGGCCTCAAAACTTCAGTCTGTCACAGTTTCCCAACCAATTTATCACACTTCTCTATGAAGGAATGGGCAAATATTGCTTCATCAGATTGTGCATAGTACACTTATCCAGAAGACCTACAGATTTTTAAGGCTGCCACTTAGGCAATAGCTAAAGAATTAAGATTTTAATTAACCTAATAACTAATAACTTTCTTATGTTGGTCGTATGCCTGTTACTGTGTGTCAGAGTTCTAAAAAGAGAAAGAAAGTCAATCCTTCAGAGGATTTCTGGAACTCATGATTTAATCATATCTCCAATCTCGCATGTTAGCTCTATTTATTTGCCCAGTTAGATGGAATGTTTTTCAGCACCTCAAAGCAGTTGAGCTGAGTCTTGGAGGTACAGGTACAGGAGGTACAGTCAGGCTACAACCATGTACAGTGTCAGTGTAAAACCCATCATCAGTGATTAAACACAACACAGTTTTTGTTAGGTTGCTTGCAGCCACTTGTGCGCAGTACACAGATACTATCTCATACAAAGCAGACTGAAATTAAGCAGACTATCATGTAAACAGTCCTCAACACACCCCTCCTCCTACTTCCCTGTATTTTTACTGTGCTCTGTGAAGGAAAACTTCTCACAAGATTTTTATGCAGTGCGACTTTTACATGTATGCGATGACACATTTACGATACCAGATGATAATACGTCTCACAGGAACATCAGTGCAAACAGGATGTGCCCTGTATACTTAATCGGCCACGGCTGAGATTCCACTTGGAATCTACGGGAAATCATTTTGACAAGGTATCCGCACAGCTAACATTCATAACAGGATGACTTCTGTCTAACCTTATATTAAATAATAAATATTAAATACAATATTTTCTCCTCTCTCCTCACCTCACCAATCACACAGCAGTCTTTGAGATCTTCATCACAGAATTTGTTGGCCTCCCTAGGGCACGTCTGAAACTCAAAGGCGACCGAGCATTCTCTGTATACGCCCCAAGACTTTGGAATAGCCTACCAGCCAGTATTCGCCAAATTTTTCCTCTATCTCAGCTTTTAAATCAGGTCTAAAAACTCACTATACAAACTTTTTTTTTGTATAGGGTGAAACTGTGGTAACATGGGGTGTTTTTACAGTTGTATAATCTATGTTATTTATCTGTTTTCTTTTATCTGTGTTTTAGTTGAATGTATTTATGTGTAATCATTAGCTATTTTTATGTACAGCACTTTGGTCAACGTAGGTTGTTAAAAGGTGCTTTATAAATAAAAGTTTACTTACTCTTATATACACTTTTGTAAATGTATGGTTCACAATAAAATATAATTAGGGTAATTTTTTCATAATCTTTTTTTCAATTAATTGAGTATTTGTAATTGTGCCTTTAAGAGTGATATGCATTGACTGGCAGTCTATATCATACCCCATTGAAAGCATACAGCAGTTCAGGTAGAAACACTCCTTATAACTTCTGTGTGAGTGGGCGGGGCTAAACTGCTGTAGGCTGAATAGGAGGGTATCCACTTGCAGTTTAGTTCCAGTATTAGTTTCAGCTTTGGGAGAAACACTGTTTACAAACTGTATCAAACTCCTTTATGGCTAAACTTGTTTCCTCTTGATACGGGCCCTTTAAAGAAGCAATTTGTAAGATTACGCAACATGTCTGATTCATTAGCCACACAATAGGGGCCAATATAATCACCACAAAATCCTTATCGCCAAGAGCCTCTCCAGCAGTCGAAAGCAACACCAATGTTTATTCTGGTTTTGCTTGTGTTTAGGTCACTTCTTTTGTTTGCTTGTCAAGCGCTTCAGCCTGGGTTGCATATACACTTCCTTTTATTGGATACCTGCCCTTACATGAGCGGTACCTTCATGATGGACAACAGGTTAGAACACACTTTTAGGGCAGTGCTACTTCTTCATCCTCTCATTTTGAACCGATTCATCTTAATGCTATAGTGTCTCACTATCGCCCCTAGTGGTATAAAATAATATTACAAGACAGGACAGGCCAGGCCAGACATCTTTGCTCACGCAATACATAGACGTCTTTGCTACACCATCAGAACAGTTATTTCTTCACATTTTGTTCAGAGTTTTAGTTTATTTTGGAATGTTTTAAACTAACAATCTTTCATATTGCTCCTTAAAAGCTGTTCTGATATCACACAGATATACGCTGTAATGGATAATTCAGTGAAAAATAATATTTACACAGTTGCATTCCTACCTCAGTTGCGGTTAATCAGCTCAGACATGTTTGGTGTCTTAAGCTTGTTCTGGAGCTTTAAAGCTAATGTAGCTAACAAGTGATGAAAGCTTATCACGTCCAATTAGAAGCATGAAAACACTTTATTGACTGCCAGACTATTCCTTTAAGTTTTGTATATATATTGTACATATAGAGACAGAGAAAGAGAGAGAGGGAGGGAGAGAGGAAGAAAGAGAGAGAGAGAGAGAGGAAAGAGAGACAGTAAGAGAGAGAGCCGACAGAAACAGACATGCTATCCTCCCACTTGAAGTAATGAGTCTGCATGGATATGTTCTCATCCGGACAGGACGGCAGTGTGATGATGAGTCATAGACTTTGCTATTTTCAGCACTTTGTAATTAAATGCATTTTCACATAGAGTCCACTGTGCTACGTAAAGTGTCAACTCCACAGTATATGATCAAACTAAGTTTAAAACAAGTCAATAATTAGCTTAAAAGAAAGAAACCTCCGACATAAAGCCTTAATTATTATTATTAAATAATGTCTGGAAACGTTATTAAATAGTGTACAGAACATTGAAGTTATTATCTTATTAAAATCAAAATTTTAATCTGTTTAAACCTCAAAGCCCTTCTTTAGCACCCTCAAATTCTAAAGTTGGCTACAGGGTTTGGATGTAATAGAAGATTAATGCTATGAATATGCACTTAGAAGAATCAGAAATTAGGTACTTGTGTTCTGTTCTAGTTACACATTCACACCTAGGGGACAATTTAGCATCTCCATTTTACCTGACTGTACCGTATGTCTGTAGAATGTGGGAGGAAACTGGAACACCTAGAGGAAACTCACAGACATGGGAAAAACTCCAAACAGAAAGCACCCCGGCCACTCCAGCTGGAATTAACCCAAGCTCTTTCTGTAAGGTGACAGCGCTACCCACACTGCCATTTTAAAGAAGCACCAGCAGTGCTTATTAAATATTTAATAATCAGTAAATGCTATATTAAAAAATAGATCCTGGCTTCTGTACAAACACTGAAGTTCCTGCTAAGGAGTAGACTGATACACCAATGCCAGTATGACAATTAATAATCTCATCATTACTAATCTCGTTAAAAGGATGATCAACCTGAACAACACCGGACGTGTTTATAGATGATAAGATGATAAGCTAAGCACTGTGTGTTTTCGGCATGGGCTACAATGTATATATATGTACCTGTATATATATGTATATATATACAGGGGTTGGACAATGAAACTGAAACACCTGGTTTTAGACCACAATCATTTATTAGTATGGTGTAGGGCCTCCTTTTGTGGCCAATACAGCGTGATTTGGGCAGCCGTGGTTTTATGTTTTTTGAAAATACAACAGTTAGCACCCGAACATCCCTTTCAGACAGCTTCCTCTTGCATCCACAGTTAATCCTGTTGGATGTGGTTCGTCCTTCTTGGTGGTATGCTGACATTACCCTGGATACCGTGGCTCTTGATACATCACAAAGACTTGCTGTCTTGGTCACAGATGCGCCAGCAAGACGTGCACCAACAATTTGTCCTCTTTTGAACTCTAGTATGTCACCCATAATGTTGTGTGCATTGCAGTATTTTGAGCAGAACTGTGCTCTTACCTGCTAACTGAACCTTCACACTCTGCTCTTACTGGTGCAATGTGCAGTTAATGAAGATTGGCCACCAGGCTGGTCCAATTTAGCCATGAGACCTCCCACACTAAAATGACAGGTGTTTCAGTTTCATTGTCCAACACCTGTATGTATGTATACAGGTACATATGATTACTTGAGATCACTTTATAGTCAAATTCCCAAGATTTTGTTATTGGCATACATTTAAATGAGGTCTGTTCTGATAGGCTGACCAGGATTGTAGACCATTCTGAAAATAGTCCGGACTGAAACACTCTTTGTAACACCAACATGAATGGGGGCTAAACTGCTGCAGGCTATGTAATGGATATGTAAATACATTTTCACGACTGTACAAAAACAATTAGCTTTAAAAAGGGGAAAATTGATTGATATGATGATGTCCTAAATGGATCTGAAGGAGTCCTGCAAAAAAACAAGGGTCTCTAATAGTAGGCATTAAGCCAATACTGCTTAGAAAGTTAAACCATCTGGTTTTAGTTGGTTAAAACCGGTTTATTTGTAGCAGTGGACGCGTACTGTTTTCTGTGGAGGGCTTTGCTGAGGCTGTGATGTAAGTCAAGTGCACTGCAGTGTAGTAATAGATGTATTTCATTTTTTTCCTTTCTGACATCATAAATCTACTGTGTCGATGGCATCGAAGAATTTTCACTGCTGTTGCTGCCAACCCTTCACCACTGTTCGCTTCCTCTGCCGTCCATCATGTCGTCAACACCAGCAAGGGTGCTGCTTGTGCATGGTGGAGCTCTTACTCTGAACCTCAGCTAGCCATGCCACTGGTGCCTGCTCAAACCGTTGCTGAAGGCCTGCGGTCGACACCACCAGGCCATCATGCTGCTTCTTCAGGAGATCCTCGTTGCTGGTGTCTAGGTGTCCTCACTGCCCCCTCTTTCCGTCCTCAAGTCAACCTCTGCTGCTAAACCTCACCTTCATAGACCTCTGCCAGGCTCCGATCATCTTTGTTGTTTCGTCTTTGAATTTGTGGAAGCACCATTCCTTTCCAGTCTGCTTTCACAGCCTCAGCAAAGCCCTCCACAGAAAACAGTACCAGTCTGCTGGAAAGGAAGGGGCTATCCCACTTCTGACACCAGTATGGCCTTGGCATAGAAGAAGACACTTTAAGTGAGTGCTCTTTTACTGAACACTGAAGCAGTCGCTGGGAAATTACCCCAAATTACCCCATAACCAATCACAGGACAGCACATGCAACACATGCACATTTCTGTCGAACTGCAGTTATGGCATGTCCTGGACTCTACAGTATGCACACTTTTGGAGCATGGGTGCAAGAGCAGACATAGAGAAAAGCAGCCTGGACCTGGAGCTCCTAATATGGGCATAACTACACGATGTTGATGCATCAATGGACTGTTTACAAGCAGTATGAGGAGAGATGTTACCCACTGTTAAACGTTCATGCACCCAAATTATTTTAGTAATTTGTAAAACAGTGGGAGACTGTAGGTAAGCTGCTCTACTGTTATTATAATTAAATAATTATTTAAGATTTTTATTAGCTGACTATAAGACCCTGGAACAGTGGTGCTCAATCCTGGTCCTGGAGCCCCACCACCCTGGAGAGCTTGCATCCGATACCCCTGGCTCTACTACTTAGATGCCCCAGAAGACCTTCATTACCTGGATCAGGTGTGCAATGTTTCTCAACGCTAGGTACCCTGCCTTGCACAGTTAGTGCTTGCCCTAGTTGGTTAAAGCAGGGAATCCATTCAAATGTGCAAGGTAAGGTGCCTCCAGCACGGGGGTTGTGAACACTGCTCTGGTGGGTAGGTTATCTCCCGGACCAGCCACCGAGCACCCCTGCCCTTGAAGCTGCTGGGTGGTGAAGTTTCAGCGGTGCTGAATCGGTGCTGACCCCTGCCGGCCTTTACTGGTAAACGCAGGCTGTTTGGTTTGTGGGGGGTTCTAAGGATGTCAAATTTATGTCCAAATGTTTTATAGACATTTTAGCATTTTCTGCCATAAAGTAGTTTATGTCTATGTTAAGGAAGACACATTGTATCCTATTAGTTTGGAGTAGGAGGGATTAGCTTGTAGGCTGCGTCACGACACCGAGGGGTTGGACACGTAGAAGCAGGACGGGGGGAAAACAAGGCTGAACTTTCATCTGTCGCTGAGAGAACTTAGTTAGCTAGTCCAGAGACCCTTTCCCTTATGTTATGGAGTAAAACAGTGTGGCCAGAGGGCTGTTACTAGAAGCATGGACTCAAAATGTGGAGGTAAAGTAACTTTAAGAACAAGAGTTTAGTCCGGCTAGCTTGGTACAAACTTTAGCTAGCTAGCTAACCGGCAAAATAAAAGAGTTTATTTAGCTAGCTAGCATAACAAGCTAACACTGTTATCAAGCTTCATGTGGTTACTGGATTATCGTCTGTGTACCAGCAGATTTCGTTAGTTCCTTAAGCTTCTGCTGTGCTAGTATCTTGTTCGAGTTTCCCCGTTCCACCTTAAATGGTGCAGCAGTTACATTCTTGTGCCTCAGGCGCTAGAATGTAAGTGCTGCACCATTTAAGGTGGAACGGGCAAATTCGAAACAGCAGCTGGCCAAAAAGAAGCCAAGCCAAGTTTCGCCTGTTTTTAGTTCCTCTATTTGTGTTTTGATTCTGTCTCATATAGAACTAAAACACTGCCTGCAGTCTGCAGATAGAGTACCATATTGCTGGCTAGTAAGACCACCTACGTGTCCCCTCGCCTTCACTGCAGTGATGTTTCAAGGCAGGTGTCAACACAGCGACGTTAACATGAGGATTTAATACTTTGGTGTGATGTTTTCAGCAGCAGTGAATGAGTATGGAGTCTCTTTACTGGAAGGTCATGAGGTTATAATTGTCATTAAGAGTCAATATGATGGTATTTATGGTTATCTTGATAGATGATGTCATAGTATATTTTCCTGAGCATGTCATGGATGTCCTCAGGACTGAAGGACCTCCAGCAGAAGACCAGCTGCATGCTTCCTCTTTAGTCCCCATTACGTCAGATCCAGTGCAGTACAGCATGTGAAGTGTGGCACTACTGGCTCTATTTTGTCAGTTCCAAATCAGAAAAAGCTATATTTGCCATATGGCAGACCCCCTAGCTCCATGCACTTGATGTGGATATTAACCACACCAGCTTTAGAATTATAACCAGTTGCACGCCTCTTGTGTTACAGTACCGGTCCCAGAAAAGTCATAATAACAGGGATTACTGTTGTTGCTGGTGTTATTGTTGTTTTTATGTGCACTCATCATTCATCAACATAATAGTTGCACCCATAGTTGCACCCCCCCACAAAAAAAACAACAACCAACAGGAATAAAACTTGGTGGGGAGGTTTGACATTATGAGACATGCAAATGATTCAAGTTTCACTCTCTGCCATGTATGTCATGCATTCAAGGACGGGGCTTATTGCTGTACCTGACTGACCCATCAGCCACCTTTGTGGACATTCAGTGAGCATGAGTCATTGAGTCACCTTGTAAGTGCCAGCGCCACTGGCAGACACAGTACCGACTGCCCATAACAGCACATCGACGTCGCCAAAGATTGCAGCGGTGTCGGGCCAGACTGTTAATGTAGCTGAGTCCTGCTTTTGTCTTGGTGCAGACGACCAACGAATCTGTCTGCAGAGGCACCGTGATCAGCGCCAAAATAAACATTTTTGTTGTCATGCGTCACGTGTTACCTGTCCAGAAGATCTGGAGTCACTCCACCTCCACTCCAACTCAAAAACTGTAGGAACTGACTGTGTGAGAATATTCAAGCTGCAGGGGATGGATTATTGCAGGACACCATTAGGAACCTTAACAACACCGTGCTGAGACGTCTGCATGTTGTGTTAGTAAACCAACAGCATACTGAAAGACGCTACTTCTGTATGTGTAGCTCAGTAATTATTGCCCATATCAGTCTATATTTAGCATCATTTATTGTTCCTGGTGACTTAACTTCCTTTCCAATAGCAATAGTAAAAAAAAATATTAGACCACATGATATTATACGTTATGTGGAAGCAAAACATAAACCAAAATTGCATCTGATTTTGTAAATAATATCCAGATTATTTGCACATCTGTTTTTTCTGTTTTTTCGTGGTTGTTCTTTGTTCTTAACACTGTGAGTGCTAGAACACAAGCCTTGTGCTTATTTTCGGTGTTCATAACTGTGTTTTTGGGGTCTGCTAGAATTGATTTGCGTGCTTCAACTTTCCCCAGTCACAGAGTGTTTCACCTACTGTACATCAGTATTCACCCTCTGAAAAGCTCTGCTGGAGCGTGTGTCTTTAAGCCCTGCCTCCTGATGAGCCCAATGTACCCTGAATGGTCAGCTCACCCATTCTGTTCTGCTAGAAGTCCCACACTGCTGTGGCTATTCTTACAATAGTGTTGATTCTGCCATATGAATCAAAGCCACAATCCGTCAGGTAAATCAAGGTGCTAGACTCAGTCCACCTTTGCATGTGTCTTAAGTTTTTACTGTAGGCCTATAGGGCAGCTTTGGGCTGTATAACTTTGCAGTTTACATGCAGAAAAGACTGAACAGCATGGTAAAAGAAAGGGAAAAACTGGAAAAGCGTAACTAAGCAGACTCCAAGATTTAGCATAAGGCAGTGTAATCACAGTTCTAGTAATTAAGCTGCTTAGCTGGCTCTCTCAGACTTCTGGGTATTTTGCCAAGCCTGCGTTGCCAAAACCAGAAAACTATGGCCTGGTCTATATCATTTTATCTCCACGTGATTTATACATGTGTCTTCTCTTGGTTATATGCTAATGCTTCTTCTTTACAGACCCAGGGGGGAAGGAACCAAAACCGAGTGGTCAGTCTGCACCAGAAGTGGCTATTGGAAGGCAGCTGAGCGAGCCAGGACGTTTTGCTTATGCTGGCTTGTGTGCTGTGTCTCTTGGGCAGCTGTTTCCAGGAAATGAACAAAGGTAGTAGAGTAAACATTTAAAGCATGTGTTATTTTGCCATTATTATTAATTGTTTATTACAACATTGCACCGTATCCGTCTTCCACCATGCATCTAGAGAGTTACCAGTTTGGTAATGCTTTTAAACTGCATTGATTCAGAACTACATGTAAAGGTAATCAGGTATATGCTAAAGAAACAGCAAATGAAGATTAGATTTGAAAATTCAAAAGTATTCCTGTAATTAGGGATGCTCAATCCTCCCTACATGAATGGTGTATAGTTAATGTCTACAGTAAAAAACTCAACACAAGACATTTTTAAAGGTAAAGCAAGCTAGGATAATAAGCAACCAAGACACTTAAAATTGAATATTATAGCTAAAAATAACAAGAATTATTAGCAAATAAGACATTTCAGTAAAAATTTATAAAACAGAAAATAAACTACGAAAGGAAATCAGCTAAACCTCCCACTAAGTGGAGGTGGCTATGAATTCATGGTTTAAAATGGTCAAGTGACAACATCAAATTGATCTTTAGATAAAATACCAGATTTTATACCATTTAATATATATATTATAAATCTGCGGATATGTATCTGAAAGTATCAGCTTTGACCCATAATTCCCCAGATGGTGCCTCTTTAGCTTTATCCTCTACTACCCCAGACAGCATTGTTCTGCTTAGTGATGCTGTTGCTAGGGAGCACAGTGACTAATTGCGGATCAATATTAGGCAGTAAAGAATACTGTAGCTTATAATTAAACCCTCCTCACAGAAAGTTTCGGGAGCAGTACCTGGAAGGCTTAGTCCAATGGCTGGATCTTGATGAGTCCGTCATGCCGGTCATGCAGGCTTTCCTGGGTGGGCTTGGATGTGAAGGTAGTGACACCTTCCTCTCCATCCTGCAAGCAGAGCCGCTACTCAGTGCAGGATCTTTACCTGTCATGCAGGTGAGTAAATTACTGTGCTCAATCAGCCTATAGTAGTGCTTGTGTTTCGCTCATGTCACTTCCATTGTGATAACCTTCTGTTTTCTTTTCTCTCAGGACCTTGTTTCTTTCTCTCTAAAGGATGGTGAGGATCTTTCCTAATTTCGTAATGTATGACGCTGGGTTCTAGGCTGCATGATGTTGGCAAGACTACTGGCATTGTTGCTTGTGGTGTATTTATAGCATATTGGTAAACCAGGGCAAACGGGCGTCACAGAACATGTTCATATTTTTCTGTTTTCTGCTTATAGCCTGAAAGTCTGGTTTTTTGTTTAGTGCTGTAATCACCCTCCTGCTGTAGGTCAGTACGATGCCAGAGCCCGCGTCCTGATCAGGCATGTGAGCTGCCTGCTGCGTGTGTGCCCTCAGCAGCTAGAGGACTTTGAGGAGACCCTAGGAGAGCGGTTGAGAGGAGGGGGAGAGGAGAGCGAGTAAGAAATCAACCGTCTATTGATTCCCCCAGTCCATATATATTTGTATGTTAAATGTTTCCAGAGCGCTATATATATATATTTATATATATATATATGCAATACATATGCTATATAATATATATATATATATATATATATATATATATATATATATATATATATATATATATATAGAGAGAGAGAGAGAGAGAGAGAGAGAGAGAGAGAGAGAGAGAGAGAGAGAGAGAGAGAGAGAGAGAGAGAGAGAGAGAGAGAGAGAGAGAGAGAGAGAAAGATTCCCATGTATATAAAATATATTTGAATACTTTAAAATATACAGTCTGCATCACAATATTTCATTTCTAAGTGGTCAACAATAATTAGTCAAAAAGTAAACAAGTAGTCAGAAAATAATTAAAATGATTTTATGTAATGTTTCATGCACTGTACGGCACTATATCCAATTAAATACAAATAATTATGCTCTCTTTAGAATAAGTTTACACAGCCCAGCTTGTTTGTTTGTTTCTGATAAAACATACACCCATTTTAGTTTATAAATTGCTTGTTAATTTGCATATTAGTTAAATCCGATGTGTAGTGACCAGGGTAGGGGTTTTTCCTGAACCATAGATGGGAACTATTGCTTTAAGGCTTTAACAGAGACCTCTTCTGTTAATTTTCAGTGTTAATAGATTTATTTTGGGGGTCTACTAGAATAGATTTGCATGCTTCAGTTTTCTCAAAAAGAGCTCCTGTGTCATTAGTCAGTTCGCCCACTCAGCAGCATCCTTCTACACATTCTGCGCCCCACATTAATACAATGGCATCATTGCTGTTGTATGAGGTTTGAGCCAGAATATTTATTTATTTATTTATTTATTTATTTGAAATCTAGAGCTAAATGCTAATCTAATCAGCATTGAAAGTCCTCAAAATTCAGTTATAACCTTTGAGCACTTTCAATGAACAAAGTAAAATGATGATTTGTGTTTTCTGTTTTTGTGTCACACTGCATTCAGTTAGGATTCATTACAACAGTAAGTACAAGATCATACATAAAACTTTTTGGATATATGGACATAAAACGATTTTGCTTTCAAAGATCCCATTAAAAGCCTATAATGATGTTGTGTTCTTGGTTCCCAGTCCCTCGCCTATCCTTAATATTTCCTGCACTATTGACTCATGACTCATTTTGTCCACAGAGAAGAGTCATCAAGAAGACGAAAGAAAGAAAGGGGGCGCAAACTACGCCGTTACTTGCTGATAGGTCTCGCCACTGTTGGTGGGGGCACAGTAATTGGTAGGCAGAAACTGTTATATATTTCTGTATCTGCGATTTCTGTAACTGTGCTGTGTGCATCTGTTTCCACTGACAGGCAGCATTCACTGTGTGAACACTGTGTGTAGAACCCACATGTCTACTTATATGCATAAACATACACACACTGAATTCTGCATAATGTGTTAAAAAACATAATTTTATAATATAATATGTAATTACTGGCAAAAGTAACCGGTTTTCCTTTATGTTAACATTTCCTTTATTTTATGTTAACAAAGAATGCCACAGCTTAGTTGGAGGACATTATGTTCATTAACATTTGTGAACGAGGATCTGAAACCATATAGTGAGACAAATAAATAGGAGATGTGCAGTAATCAGGGGCTCAGCCACTGACCAGTTGTGGGGACCCCTGCACTGTAGGTCTAAAATGAGCCCATGTTGCTGTTTGTCTTTCATATTGAACGTGAATAAGTACTTTCATGTTCTTTTCCTAGGTGTTACGGGGGGTCTGGCTGCACCTCTGGTGGCTGCTGGGGCTGGAGCAGTGTTGGGGGCGGGAGGAGCCGCTGCTTTGGGATCAGCCACTGGTATTGCGATTATGGCCTCTCTCTTTGGTGCAGCTGGAGCGGGCTTAACTGGTGAGTGGACTGTGGCCATCGTAAAATGTGAAATTCCTAATTATCACTTATACATGCTGGTGGGAGTCTGAGGATGTTTTAAGTCGTGGCTCTCGTTGTGCTTTTATTAGATTTCCTCCTCTTGAAGCTGTCACTTTGTTGTTATTTTATATCGGCCATGCTCATTTACTGTTCTCACTCATTATCAGGCTATAAGATGAACAAACGAGTGGGTGCCATCGAGGAGTTCGAGTTTCTTCCTCTGAACACTGGGAAGCACCTTCATCTTACTGTGGCTGTGACAGGATGGCTCAGCAGTGGCAAATACAGTTAGTCTTTAATGCAACATCATTAACAAGTCATTGCATTTCTGTCAATCATTTCTGTTAATTATGTAGAGAGATTATATTATGTGTGCACGTAGGAAAGCGTGATGTGCAATGAAATGAAACTTTTACAAGTTCATCTTGATTTTGAAGTGTTGATCGTACAGGAACCTGAAACCTCATGTTCTAGATGAGTTTATGTTGGTGTTTTAATAATTCCTGGTTAAACAAACCAACAGTTTCAGGCAACACATTTACTGCATCTGCATTATATTAAGGATGCGACAGCATTACAGCTACAGCTTGCACCCATTGGCCATTCACACATGCAGCATTTATATTGTGAAGTGTTGTGTTTTTTTTATTTTATTTTTTTTTTTATATCATTTACATTAATATGTATGGCTGGAAAAAATAGGCTCAGTAACAGGATAACATGTTAGATGCAAAGGGTCTGTGTAAGCGAGGCCTAATCATGTCACATCTGAGATGAAGATTTCAAAGCTGCATGTATGCATGTATGATGTAATAATAGAATTGTGTATTCTTACTGTGTAGACCCAGTAATGGGGCATTCATTTGACCTTCTACATAAAATGCAGAAATTAAGGAGAAATTTCTACAAATTAATTTATGTTAAGTTCAAGTTAAATGTAAGCATAGCTGTTTAGAGTGGTGGGCTGTACTTCTAAAGAAACATGCCAGAATGGTTTATAGTGGTGGTAAGACCAGAGGTCTGATGAGGGAAATGCCTCTGAGTGGGAAAAGGGTCATGAGTTTCTGAGACTTTTTTATTCACCCTAATGTTTTTTACTGTTTACTACTGTTTTATGTCATCCACGTTATATTATTAATTTAGACCTTCTGTCTAAATCTTGTTCTTTTCTTCAATTCGGTAATTGTTTTAGGCTCCTTTCAAGCTCCATGGCGCAGTCTGGGTGCTTGTGGAGAACAGTACTGTCTGAAATGGGAGTCCCGCTATCTAATGGATCTGGGACGCATACTGGATTCCTTATGGGATGGATTAGTTAGTATTGTGGCCCAGGAGGCCCTCAAATACACAGTGTTGTCAGGTGGGTGTTCTTTTAGCTACGCCACTGTAGATTTGGGCTTTTTTGTTTTGAAATCAACTGCTACTTCAGCTTTTGAATATTGGTAAGTATAGACATTATATAATACATTGGAAATGTAAACATCATTTACTTCAGGTTTTTTAGAGACTTGCTTTGAACAAGTCACCCCTGCGTTCACCCTAGCGTTGCAGTAGTGTGTGCCCTCTGTTGGTGAACTGGCATGTTTTTCCAGCTGGATCATTCAGCCTTAATGCAGCATGTTTTTTTCCTCAGAGTAACAACAAAAGTACTCTGACAAGGTGAAGTCAGTTCCTCCTCAGAACAGATTCAAAGTTAATGCTTCACCCCAGGTCATCAAACGCAATTTTAGAACATGCCTTTAATGTGTCAAACATTGACGTAGGAAGTTCTGGGTCCAATTTGCATCTATATTATTTTATTGACTGAAGATTTCCTTTCTCACTTGTGCACAGGCATTGTTACGGCTCTGACCTGGCCCGCGTCTCTGCTGGCAGTAGCGAGCGTGATTGACAACCCGTGGGGAGTGTGTCTGAGCCGTTCTGCAGAGGTGGGAAAGCACCTCGCCCAAGTGCTCCGGAGCCGGCAACAGGTTAGTAAGGTGTTAGATGGAAAAGTTAGATGGAAGAAGTTTCTGTCCTCTACTCCTAGTAGTTGTTCCATGTGGCTGTCCATATATAGACTGAGAGAAAGTCTTTTATCCAGTGTTTAGTGGGTGCGCTCTAGTGCAAAACTAATTAGAATGGTGCCATTAACTGCCTCTTCTTTGTGTCTCTTTCTGAATGAAGGGAACGCGACCTGTCAGTCTGATTGGCTTTAGCCTTGGAGCTCGAGTCATCTACTTCTGTCTAGAAGAGCTTGCCAATGACCAAGGTGCATTTTTTGGTTACCTTTAGAACACTGAACATCAGCACATCAGCAAGGTTAATACTGAAGGATTATGTGGCATGCAGTGCTTTAGAGCCTTCTCTCTTTGTCTCCACTGAATGATGGAAAGGTGAAGACATTAATTTGCAGTGCGGGGGCTGCAATAGCGAGCCTTATCTGCTCCAGCACATTGAAAGACGTGTCATGTCTCATTACTGGCCAGGTAGTGAAGGTGTCGTGGAAGATGTCGTTCTGCTGGGAGCCCCCGTGGATGGATCTCAGAAAACGTGGGATCGGCTCTCCAGAGTCGTTGCTGGGAAGATTGTCAATGGATATTGCAGGTTAGAATATTGCAAATTTGACTGCTTAGCATATATATATGTTCTCTATATATGGTATTTATCTGGAGAAATCTATGTGTCTTTTCCTTTAGAGGTGATTGGCTGCTTGGATTTTTGTATAGAAGTTCAACTGTTCAGCTGTCTGTGGCAGGGCTGCAGCCAATTAGCTGCAATGCTCGCCGCATTATTAATGTGGATCTGTCATCTGTGGTGAGTAAATGACTGTGCCCCCATTAAGAATACTGCCCAGGACCACCAGATAAAAGCAGAATATTCCTAAACATAATAATACATTTCTTAATATTTAAACAAAAGACTACATACTATGTAGTTTGTACATGTGTGTAGTACATTGATATTATTAAAGTTTTAAAATGTTCACCGTTTACCCTCTAGTCTATAAATACAGCCCAAAAATAATAATATGTGTAAAATGAAATGAAAAAAATTTATTTAGACACTTTAAACTCTTTTAGCTTTTTGTTCATACAAACAGTCAGTTAACTTCCAAAGCATGTGCCAAAGGGAGAAACTCTCCCCACAAAAGCTACTTTTCTCAGCTGCCTGAAATGCCTTGTTGGAATTACAGCCCTTTTCTTTGTTGGAAGATGCTGCCATCTTGTAACACAATTCCTACTTCCCTCCTGCCGGCAAGTGGTACACCCTCACACAATGCACAGAGAGCTAAAACAGTAAAACATGCCAGTCTGAATTGTCCTGGTCCAGTGCAGCTTGCGAAGCTGGTTCTGCCTGACCTTCAGGATCGAACCCTGGCTCAAGCTGACACACCAGAACCAACACAATTGTAAGAATAGCAACAGTGGTTTGGGTAGGTATTGTAGCAGGATACAGCCCTGGTGGGTGACCAGTTAGAGCAGAGTGAGTGAGCAGGCCAATCAGAACACAATGGGATCATTAATCGTTTTTCAGTATGTCATTATCTGCTGATACCCGCACCCCTTGCACATTTATAGGATTGCATTGCTGGTTTATCTCAGTTTTTTCACATTGTTCTACTGTTTTTTCTAGTTATATTTGCATTTTTGTAGATAGACTTTCTTGTACATATTTATTCCCTCACTGTAATAGGTAATATATATATATTGATATGTGTATATATGTATTTATTTATTTATTAGTGTACTGGACTATTTAAAGTTTATAGTTCAATAGTTAATCACTTTTGCTGAGCCGGAACCTACCTACCTCTGGGTTCATTCTGTACAACCCTCTTTGTCTTGTCTTTACTGTGCTGTATCTATCTATCTATCTATCTATCTATCACAAGATGGGGCTTAAAGACAGAGCGTTTCAGACAGAGGGTGAATACAGACGTACAGTATGAGGAATACATTGAAAGCATGTAAAACTAAAACATGTAAATCTATTCTAGTAGGCAGCAAAAACAGATTATGAACACTGAAAACGAGCATAAGCCTTTAAGTGGCTCATGCTATGGAAACACACATCGTCTCTTTTCCATTTTGAGATTTGGATGTAGTATCTTAACATTTCAAAACATATAATTTCCTCTTTGGTCCATAAAGGAAATAAAATATTTGTGTATTGTGTAATATATTCATGTTCAAAACACAGTTACATATATGTACCCATTCTGCATAGAGCAGTTTAGCCTGTCAATTTACATTATAGTTCTAAACACTGCTGTTTATGAGGTACAGCACAGAGCAGCCAATCAGAACAGAGCTCCTTAACATATCACAGTTTTAAAGGCACAGTAAAAACTGCTTGTGTAATACTAAGGGATGGGACAGGCTGGAAAATGTCATAAATTAATTTTTAAATTACCAGATTTCAGTACATAAGCATCATAAGGGGAAAGCCGAAAAAATAAAGTACATGAAAAATGTATAAGGATGAGGATAAATAATACAGTTATGTAAAATAGCATTGCTTTAGGTGATCTTTAAAAACTGAAAAAATTAATTTGCAGGAAAATACATTTCATACAGTTCATTATGGTTTATATAGAACAGCACTCTGAACATGCTCACTCAGTTTCACACTCTGTGCTGCAGTATTTTAACCCAGCCAAATCGTGTACTCATCTCTCCCTATTGACTGGCTCATTAAATAGAAGTCCTTGTGACCGTGAGCAAATAAAGAAATCTGTAATAAGCAGTGCACATTCTTTGGACATTGTCACATAATAAAAATCTTGACCTTAAGTGGTTTAAAACATCTGCAGATATTTTTTGGTAGATTGGGTGATTTTTATTTGTGCACAGGAGCTTAAATAGACAATGAAGAATAATTGAAACTGTTGACTGAAAAGCAGCAAATCCCATATTAAGTAATGCACAGTGGCTTAGAATTATTAGGAGAATCTAGTATTACTACCACCCCTACTTTAAACTGAATTTATTAGTTATTGATTTTTTTCTACAGGTCAAAGGTCACTTGGATTACATGCGTCAGATGGACACTATCCTTGTAGCAGTTGGTGTTCCTACCAAGGAAGGAGCTGGAGTTATGGCTGTCCAGCCCCAGACAGTGACTGCAGCTCAGGGATCTCTGGATATGCCAGCCCAGGAGAATGGACGGCATGAGGAACAACCTTTAACGTACTCGGACAACACTGTAAAGACGAACGTTAAAGAGGTCACAAAGCCAGAGGAACAGGAGCAGTGTGGTGAGGAGGAGAAAGAAGAAGGCTGGGATATTCCAGACATTTCAGACTTGCTAGAGTCTTTCAGTGATGATGAACCTGGTCAAAAGGGCAGCAGTGTTTGTCATGCCACTGAGGGCAGCAAAGGCCCGAAATGTCAGGACAGGGGGCAGGAGGAAATGGGTGAAAGTGACACAGACACTGAGCACATGTCCTGGGACTGGGACACCACCCACTGGACTGCTGAGCACCACTCAGGACCAACTACACGAACCACACAGGACCAGCTGGCCAATGGCAAATCCTCTTTTTCTCAGCCAACTGCAGCACCACCTACACAGACTCTTCATATCTCAGACGCAGAACACTCAGCAACAACAAATACGGACTGTAATGGTAAACTAGCTTAAATCAGCACTTCTCGGGCCTTGTCCTGGAGTGCCCTTGCGCTGCAGAGTTCAGTGCAGTAAAACACCTGATTCAACTCATCAGCTAATTATAAAGCTTTCCATGAGATGAACCAGGTGTGTTAGTGGAAGGAAAATATTCAACTTCAGGGGTACTACATGGCTGGGATTGGGTCGTACACTGCAAAAAAAATAAAATCATGTTGGCAAGTGAAAGCATCTTAGATGCAGGCTATATGTCACTCCTGCCTAACAAAACCATCACGTTTTTGTTTAGTTTTTTATGTAATTTGTGTAGTTTTTGTAATTTTCAATTAACGTTACATTTCCAATTTTAGAGCGTTCGGTATTATCAAAGTGCTACTTATAACACAACATAATGATACAATAAGATTTTAAATCATATGAAATGAAATGATCTCGCTACACTGGCAGTTAAATGTGCTTGTTTTAAAGGAGCAGTGTGCAACTTCAGGTTGCCTGTTGCAACTTGCTGACCCCCTTACCCACTTCTCTGCAGTTGCCGTCAGGGTTCTGCCATTGCTGTAGTGCCTGTCCTGCTTTTGTTTTTGTTTCTTAATGTTTTCGCTAAATCGCGAATCCCTCTATTGCTTTTTCTTGGGCTTTTGTGCTAAATAATAAGAAGCAGATCCTACATTTGTCAAAATTTGTCGAGTGGCCTGACCCATCGTGCTGTTCTCAGTGTAGCATAATAATTGTAACTGTATTTGTCTTTTTTTTAATGTTAATTTAATTTAATTAATACCGCTGCTTCCCTGATAAGTTGATTTAGACCGCATCTAAACATCCCAGGTGTTCTTTTCAATACGGGTAACATTCTGATATGGTCACTTTGCCAGATTCTTGTTTGAGCTTTCTTGTTCTATCTTAAATGGTGCTTCAGTTATGTTCTGGCATCTGGAGCATGATAAGAAGTGCTGCACCATTTAACGTAGAACAGGAACGTTTGCACAAGACACTGAAGAATAAGAAGCTGACTTCAGCCTCAGCCTAATACTAATACTATAATTAGTATTATATATTAGTACCTGGATTTCCAGGTACAGAGCTGCTGATAAATATGGGCTAGGTAGAATGTTTTGACAATGCCAAGTGTCTTCCAGCTGGTGCTATATCTATAAACATGAACTGCGAAAGGCACTCCATACAGCCAGTGTGTGGCTAGTTTGTCCGGTATGGGCTTCTGTGGCAACACTGAGACTCTACATGGCAGCCTCTGTTGAACACGATTTGACATGGACGGGACAAGTTTCTGGGTGTAGGCCACATCAATGTTCAGCCACTCTTGCATCAGAGAATGCTCAGTTCGGCCAGATTTGGCAGATGCCTTCCCTGGCACAGTCCTGAGGAGAATTCCCTGTAGACTAGGATTTCATTCAGCTACTTCCCTCACACTATGCTCAAACGCAACCACTCCTTTTTGCCAATGGTAAACAAAGATGTTAATGCTGCAGTGCATTTCCTCTTCTCAATCTATGAATCACGTCACACACCCCACAGATATTTATAGCACCATCATCCTCATGCAACGCTGTCTGTAGAACCCTGAATTTAGTAGCACCTTTAACACGCAGGGTGACAAATCTGTAGTCCAGTGAGCTTAGTTTTCCCTCTAAATCTTGCACAGTGATTTTTTACGAAACAATAATATTAATTGTTTCTTTTCTATTAGTATTTTTGAAATCTAATAGTGGGATATATTAAACATTTCATTCAGTCTTTAAGTGTATAGTTAAGATGCTTTCACTTGGCCATGTACTGGAATAACAGTAACTGGAAACTTTGTTTGAACTTAATTTGTTTTAACTTGTAATAAATTATTTCTCAGTTGTATTAACAGATGATACTGTGAACATAGAAGTGACTGCTTTAGTAGCAAACAGCTCTGTGGAAATTGTGCTCAGCTTTGCTCACCTCTTGAAAACCCATGTACATTCTTAATTAAAAGCCTTGTTACCGCTTAACGGACAGCCACTTGACATTGTGGTGGGTATTAGTGCGATTCCTTTCACTCTCATCTTGTCTTCCATCTGTTGTGGTTGTTATGGTAATGCTAGAAGTGGGAGATGTGTTGCAGGCTCTGTAATTCTGCGTTATATGCATCCCAAGCAACATTCATTGCTTATCTTCCTAGTGTGGTGCCGTCTCGGTTTGGTTGGTCTCAACACCAAACACCCCCACACAGTTTTGGCAAGACCTGTAATATGAATACTCAGAATTAATTCCAAAGAATCTTAACACTTTTTTTGGACTTAACACATTTTGTGTGTAATCTGTGATGGGCATTCACATCGGTTGTATCATCCCTCCTGTTTTTTGTCCCTTCAGCACGACCCTCAGTCAAGTGTGTCAACCTGGTTGGGCAGGAGTAACGGCAGGTCGAGCTCTGCGTGCTCGGCGTCCAGCAGGTTTACAGCATCGGTCGCCGTGGCTGGTGGCTGCGGCGGGTCGGAGGCCAGCGAGGGCGGTTCGGTGGGTAGCTGAGGCTCACCCGAGTTGCGCAGGGAGAGGGAGAGCGGGGGCGAAGGACGTCTAGGGATGTGCGAGGAGGAGCAGCAGGGCAACAGCCGCCCCAGCGCCCTCTTGAAGTCCCGCATAAAGAGGGGGTAGATGATGGGGTTCATGGTGCTGTTGCAGTAACCGAGCCAAGTGATGGCATCGAAGAGCGAGGGAGGAATGCACTCGCACACGGCCTAAACAAACGGGAAACAAAAAGGTCTCGTATTATGGATCAGGTCAATACTTGCAGTGGAAAAGGTCATGGGTGTCTAGGTTTACCCGGAGGAAGGGGAACAGCCAGGCTTGAGGGAAAATGAAAAGGGTAGGAGAAGGAGAGAGAGAGAGAGAGCTATTCGCACACCATATTGAGTGTGAAGGAGGGAAACAGACAGGCGCGGCCAGAAGCTTTCCATGTCTGTGCTGTTTTCCGTGGGAGAGGAGCAAGGGACACAGATGGGGGGTGAGATGACTGGATTACTGAAAGTAGAATGGGTATAATTTGAGAGCGGGACGGGTATAATTACAGAATTAAAGAGGGGGACTTTCTGTTTGTCAGTCTTTCAAAATGTCAGGCATTGATTCAGAGGCTGGTGCTGACGATAATAAATCAAGAATCGTGTGTCTATCAAGTAGCCTACGAGGAAAGCAACGATGGAAATGAATAATTAAAGACTGGATGTACCTACAAGCACACATCAGACAAATGTCAGGACCTTTTCCAAAGAGGATGCTCCTACAATGATAGGGAGTTAGGGATGCTCACCTGAGCCATGTTGGCGATGAAGAACGGCAGCCAGGCACTGAAGAACAGCCCCAGCAGAACTCCCAGTGTCAGGCTAGCCTTTAGTGCCCTCTTCCCTTGCCTGTGAGCCAGGCGCCGTTCACTGTTCACCGACAGCTGGGAGAAGGAGAAGCAGAAATGTTTAGATAGACTTTACAGATGTTCCCTCTCAGAAGCTTAACTAACTCCTGCTGCACTGCTCTGACTCTTATGCATGTCCAAGGGCATTCCCTTTCATCATTCATCGAGTTTATGCAGCTTTTAGCACCTTCCGCATTCACACCGATGTCTGCCTGATTCCCATTAGTGTGTTTTTCCCCACCTGTATGAGGAACATCTTTTGATTCTAAAACTCTTTCACCTCCCTCCTGCGCTCAATTTTTTTTTTTTCCTTTTCTCATGCGAAGGACATGGTGAATAAGCCAATGTCAACTCCAGCACCTTTTATTGGACTAGAGAATACAGCAGATGAGAGCAAAAGCAAGGCTAAGTTGAGCGTGAGCTTGTGAGTACATGCGGCATCCTATGTCTCTCTCACTCTCCTTCCCTCTTCCTTCCTTCGCTCTCATACACATGCTCGCCTGCATGCAGAAGACTTCTCCCAGCAATGCCCTTCCGTTCTCTCATGCTAACTCCTAATCAACGTATCTGATTCTTCTTCTTCTCCTTGCCCTGCCTTCCTCATCTGTCTACAGTACAAACTCTCACCGGAGCGTGGTGTGACACTGGAGGATCCTGGTGGCTGAAATCATCTCCATCCTGGGCAACGTGGCCAAGTGAAGGAGGATGGGACGGCTCTCCCGGGGAGTGATGCGGATACGGTGGATGCGTGAGCGCTTCTACTTGACGTGCTTGTCTCCTGGCGGCCAGCAGGATGCGACAGTAGGTGAAGCAGATGGCTGTGGATGGCAGGAAGAAGGTGAGGAAGGTGGCCACCAAGGCAAAGGGTAGGGTGACACTTAGTCGGCACTGCAGAGATGGGGTGCCTGAGTTGGAGAACTGGAAATATGAAGCTGGATAATAGGAGCTCAGCTCTGGCACTGTGGCATTGGTCGAGCTGTGCCCAGAGTGGTCCTGTGGACGTCCCAGGCTGTGCCAGTCCATCTTTATTGGCAAGAAGGAAGTTAGGGCTGCCAAACCCCAAGCGCCACCCACGAGCAGCAAAGCACGGGGCGGGGTCATGCGCTGCTTGTAGCGCAAGGGGGAGATGATAAGGAGGTAGCGGTCCAGGCTGATCACGCACAAGTTGAGGATGGAGGCGCTACAGCACATCACATCGAAGCAGAGCCAGACGGGGCAGAAGCCAGGGGAAAGAACCCAGGTCCCACACAGAACGTTCAGCATGGCAGGTGGCATCACCACCAGGGCCACCATCAAATCCGAAAAGAACAAGGACACCAGGAAGCAGTTGGAGGTACAACGTAAAGACCGGTGCGCGAAGACCAGAGCTATCAACAGGATGTTCCCGCAAGCTGTCATCAGGATGATGAGGGACAGCATGACTGCTAGAAGCCATGGACCACTGCCACTGATGCTCCACACATCACTGCTGTGGACGTTGTCACTGAGGGTCCTGTTGTTGTGATCTACACCTGATGCTTCTGCCCAGGGCAGAGTGGAGTCACTCATTGTAGGAACTGGCAGTTAGGTTGTCTTTGGCCTTCAGTTCTCAACGATTCATTATTTTGCAGGCACATGGGATGCTGAAGAGTATCTCCAGGTCTTCTGGCTAGACCATAAAACAAAGGACCTTCAGGAGCTGAACCTTCAGGTGAGGAAAAGAGATGTCCCATTGTAGTATCCCCTGTCCATCTTCCCTCTGGCAAGGGTAGCTGATTCCATCAGTTTACTCTCTTTCTTCCTAAGGTAGTCTGATGCTGTCAGTCCCATTCAGCTCAGGATGGAGCTAAGTGGCAAATATATTTCCCATGTCTGGCTTCTTCCAAGCTTAGCACCAGTGTGAGCAATTCTGTTTCTGTCAGCGTGTTTCAAAGCTGCGTGTCATGATGACACTCAATTGGGGGAGGGCAACTGAGAGGTGGGCTTTAGTGTGGGTATGTGTGTAAGAGAGAGAGAGAAAGAGAGAGAGGGACAGCTTTGGAAAACAGTGGAATCAGACCTTTGCCGTCGTAGCACCTGGAAGATGATTAAAACGGAACGTTCCGAGATTTGGATGTCAGATTTCTTTTGTGTTAAAAGCTTCATGTTCTTTCTTTGATTACCGTGTGCCTGTGGTGGGCTCTGTGTCTATAAGTGCACTACAGGTACCAGTGTTTGCGTGCTTTTCCTCTCAACTCTTCACTCCTCCTAATCCCTCTGCCTTCCACTCCAGTGTGCCTTCCAGCTTGGCTCGCCACTGCCGAGGACAGAACGTGTCTGAGCATCACACTCTTAATGCGTGCTTATGCACCTTCACAGGCAATGCTAATTCGGAATTAATGAAGAGGGGCTATCAGTATAGATTTCTTTTAACTCAGACCAGTAATTTAGGGGCATTTGCTTATTTATTTTTTGGTTTGTAGCAATGATGGACTAATGTCCATAGTTTTTTGGTGTGGCCACATCAGATTATAGACTATTCCACATTTTGCACAAAAAGACTATCTAATGGAAACTGTGGGCTGAAGGCAAATTTCTGAGATTTGACCTGTGCATATTTGCCAGTGCGGATATACGCTCATCATCAAAGGAATAGTTGCACAAATAGTTTCACCCAGAAGTTTCATTCTCAGCCCCACATGTGACATAAGCAAGGACGGGCCTCATCACTGTACCTGACTGACCCAACAGCCATGATTGAGGATATTCAGTAGGCAGCAGTGCCCTTCATGAGTCATCCTGTTAGTGCCATTGCCATTGCATGACACAGGACTTGACTGAGACACGGAGTGATTCAGAATGGCAGCAGGTCATCTTCATTGACGAGTCGCACTTTTGTCTTGTGGAGACGACCAACGAATCCGTGTGTGGAGACACCGTGGTCAGCGCCAAGATGAACAGTTGGTTGTCACACGTCGGTCCGTCTGGTGTCACTCCACCTCCACCCCTACTGCAAAATCTGCAGGAACTGTGTGGGAATGTTTAAGCTGCATGGGATGGATTATCACGGGACACCATTAAGAACCTCTACAGCTCCATGTCAAGACATGCTATGCTGCCTTAGTCAACATGGCGGCTGGACGCCATACTGAGAGACACTACTTCTGTATGTGTAGCTCAATAAGTATTGATCATATCAGTCTAAATGTATCATTTTAACATCATTTATTGTTCTTTCATCATTTATTGTTTATTTTCCTTCCCAGTAGCATTGAAGTCAGACACTTCCTTCTGCATGGAACGGTTCTTTTGATGATGAGTGTATAAACACCTATTACATGTAGAGAATGGGACTAAAGACACGTGTATAAGCGTCATAGAGAAGTATAACCTTGTTTCCACACTTATATATGCAGTACAATTAGTAGCATACAGACATTTTAGTATAGTAGCCAGGCATCACCTAAACATTCTGCTGATCCAGAGTACAATAAAAACATCAACTATCTGTTTGAAATGTTGGACAAACCGAAACATCTGTTTGATAGTGTGAGTTTCCCAGCCTTAAACCCCATTAACCCCTTAATAAGCCAGGGCCCTGTAAAACCTACACATAACGGAACTAGTTTGATTTGTAGTAACTGTGGTTAGTGTTTATGAAGTCTGGGATTTTAAGGGGTTAGTGTTATCTGTCCCATTATGTATTATGCTGTAGTGCAACACTGAGCTCCTCAGTCTCGTCAATTTCACAAATTTATAATTTATTATTTTTGTCCATCTGTTGTTCTTTTAGTGCAAATGCATCTCATAACTCTCTGGAAATCTTTACGGGGGGAACAGAACAGGGGTTCTCAACCTTTATGCCCCACGTGATGATAACTACAAGCATAGAAATATGGTTATACAGGAATTAGGATATGTCCATATTTAAATTAGGGAGCTGTGAAAGTGCCCCGAGTAAGCTACTGCGACACTTTTATTTGTACATTAATATATGTACATTTGTGTACAGGCCCACGGACCACTAGAAGATGCTTCAGTGGTGGTCAGAAGCCCACAAGTTGAGAAACACTGCTCCACTGATGTGGACGCTAATACACGTCTGTGGTGCAAGTTAGCATTAGCGAAATAGCACATACTTTGGTCAGCAAAGTTTTCACTTAAACTTTGACATCGAATTATTTAGTTGTAGCCAGGAATCTCACTGTAATGACTCCAGCCCTGCTTTGATGGGCAGTAGGCATGACTACAACAGATGTGGGTATATTAAAGAAGGGAACCCTGACTGTTAATACATGTAGGCTCCACTGAACAGCGAGCCACATCTCATGACGTGTGACAACAAACTGTTCACCTTTGCACTGATCATTCATTCATTAGTCGTCTCCACCAAGACAAAACTGGGACTGAAGATGATCCGCTGTCATTCTGAGTCATTCCATGACAGTCTGGCACGACACCACTGGAGTCTTTGGCGACGTTGACGTGGTGTTAAGGGCAGTTGTCATAACGGTCTGCATGCATGTCGTCCTGCATTGTACAGCTGTCTGCCAGTGATACATGCAGTAACATGGTGACTCATGGAGGACAACACTGCTCACTAAATATCAGCAGTCTTGGCTATTGGGTCAGGTACAGCGGTACAGGTCCGACTTGGCTTTTGTGCAACTATTCTTTTGATGATGAGTGTATTATTGTTATTGTTTGTGTACATAGTTTTAAAGCACAAGTTAACAATCAGGGTTTGTCTGTAAAGCACTTATAAATAAACATTATTATTATCATTATTGTTCATTTAACCAATTATCTGCATCCCTATTTACTTTATTTGTAGTTAGTAGGTTTTGCCATTCATTTCAGGTAAAGCAAATTGGCAGCCCAGGAAAGCATTAAGCCGTTAGATGACACAGCTGCATGGATGCACAAATATGGCAAAGGAACACATCTAGGAATGAACTGAATTTATTAATACATTAAAAAAGACAAAACAAAACAAAGCTTTAAGATGCACCTGAGTTAATTAGCTATACAGTGTTGCCTACCAAGGAACTTAATCTTGATCCGGATGTCCACTATCCCTGTTGCTTCCAATGTTTCCATCACAAAAATCCATTTGGCCTGGATTACTCAAAGCGCTGACCCGTTTTTACTTTTAGCTGGAAGACCAGGTGCAATTACAGGCAAAAACATCAGCCTGAAGAGGTGCTTCATACGTTTGCACTTCACTGTAGAGACCAGATGCAACTCCCAAATTGTCACACTGCCAAAAATTGCTCATTACATGCAGCAGGTTTAATATCATTTGAGCAGTTTATGGCAGTGACCAAATGCGTTTATTTCACTCTGCTGTTACGTGGCTCACTGCCAGCAGCGCTAACAGTTAAATCCACTCTTCTATTTATATGTTTTCATGGAACCTGCGTGAAATAAGCTTAGAATAATCCTAAAAGAAGAGAACGCCAAGATCATTTTGCTGATGTCATAAAATAGCATTTAATACCTGCATTTGTTCCACAGCATATCATCAAGTTTACATTAGCCAACAATCAGATTTGTTTTAAACAATGTGATTAAATAAAGACAGAACGTCTGGTTCAGGCACACACAAGCGAAGGAGGGTGAGGACAAACCCGCAGAGTGACCTCTCGGGAGCTACAAAAGACGGAGACAGAAATCCTTCATGGTACGTGCTACTGCTCCTGGAAGAAGAGATTAAATGTCATCAGTTTGTTGCTTCAACAAATAATATCTTAGAGGACAACAGTTCGTAATAATAATAATAATAATAATAATAATAATAATAATAGGATAAACAATGAGCCTCATATGAGATATTTCTGATTTAATGTTAGTGATATTCAGTACTTCCTTAACTGTACTGACCTTAGGGACGTTACTGTGTAGAAGATACTGTGACCTCAAGTCGTTCTGGCAGTTTGAGTAGGCCATGCCCAGCCCAGCTCCTGTGGCAAATGCAATTGGCCACGTCCTGCCTGTATGTACAGTACAAATACAGTAAGTGTTCATCATAAGAATGAATGCAATCTAATTTACAAAAATCACAAAACTGAATATACTCACGTTTAAAGAATACCACTGAGAAGACAATACCTAAACCAAGACCAGCACCTACATCGGGGGAAGAAAAAATGTTTTTAGAGCTGCATCATAAGAACAAACAAGACGAGACACAGCAGTGCTCTAAACTCCCTCCCCCATGAACTAGTGACTCACTTCCCACATTGAGGATTTAGGTCTGGATTAGATGTGCAACGTACCAGTGAGTTTGCTAGCAGAGAAGGCGTCGTCTGCCCGGCTCAGACCACAGCCTTTGACGTTAACCCATAAATGTTCCAACGACTAAAACGACCATAAAGTAAAATTCCACAGAACATGCTCTAAATGTGAAAGTGATCAAACTGGATAATTGCACATTTGAAGGGCCCATATAAAAACTGGATTCCCCGTCCGTTTTTATTATCTGTGTATTGGGAACACTGTTAAAAGGGAACCCATCATTCTCATTTTTAATGTTCAGCATTTTAATTCTGGGTTGTACTAGAACTGATCTACATGCTTTAATTTTTTCTCATACTGTACCTCTTTATTTAATACTGCTATGTTCAAGCTCGGGTGCCTTTAAGCCCCACCTCCTGATAAGTCCAGTGTGCTCCGAATGATCAGCTTCCTCACTCTACTCTGATGATTGGTCTGCTGCCAGAATGGCATCCTGCTAAGTTCCACCCCCACACTGCTGTGGCTATTCTCACAATGGCTTTGATTCTGTCGTATCAGGCTTTATCACTCTGCAGACTGTTTACATTCACAAAAAGCAACATAACACACTAAAGGAGGTACTAAAAACAAGAACGAATTATACCACCCCTTTAAAAATTTAACATTTATCGTTCACGCCCCTAGCTCGTCTTCAGAACTAAGCTGCAGAAAGCAGCCTGTTTTTGAATTTGTTTTTTCTGACCCGTTCAGCCATCAGAGTTTTAGCACCAATCACTCATATCAAAGTTCTAAAGGATGGTTCAGCTCTGAGCAGGTCAGCGCTGTGACTACACTTCTCTGTGTGTCCGAGAGGCCTTAAATCAGAGTCCAGGAAAGTTTTCCTTTTGTTTCCAAGCAGGAAAAAAGTTGTAGCATGACCTGTTTCACTCAATTCGTCATATTAGACATTGCAGTGAAGATGCTGAATCCATATTCTGTGCAGATGGGCACAATATAAGGTTCAGCCTTAAAGGCACAGTAACAAAAACTGCCTCACTCTAAAGGCAGTGCTTCTCAAACCTAGTCCTGGAGGCTCCCTGCCCTGCACATGTTAGTGCTTTCTTCTCCCAAACACACCTGATTCAACATAACAGCTCATTAACAAGCCCTTTTAGAATTGGATGGGGTAAAATGTGAAGGGCAGGATCCCTCCAGGACTCCATTTTAGAGTCCCACTGCTCCCAACACACCTGATCCAGCTAATCTGCTCAGTAACAGCCAGTTACTGAGTTAAAGTGGGTGTGTTAAAGCAGGGAAGCACAAAAACGTGCCGGACACTGGGCCTCCAGGATCATGGTCGATAAACACAGTTCTAATGGATAGAGAGAGGTTGAGAAATAATCATGTAAAATACGATACGGCCACGTGGTACATAAAACCACACACACGTTATACGTTATCCTCAAGGAGAAAAAAAAAAACATATATTTAATAACAGGTAATCAGCAGCATGGTTTGATCTTATGAGTCACTTTCTTCAGATATAAGCTCAGGTGAGCTCCAAAGGCATTACAGACATGAACATTGAGGAGCTAATGGGTTAAGTATGTTAGCTAGCTACAAAACTGAAGTTTATTGACGGGTCAGGCCTTGGTTTCCTTATCAGAGATCCGGGTTAATCTTCAGAAAGAAGTCCTGAGCTGGAGTGCTGATCCCGGATCAGATTCCTCCCTAATACCGACACTGTTTTGTGATAATGACCGTCTCTAGATCAGCTCTTCTCCTTCTGGAGTGCTCTGTGAATACCCGAATCTCCCTACAGCCTCTTTGGTAGTGCTACAAAATCATGAGAGAAATAAAACTGATCCGAGCTAGACGGTTTTAACGCCGACTGTCTTTACTTAAAGGCTAAATTAGCTTTAGCACGGCTCATGAATCTAACCTTGTAGCTAAGCTAGCTACTGTAATGCTAGCTCTGAGGTGAAGGAATAAGAGTCGCTTCTGTTGTTCATTTCTTTTTTCCAGTCACTTATAAACCTCTTACCAACTTTGATAGCAGAGTCCGCCAGGCAGCGGTCCCACTTCTGGCCCAGTTCTTTCTCAGACATGTTTGAGCGGATGGTATTAGCAGGCTGAGTCGGGTTGACTTTGCATCAGGAGGCTAAGCTGTCATATTTTCCTCGTAGGTATGAGGTCACCCACACAGAAGGAGCGCCAGCGCCACCTGCTGGACAGGCGTGCAAGGATTCCATAATAGTCACAGGTGTTCAACACAGCACAAGCTGTGCAGCAACAGATGAGCTATCGTCTCTGACTTTACAAGATGGATAAGCAAGGCAGGGGCGTCTAATAGGGTGGACAGTGAGTGGACACAGTGTTTAAACACTCCAGCAGCACTGCTGAGTCTGATTCAGTTACACCAGCACAACACACACCAACAGACCACCAATGTCACCCAAATAATACTTGCTCCATGGTGGTCCTGAACATTGAAGAATAGTGTATGCAGAGAAACAGACTACAGTCTGTAACTGTGGAACCACAGAGTTCACCTATGTGGTAAATGGAGCTGATAAAGTGGACAGCGACTATGGAAGGAATGTATAAATTCAGGACCGTGAGGAGACATCCAAGTCTTCTAAAGTGTGTTCTTCCTGTTTAAACTGGGACATTTCAGTCAAGTTTGTCAACAAAAGTCAGACTAGTCATATTACTGTTTTATTAAGTCACCATTTAAGTACTATTAACAAGGTTTCACATATACATTTGACATATTTAGCAGATAAAAAATATAATGACTGTGACAGTTTCCTGAGGTGATAAGCAACCATCTAATACCAGAAGCACCTGCATGACACTACAAGTATGACATATAAGGCATGGTCAAGTTAGATCCTCCGCTGATTCTATCTATTCAAAATCAGCACCATGTACCTTACCTACAACTCGAGCTTAACTCTTTCACGGCATTCAGATACTGAAACACAGGCCACGCTGTTGTAGAGCAGACAGTGCTTTGTGGTGAAAATAGCAAACCTGAACCATGTAAGATAGGTTTTTCTTTTCTCCATTAAAAGCTAGCACAGGCCAGATCAAGGCTATATTCATTTATTTTAAGAAATTGCAGTTAAATGATTTTAAAAAGCCAGACACATTATGGAATTAATATCTCGTAAAACAATTACATCCAAAACTCAGGGATTTGCTGTATTAAAATTTTAAATTTAAGATTAGACTTTAAATACCGGGACATTTACTGCCACCCTACTGTACCAAGCAGTGTTAGAATACACTTCAAGTACTTATTCACCAAACAGTCACTACATTCTACACATCCATACAGTCAGTTATAATAACGTCCCTTGAATGTGTCTTGATCAAATCAAAAGATGGACCTTTTTGCGCCTGATCAGCCTGTAATTTCAGATCCGAACCTTTTTAAAGACGTCACTCACAAGAAACTAAACACCAATGCTTTACTCTGCGTGGCTAACGTGTGTTAATACAGCAAAATCTGAAGATTTCCTGGAGTGAGAATTTTCATAAATAAAACATAAAAGACTAGCTAGAAGAAACAAAAGTACGTGACATATTTAAAACTGTCTTCTGATGAGGGGATGATGTGTGTATTTCCTGAGAAGAACAGAAAAAAGCGCCTCAGTTCATCCAATGCAGAAAAGTGCACCCGTAGGCAGCAGGAGGTCAGGTTACACTAGGATGGGTCAGCAATACGAATAAACCATAATACAGATGTGAGATAACGGGTGTCCAGAGACTGAGCTAGTACAACAGAAACGGCACTGAACTGCACATGACAAACTCTCTGTGCTTATGGATGTCATCAGTCCTTGTCAGATACTTGTGGCTTAGGCTCTGTGTTGGCTTGGCTGACCTCTTCTCTGTGTGGTTTCAGGGTGTTCTTACTGATGGCCAGGAGATCCCGCAGCTCCTTGTTTTCAATCTGATTTAAGAAGAAAAGTTTGTTGATGACAAATCAGAACCTAATAGCAGCTGGCAAGCTATTAGTATACAGTAAACATCCTCGAGTAAATCAATCAGAGTGGTCTGATGTGAAATGTCTGTCAATGTTCACAACAAATCATTACATTACGGAAACACTAAGTGATTGGTTAAATTTAGTCTGGTATGGATGCACACTGGGAAAAAGTTTTCTGAGAGGCTGAGGTTGCCACCTTCTTGGCGCCTCCTGTTCAATTTTTCCCATTCCATCTTCAATGGTGCAGCAGTTACATCTTTTATCTATTACACTACTGAAAAGGCTCCTATCCTGTGGTAAACCAGCAGAGCTGTAATTCGCTTAAACCTTGTTGTCAAAGCTTTGAGAATTCATTTATCTTGCACTAGCTTACACACGTAAATCTTAGTTTAGCTTACACTGAACTAGCCATATAAGCTATGACTTGGAGGATCGTTTTGTCCAGTTGGTTGTGCCCATTATATCAATGGTTAGACAATCCAAAGGTGCCAGAATGTAACATCTGAACTATTAAAGGTGGAACAGGAAACTGAGGCACCAGTATGTAACTGCCTAACCACACAAGCTTCATGTAGAGCTGAAGAAATGACAAGGGATAAATAGCTTGCTCGATTTCTGCAGGACAGGTGGGTAAGTTCTTAGATCAGACAACTTAGGTTTGCTGTTTCACAGAACTGTTGGTTCAGGATTTGCTAATGTCTGTGATAACTGTTTAGCATTGCAGCAGCAATTGGAACAAGAGTTGCTAATGTCTGTGAGCTAACTGTTTTGCACTGCAGTTTCAGCCATTGTAACAAGAGTTACAGTTTACAATAACCAGCATTTTGAACGTTGCTTGCTGTAGTTTAGGCTTTAAAACATTGGCTGGACTCCGATTCCCATAACCACTATTTTATATTATATTTCTAATATATTAATATTAAAAGTCAGTACATTGTTCTATGCTGCACCACATAAAATCAACAGACGGTGAATAGCTTTGTTTACATCTCACTGCTTGAATCGTACAGACATTTTGACATAACAAGGACACGGACTACTGCATTACCTCCAGTTGTGCCAGTCTCTCTTTTACAGAGCAGTAGTGTTGGTCATCCACCTGTACAGCTCTACGCATCACCTGACCCATCTCACATATCCGCTCCAGCTGGCTCTGGACCTCCTAGGCCAATAAAAAGTGCTTGGTGAGCATGTGCTGGCAGTATAGACCACATAGTTATAAAACTAGTCTAATAAAACATCCATTATGGCAGGGTAAAGATGGTACACACTTTGGCATGGTCTTCATGAAGGCTGAGCACAGGCTTGGTGTCCAGTTCTTTCTTTCCCATCATTAGCTGAAGCATTTGCTTGCGGTATCGACCCATGATCAACTCCAGAGCATACTGGTGCTCTTCCAAAGAAAGCCAAAGCTCTGTGGAGACAATAGAGGGAACACAGCACTAAGCAATAATTTAAAAACATCCTAAACTGTCTGTTAAACCCATTCTTACCAGGCATGCATTTAAGAAGTAAGTTAACAAAAGTTATTTAAGTAGCATGCCTCTGTTCTCTTGCTGAAGTTCTTTGATTTGGGTGTTCTCCTGGGACAGCAGAACATGGGGCTTATATTTGGAGAGCTCCTGGTATCCTGCACTTTCCTCCATATACTGAATAAATGATAGAGAAAATAAAACAATGCTGTCAGGGACATTCAAAACAGACATTTTTACTGATCTTTATGATGAGAAGCGTGATACGACATTTAATTTCAGTTTATCATAAGGCTTTGGATGCATTTCATTTCACCCATATGCACCCATATCTATTTGGAGTGTTTATAGGATCTAAACTAGGGTTATAAAAGGCCAATTAATAAATTCAAATATGTGACTGTTTGATAAATTGTACATGAACACAATATAACGGCAGTAGCAGTGAGGTAATGTAACAGCATTTAGTATACCATTTATGTGGAACAAATTTGCAGTGTATAAATCTAGCATGTGAGTGCAAACATGCCAGATCATACACTACAGCTTCTTCCCCATACAAAAATTATACTTATGCTGTTGTAGTACCTCAACACTACTGTCTTATATTGTATTAAGCGTGTATATTATTTGTCCATTTATAGTTTATCCTATAATTTGCATATTGGTTTACACTGGGTAGATTATATATTGTACAGTGCCAGTATTTGTGTATATGTGGAGCCATTGTGTATATTGTAGACTGTCAGTCAGTTATGTGTATATTGGTACAGTACTAGAGACACAAACTGCAGAACCAAATTATTCTGTGTTAACATACTTGGCTGATAAACCTGATTTTGATTCTGGTTACCTTTACAATACTGGGCTCACAATTCAATATTCACATGATATTGTGAAAAACTTCTAAATTGAAAACAAACAAACAAAAAAGATTGTAACCGTGTTGTTGTATAACCTATTAGAGGAGCAATGTGTAAGATGACCAACCAACAGACAATAGAAGGACACAGATGTAGTTTTGCTTTGTGGGGCCCTCTATATCTCTCCTCACCTCATGATACAAGATGTCACATGATACACTCTACTTTCATGCAACACAACTGCAGATATCCTATATTTCCATGTATGGCTCATTCTATTGACCTAGTCATTTGACTAATCTGAACTCTGGACCTTTCAGTTCTTCTGCTACAGTTTGTTAAAATGCAGGTGCCAGAAAGGTTCTTCTACAGGATGCCATAAGAGCAAACATGATTCTCTAAATGAAACCTTTCAATGGACCTTAACTTCCTGTCACAGAGTGAGTGTAAAGGACCTTCATGTTTAAGTGTGTTTTCTTCACCTGCACCTCAGATATGCTCTCCGTCAAAATATGGCACCCGTCCAAGTTTTCCGAGCCATTTTGTGCCCATTGGGATTTTAGGACACAAGGAAATTTTGTTCCATTCCGCATTTTAACGACCCATCCGTGAGGTGAAACACCCAAATACAACACTCACTAGTGAAACACACACACTAGGGGGCAGTTAGAGCACACTTACCCAGAGCGGTGGTGCAGCCCTATTCCACTGGTGCCCGGGGAGCAGTTTGGGGGTTAGGGCCTTGCTCAAGGGCACATCAGTCGTTACTGTCCAGTTCAGGGAATCAAAACCGGCAATCCCTCGGTTAGCCCACGACTGCCCCACCTGGTACCTGGCACCTCTAGTCGACCAATGTAGGTTCCCCAAAAATCTTTCAAAGGTCTTCTGTCCTGTGTGAAAGTGTGAAGAACCCTCTTCTAAAAAAAACTTATTTTAAAAGTTTTCAGGGAAGAAAACCTTTTTCTTTTTTTTTTTACCTGTGTACTGCAACTTTTATATCAATGTGAAAGTTCTTTCACATGCAGCTCTCTTTTTTAGAACCTGGTTCCTGAGGAAGCTGACGTGGTTCTCATGTGACATTGCTTCAAAGAACCCTTTGCCAGCACCATTATGTTTAAGCATACTTCTCTTATCGTTGCAGGTCCAAAGTTCAGAAATAAAGATATATGGGAGACACATTGCATATCAAATTGCGCATGTAATTAGGCTTCTATCTAGGGCCCTAGATAGACCCAAAGGGGTAAGGTCTATGGATTTGTGACCTTCCTCCTGTCCTATGCAGGTGGATTACTGTATATCTGATCTCTTTTAAAATATCTCTGGACAAAAAAGATTTATGTGGCCTTGAAGGACTGTATAGTCATAGTCATATACTAAGTTACTGTAGCTCACATATAATGTACTGTATATACCCTCACTGACCACTATATAAGGAACACTTCCCATATCTACACTCATTTCCTTTTTCATCAGCTCCACGTAAATGCACACTGTAGTTCTGCAATTACAGATTGTAGCTTGAGTGTGGAGAACCTCTATAATGTAAAGGTTCATAGAGGAACCGTTAAACTGGTAAAGAACCTTTACATCATGTAAAGGGACCACACACCGTCAAAAGCTTTTTTCCACTTTACTCGACTCCACTTTTCGTTAATGAGATGTGTGAGGGTTTACATACTGTAAAGGTTCAAGGAAGAACCCTTGCATTTGCAATGGTCTTTTATATCAAGTGAGTTCTTTGCTTGCCAATCTCTTTTTTGGACCTGGTTCTTTAGGGAGCAAACGTGGTTCTTAAATGACTTTGCTCAGGGAGCCTTTTGTGGCACCTTTTTTGCATATATACTCATCATCAAAGGAATATTTGCACCAATAGTTGCACCCAGATGGAATCAACCCACAGAAAGGAAACATGGTGGGTAGATTTGACATTGTAAGACATGCAAATGATTCAAGTTTCACACTCAGCCACGCATGTGATGTCAGCAAGGACAGGCCTTAAGGCTATACTTCAATGACCCAACAGCCACGATTATGGACTTTCAGTGAGCACTGATGTCCCCCATGAGTCATCCTGTTAGTGCCATCACCATTGGCAGATGGCTGCACGACGCAGGACAACATGCATGCATGCAGACCGTTACAAGACACTGCCCTTAACACCACGTCAACGTTGCCATAGAGTTATGTCATGCCAGACTGCCATGGAGTGTCTCAGAATGGCAGCAGATTCATCTTAGTGACTGGTGGGTCCCGCTTTTGTCTTGGTGGAGACGACTAACGAATGCGTGTGTAGAGACACTGTGGTCAGCACCAAGATGAATGGTTAGTTGTCACATGTCCAGTAGGCTTGGTGTCACTCCACCTCCACCACTACCGCACAATCTGCATGAACTGTGAGAATGTTCCATCTGCCTGGGATGGATTATATTATTATGATGAGTAATTATAATTTGTGGTCTTTGGCTCGAATAATGCAGATGAGATGTATTCAGTTTGTATTCAGTTCGTCCCGTTTATGTGCTCACCAGCAAGTAATTGATTCCTCTTTTATTGAAGGGCAGACCTTCTTCTAATACAACTGCAATTTCAACCATTAAATAATTCAGTTCATATGTGGCCTGTGTCACACCACACCCACTATTTGAAGTACGGTTGTTGCGACAAGTGAGTTCTTTTTATATGGTTTAATTAAAGTAGAGTCGATTCACCACTATGCACATTCTGCAGTGTTTCGTCAGTTGGTTTTATGTACCAAACATGGTCAAGATTTATTTGACATGACTTTCCTCTCGTTCCTCTTTATCCCTTAAACAGAATTAAACAGGATGTTTATTTGCCTTTTAGACTGATCTAAGTGAGTGAATAAATTAGCTCTTTTCTGATTGGCTGTCCTGTATTGTGCCGCATTCAGAACACCTGGAAATTCAGCAGCAGGTGGTGAATAACTCAAATATTCAACTGTTCAGATATTTGTTTGTTGGGTTGGTGTTGTGTTGAGTTTCGATCTGAAGATTTTGTGAGCTATTAATAAAGGTATTCTGTAAATACTGTAACAGTCAGAGTTCTGGGGAGAAATGTAGACGGCTAAATGTCTATATCATTGCTTTATTTTTAATTAGCTGAAAACAACGGGCTAAAAAAAACACAATCTCCAGCACTAACAGCCCAAACATTTCTACTCTAAGCTGAACTGAAACTAACAAGACAAATAAAAATTGATTCTCTCTTTTTTTTATTTATAATTGGGGAGACCAGGTGGCCGGGATTCTGGGGTTGAGTGTGGGAGAGTGGAGGAGGGGTGGTCATTTCTTGGTGTTGGTGATTGGATGCTTCGTTGAAAGTTTAAACTGTTTAATAAAAGAAAGGGTAAATGAACTACAACGGATATACTAACAGTGTGACACATATATATACAGTTGTTATGTATTCTATTGTATATGTATTGTTGCTATCCAATGAAAAACACATATATGCATTTTTGTTGATTTTCATTTACGTATCATTAGAACACAGCAGCTGCTGTTTACACTATGTGTAAATTTCATGATGAATGGACCAACAGAAATGGCCCTGAACTGAAAAACGTCTGGTTCAATTGAAATTTACATATGTACTGTGTATTGTGGCAGCATAGACTCTATTACTAAAGAGTCTTCCATTTCTAACATTTCACTAAAACCTAGCTAGACTACCACTTGTCATATATCAGTGATAGATCTAGAACTACTAGAAATACTAGCTATCTAGAACTACTAGCCTCATGCTTGTTTTCATAAAATTCATAATCCCACCCACTGTATACCCTGACATGCTAGGCCTCTGAAGTCCGAACCAATGGGAAAGGTTGTTTGACTGTACCTACCTAAAATCCTGATTGGACCATTTTCTGTTGGGGATTTCAAGTATGATCTCTTTTGGTTTCCCACCAAAACTTGAATGAAGTATGCAATGAAGTAAGAGGATTAATATAAGACCTACAGAGTTTAAATGCAAATTAAATAAACTTATAAAATAATATAATATTAATATAATATTAATAATATAAAAATAAACTTAATAATAGGCATGTCTTTTTTCCCAAAAATCTTTAGGCCTTCTCAGGAATGCTAGAAGGTTCTGAGGGTTGAGAATAATTAGGTTTTCCATATGAACGCTATAAACTACTAATGCATTACATCTTGTATGTGTTGCTTCATCCTCCAGCTAACCCCATCTCTCATCCTTATCTACTGTGCTCAAGAGTTCTAGAAACAACTGACTCTAAGCCAAGAGAATCGTTTAGACCGTCTCTAAGCACACAAACTATCCGGCCTAAAGAGCTCTCCTCGACCCCCTCAGGGCTCAGTCTTTGCCGTGGGTCAGCGCCAAAGGTATGACGGAGTTTGCTGTCCGGCCCTCCGGTATCATATAACGCTTCTTGAACTTTTTGGGGCTTAACTCGGGGAGGAAAATGGACCTAATGGGAGAGGCTGGGTATGTAACTCAGTCAATAGTCCACCAGCTCTCAGTGCATCTGGAAGTCAATTGATTTAATGGCTACAGTGAAATATGGCCTCTGTGCTGCCCTCGGTTCACAGTGTCCCAGCAGCAAGCCTTTCGCCAACCCCCCCTCTCAGCTACTCAAGAAAGAGCTCAGGATTCCAGGAAAGTTAAAGCACAGTTCTTGTCTCTATAAATCAGCCACCCCTCCCACACCCCACCCCCCCACCCCAGGTCAGAAGAACTAGGACTAAGAAAAAGAGGCAGAGGGAGAAAGAGGAAGAGTGAGACCCTCCGCCCTCCTCTCATCCATCTGAGCTTTGGGGGGCCAGCCAGGCCAGACATGTTAGACTGTCCCGGCCAAGCGCTAGCCCCAGGTGTCCTCTCGGCTTGCTCTGGCTCATGCCATGCATAGAAGTTTTTATGGCCCACCGGTGTCGATGTCCGGCTACTTCAAACGTAGCCAGCACTCTTTTCGCCATTAGAGCCAGCGTGTGCATTGCCTATGCTTTACTGCCTGCAGTCAAACGGAAAAAAAGAGGAAGGTTTCGGCTCCTAGCCGTCTTTACTGGCTCTGGTCTGTCTCACTGGGCTGTCATAAGAAGGAGGGGAGAGTGAGCTTATGGACCACGGCCAGTGGATGAAGATCAGCTAAAGAAGTCCTTTACACGTGCAGTGTTAATGCATACCGTGTGCAATTTGGGCTGACCATACTTCAGGAAAACATAAACAAATAAATACTTTTCTGCTTTTTTCATCTAAAACCAAAGTGGTCACTCTACTGTGGTGGCAACCCAAGCTTGATATGAAATTCAAGTGTAAAATTTGTTGTACTAAACCACATCGGTGAAGCTGTCACACTGTAACAATGGGTTCCTGCTAACTCAGTTGGCGTAGCATCACTGATGTTAGAATCAGTGGCAGCACAATGTTCTGGAAATATTCTTCTCTGGTCTGGTAATGTGATTTTCCACACATTATCTGAGATCTGACAGACCTTCTCTTCTGTCTTCTGTTTGATATATGAGTAAATAAACTCAGGGGGACAGTAAGAAAGATTTTCTGATTTTCCAATACTCTGTGGCATAATGTAAAGTTGTTAAGAGGTATCCCAGGCTTGGTTACAGTTACTAAGCAATGGAGGAGCAACTGGAAAAACCATTTCACTACAGCGCCACCCTCAGGCAGACCAGCATAGCATCATAAACAGAAGCTTGCCATTTCTGGGGTAAACACAGAATTTCTAATCGGGGATATACAGTATATCTCAGCCAAATGAACAGTTATAATATTATTATATGTGTACTTCATCTTACATGCTTTTTTTTTCATTTTTTTCAACAATGAAATAAATCACAATTAAATTCTTATTCCAGGTCATTTTCATGGCTTCAAAGTTGTGGGACACCATTAGCTACCACCATGGTAGAGAGACTGAAATGTAACCTACCAGCCAAGACCTGTTTGTTTGGAATTTTGCCACAACATGCATGTCAGACACAGTCAAGTTATTAACTCATTTTAAAAAGACTTCCTTGTGTGGTGTGCAACAATAGGTGACTGTTGTCTCTAAACTGAACATAGGCTGGAGCCATGTGACCGCAGAGTTGCCTGTTCGAGTCCCTGAACTGACAGAAATGACTAAATTGCCCTTGAGCAAGGTGTCTAACCCCCAACTGCTCCCTGGGTGCCATGGATAGGGTTGCTCACTGCACTGTGCAAGTGGGTTCACAGCCCCCTAGTGTGTAGGCATGTGTGTGTTTCACTTCATGGATGACTTAAATGCGAAAGACATATTCCTCCTTCCTCAATTAAGAATAATGTCTCTTAAACTCTGTAAAAAGAATCAAACATATGTACCAAATTCAAGCTTCAATATGGCACCTGCCGCTTAAGCTTATTATTATTATTATTTGGTTTTAGTGTTGGCCATTAAGTGTATTTGAGATTACTTAGGAATCGGACAATTAGTTTTAGGCAAGTGTAATGATTTGTGTACATATACTGTATTTTTAAGTCACTTTTCTACAGAATTTGAACACAGCAGCTACATCTTAACACTGTGTAAGCATATCAAGTGTCCATATCGAATGGATTAATAGAAATGCTCCAAAATCACTTGGCACAGAATCTGTTTTAAACGAAAGTAACCGCATGTAACCTCTGACATTGTGTATTGCAAGGCTGGAAACCTAATGAGGAATTTTCCCAGTTTCTTGTTCTGATTTTCCCCTTTGACCTTAAATGGTGCTGTATGAAGAAGATGCTGACTTCAGCTGCATAGTGTTAATGCTGGTAGCATCTTTGATAAGGAGATGAAAATATCCTACCTGGAGTTTCATTCACAAAAGCTAACGATCAATCTGCATTACTACAGAACATTTCAAAAGGGACTCTTCTTCTTCCTATGTTTTCCAGCTGGTACTACAGTGTGAGTGTGAGATTTACCTGTTCTGGGCCACTTTAGAAACATGGTGGTTCTATATGGCATCCTCCACTGGAAGAGTACATGTACTGTAAGCATAGTTTAATGCTAATAGACCCCTCTAAATCTTCCACATTGCTCCTTTAAGGACATTTTGCCTTGAAAGTTGCTATTGGAGATGCATGGACACTGACAATAATCTTCTATCGCTTCTTAGCTACATTAGTTTTGAAGCTCCAGTGCAAATCTAAAGATGCAAGCACCAGGCACCAAACATGTCTTGGATAATTGACTTTGGAATAAGGGGAAAACTGCCCAAGTTGTTGTTTTTCTTCCTGAACCGTTGCTTTAGGTTGAGTTTGATTAACAGATGTGTGCCTGTGCTCGAGGGCAGTTGGTGAATGCTTTGTATAGGACCAAGCCCATGTGAATTATAAACCTGTCCACACACGCATATTAAACTCATCGAAGGCGATTAGTGGCAGGGCAAGGTTCAGAGAATGACGCATCCATCATAATGCACGTCCTCTTGAGATGGCTGGTGGGAGCGGCCAGAGGAGCGCTTTGTCCAGAGCCAATAAACAACGAACATCCGTAAACATTCGAAAGGTTCTGTCTCGGTTCTTTCCAGGCCGGCCCGAGCCAGAGTGGGAGAGCATGAGCTTTCGCAGCTGACTCTCTCTCTCTTTTTTGGGGCCTGTTGGGGCGGAGTGGCTGCAGCCTGCCCCCTTCTCTCTCCTGTGGGACGGCCTGCCTTCACAAACAAAGCGACCCTCGGGCCTCTGGTCTAATGGGAACCAGACCTGTCCCACTGCTGAGGCCTGGCAAGCATATAAAGGCATGCACATCTGCATGCATAAACAGACACGCACACACAAACAAATTCGCAAACACATATGCACGTATTTGAGTAAATGCCCAAACAATAGCAACGTTGCTTTTTTAGGTGGTCTTTATTTGTAAGACCATCTTAATCCAGAGAGAGATCCACCACTTGTGCACCCTTACCTCAGCAAGCCTGATATGGTTCATCCTGACCACACATTGGCCTATATATATCCAACTTCCCAGCGTAAGAATGCTCATCTGGGGTCACTTTACAGCTTTTACATAACATAGTGAGTAGAATTACACAACCTGACGAAACCTGACCTTAGATCAATGGTTTAATTTTAGACTGTTTGTAAAATATGGCCATATGTTCCTGTACGGTCTCTCTGAGTCAGAAAAAACTTACCACGACAAAGCTAACCACCAAGCGACAGCTCACCTAGCAAGCATAACTGAGCAGTTAGGGAAGCTCCCTGTCACATTCATTCATGTGTCCATCTGTCTGTTTATTTATTTGTTCATTCCGAGATGCAAATCCAGCAGTAAAGTCATTTAGAAGTTTCTTTAAGATGACGTAGTTGAAATGTTTGACTGCACACACAGTTTGCTGCTGTCAGAACTTACTTTTCCAGAGTGAAAACTTTGAAGGAATAACGGAAAAGGAACATACTTTATACTTTTTATGTCAGTGTAAATGAATGCAACTAGACTTTCCCAAGTTCATTTTGGGCAACTTCTTTTGATCTGTGTATCATGAAGTGTAAAGCATTTCCAGTATATAAGGTTGTGTCCTGGTAGCAGCAAAATATACAGCCCGCTTAACTCGCTGCTGTGTCCAGTTCTGCTTCAGTGTTTGGGGATGGCTGGGAATGTTGGACTGAAGCTTGCTAATTGTGCATGCTCATGAGACAACTGGGGCCACACCAAGGCCCTTCTCAGGTCTGATAAGTGATTTTAAGGCTGTTTTTGTTACTTTTATATCTTTTTTTATAACATTTATTCATTCTAACTGGTGGTGGTTTATTCTAACGCTCGATTTTTGTATCATATAAGCATTTTAAACATTGTTCACTGGACATGAAAAAAACAAACAAACAAATAAATAAACAACATATATTTTTAAGCTATTCTGAAAGGTACTTACTGAAACTCTTTGGTTTAACTGCCTGCTGATGTTCTCTGACATCAAAACAAGTGGCTTTTCCCCCCAACATTGTACACTTGCCAGTGGTTCAAATGTTTTGAAAAACATGGAGTACCCAAACTTTTGACAGACATTAGTGCACATGCTTGCACACAGTCCCACCAGTCCATTCTGTTCTCCAGCTGAGGGAGGCACACCAATTATTCCAAACAGACCTGAAACTATTCCCCTGCTCTTTCTCACCAGTCTCCCACGGCCTAATGGAGTTCCACCTCTCGGAACTGCAACTGACCCTTCATGACCCGGGGGAGTCCGAGCTGAGGAGAGCCTTTCCTCCCTGTCCTATCATCCAGACACCTCTCACCTCACCTCCCTTTCTTCTTCACACACACAGCCATTCTATTTATTAATTTATTTATTTATTTCAGTAGAAACTTAAACTGTCATAAGAACTGTTACAGGATTTAAAAAAATATTAGATCAAAATTTGCAAGCCCTATTTATCGATCATAATAATAAATTTGAATGGTAAACAGTCTATGCTGGTCATGATAAATGTAGTGTTTAATAGACAAATAAAAATCTGAAATTGCAGCATAGTTACCTCTTAATAAGTAGCCAGCTAATAAGCTATATATATATATACTGAAACCTGCCTAATTCTATATACACAGTGCCATGCAAAGGTCAGAGATCACCCTTCATTTATTTAATTTCCTGTCATAAACAGCCATAATGTCTAAGTTATTTTTCAGGATATATATGGACATACAGTACATATGTATATATGAGCCGCAGAAAATGCAACCATCTTCTAAGACTGAACTTCCTGCAGATTTCTTTGACAAGTGATTCTAATGAAAACAATGAAAGCTGTAATAAAGGCAATTTCTTCAGTCTGGATTTTCTGTTCTACCACTTATTTATTTTTCCATCGTATGTTCTTGCCCCTCGCATTCCTTCGTTTTCTGCTGTTCTCCTCTTGCTCGTAATGTTTTGTAGTTTTGCTTTCTTGGTAAAGCAAACTGTTCCAGCCTGTACGCTGCTGTGGTCAGCCTTGACCTTGAGGGGGGCTGTTGTTTCTTTTCCCAGCAAGATAATGACTTCACAGGAGCGCTGTTGTGAAAATGTCATGGCAAATATGGCCTGGTGGTTTGCGATAGTGTGATAGTGCATACCTGCAGATTAGACTGTGATTTGGTAGCTGCGACTTGAACTGAAATTGAAACAGCATCGTCTTCCAATATAACTTGTTTGTTGGTGGTTTGTAAAGCTGCTCTTTTTTAGACAGTCAGATTTTGAAGTTGTATGTACGTACAACGTTCGTACACAAGTAAGTTGTATCAATATTTAAAATGCATCATTATTTAAAATGTCAAAGGACAGAGCCATGTGAGACAAACAAGTATGCAAAAAACTGTAGAGATAAGAATGGACGTTGCTGAAAAAGACGGTGTCTAAAAGGCAGCATACGTCACTTCAAAGTGTGTTCAGTGTCAATGGTACTTTCACAGATGTGCATACACTGTTGGTAACATCTGGGATGGTATTCTTTTGGCCCAAAGAACACATCCACTATTTTATGGACAATATGAGAGACTGACTCATCAGACCACAACTTCTGTTTCCACTGTTCAATACTTCATTTCAGTTAAGCTCAAGTCTGAGCACTTCTGGGTGTTGTTGACAGATGACTTCCCTTGTGAATATTGGATGCAGCAAGCCCATACAGCCTTACTCTTTGTGTACACTCATCTTAAAACGCAAATGCACAGCCAAATGTGCAGCTATGTTTTAAATAAGATTCTTCATTTCAGAATGATGAAAACAACCTATGATCAGACCATCTGTAAGGCCAACCATTTCCAGTTACTGGTCACCTGCCAAATGATAAGCGAATCACCATTACGTTATATAAGCTGGCTACTGGTGTAAAGTGCTGGGCCTTGGGGGCGAAACCTTTGGCATGGCTTTGGCTTTAGTATGTGCTGTATGCCAAACAGCAAGATCAGGCGGAATCATGTTCTGACTTGATACCTCATTTTTTATTCGAAAACCCAAAAACGAAACCAAAGACTTTCCACTTTGACCTGATAAAAGAAATATGTGAAATATTGGAGTGTTTTTATATATATTTTTTTCAGGCTTTTCCATTCAGTTTTGATGCATGTTTTTAACTAAAAAAAACATCAGTGAATGAACCCACTACTGATGTATTACTTGCTGACGCATTTTTGGAAAGTGGCGTGCCTTGACTCATTCCTGCTAATAAATGATTCAGCCTTTCCTGGATGCTTCTGGAAGCATAATTGCGTCACTTGTTGTTTTTTCAACATTTAAAAGAACATTTAACAATCTTAGTTGTAATTGCTCCCATTCCAGCTTTTTTCTGGCTTTTCTGGCTTCAGTTTTACAATGCATCCAGAAAGTATGAGCATAAGTATCGAGTGTCTTTGCTACGACACACTGTCATTTCTCTTGATCATCTGACCATGAACCCCATGGTCACTCTGGCTGAGCTTGGAAGATGTGCAGATCAACCTGTGTGCAGATGGTAAAAACTTCCACAAGGTCAACCATTAGTGCAGTACTCCACCAATCTGGGCTAAAAGAACCTCAAGCTGAAAAAAAACAAAATTCACTAGTCTGTTGAAGCCAAGTAGAACGTTCTGTCCCAAGTTCTAAGCGTCATGTCTGAAGGACACAAGGCTCTGCTCATTACCTGCCCAATATTATTCCTACAATGGAGCATGGTGGTGGTAGCATCATGCTGTGGAGTTGTTTTTGTGCGCTCAGGACCTCAGAAGGTTTACCTTCCTACATGACCTTAAGCACACAGGCAAAGCAACACAGCAGTGGCTTAGGGACAACTCTGTGAATGTCCTTGAGTGGTCTAACCAGAACCCTGGTTTAAACCCAATCGAAAATCTCCAGAGAGACCTGAAAATGGCTGTCCACTGACAATCTGTATCCAACCTGACAAAGCTTGAGAGGATTTGTAAAGACTAATGGCAGTAAATCCCCAAATCCAGTTGTGGAAACTTTGTGGCATCATGCCCAAGAAGACTGGAGGCTGTAATCACTGCTTCAACTAAGCAATGTGTAAAGTGTCTGAATACTTATGTCAATTCCATATTTTGTCTTTCCACCTCAATAAATTTGCCAAATTCACATAAAATCTGGTTCTCACTTTCTCATTATGGGAACTGAGTGCAGATTAGGCCTCAACAAAATGTAAAAAATGTTTTTTGTATATGTACAATAAATAAATAAATAAATAAATAAATAACCAAATAAATAAATAAATAATAAAAAAATTAAATTAGAATTGGATTTGTACTTTCTTTGCTATTTTTGCTTTAATTGCTTTGCTATAATTGCTATGTACCGTTCCTCTTATATGTTCTTTTACTCTCTCTATTTCCCCATAAACTGATAGACCTGAGTTATGTTTGATTTTAGTTTATTTAGTTAAATATTTGGACATATAGAAGTATAGAAGAGTGACCGCATGTCCACAATAGAACCTGACAAAATGACAAACGTCCAGGCCTGCAAGTGTGCAGTTTGTAGCATGGTAAATGACATGGTGAGTGAGCAACAGGTTGAGTTGAACTTTTCTTTATTTAAATGAACTATGAAGCGACAGTCTACCTAATTGGTTCAATCATAGAACGTAGGAGCCTGAGATCCCAAGCCTGCTCCCTGAACTTCCTACCGGCATTTCATTCCAGTTTCCCATAATATCACGGAAAGTTGGGAAAAGAAACTTTTAAACTGTTAAACTTGTAACAGGGGTTCGTATTTTAAACAACATGTTGTTGCCAGCTTGTTTCAACATACGGTTAAACAGGAAGTAAAGCGCTTTAAATAAATGCTCTTTTATTAGAACACAGCAGCAGGGGAGAGCCACCGCTCGGTGCTGACTGGGAAATTTCTAGCCTTGTATTTTCCATAGAGGGTAGATTGCAAAACCCACACAAACTAGCTCACAATCCAGCACAATGAAGCCAGAACGATATCAGGGCCCCATTAAGCTAATAACATCACTTAGAGCCTTCCTGTGTGGCTGTTGCTCTGCATGGGCACATCTCCCATGTCCTTGTGAGACAGTAGCAAGTTGCTATAATATGTTTTTACTCTGAGCAGGAACTGCAGCTTTGCTAAAGCATGTTAATTTATATTTATTATAATGTATACACATACACTAATGGTCAAAAGAATAGTTGCATGCAAAAGGAAGTGTGGGATTGCAATGCTATTCAGAGGAAAGATAAAGGTTACCAGGAACTACACATACAGAAGTAGTGTCTCCTGATATGGTGTTGGGCCATCCTGTTTGCCACCATGCTTGCTAATGCGATAATCCATCCCATGCAGTTTGAATATTTTCGCGCAGTTCCATCAGATTTTACGGAAGGGGTGGAGGTGGAGGGACTCCACATGTGACATGTGACAATACACTGTTCATGTTGGTGCTGACCACAGTGCCTCCGCAAATAGATTCGTTGGTCGTCTCCACCAAGACAAAAGAGGGACTCATCACTGAAGAAGACCCGCTGGTATACTGAGTCCTTCCATGACAGTCTGGTACAACACGAAGTTGGCGAAGTTGACGTGGTGTTAAGGGCAGTTATGTGTAATGCAGCTATCTGCCAATGGTGCTGGGATTAACAGGATAACCTATGGAGGGCATTCCTGCTCACTGAATGTCCGCCAAGGTGACATTTTCATTCCTGTCGACTGATTCCTTCTGGGTGTTGCTTTTTTTAATTTGATGGTGAGTGTACATGATGGTAGTACTTTACAAGCAAAATCTGTTATCCTTATATTAACCTCATACATACTCAGATTTAGATCATATCTATGTTGTGTGTTGGTTTATAGTACATGTGCTGCATACCTAAACATCTCAGGAAGTCTGGGTATCGACATGGCGTACACAGATAAACATAGCAGGCTGTTTTGTAGTTGTGGCCAAACCACAGCTGTACCAAGATGAAGTGAGAAGCAGACCCTGCTGATTGAGTCTCATTGCTATTTCTAGGTTGAATTTTATAAACCATTCTGAAACCTCCAAGGTCTGGACATTAGTGTTCTCATGCTATTTACAGCCATGGACATACCCACAGTTAATAGCTCTTCCTAGTAAATACAAAAGTAAATACAGCAGTATTGAGAAATCATGTGATTAGGAAATGAGAGCAGATTAAAAAAGATGCTTGCTATATTGTTTAGAAATGTCTAAGTTAATGTTAAACAGTCTTTTACTGGCAGAAAAACACACTTTGGCCTAAACAAACAGTAAATCATTTTGTGCGACTGCTTTTTGTTTGTCCTAACAACAGTCACTTTTGGTCTGACTTATCTAGAACCTCCAGAGGGCCTAGCTGATGTTAGTGAACGTTGTCTTACCATACCCTCCATACTTGCAAATGTTTGCGTTCCGTTTTCCCCCAGCATGTTTGAGCACACGCTACGCATGGCACAGATTTGGGATGGTGGAGGAGAAGAAATGGAAGAGGGTGGGTGGAGGGTGCATGGCGGCCAAGGCCTGCTGCTGCTCTGAATGTTCTCATTGTTTTGGCGTTTATGGCCTTTATCTCGGGCCATGCGCTGCTTTTTCATTACATTAGTGCTCTAGCACTACAGTCTGAATAGCGTCACACAAGAAACAGAAAGCAAGAGATTCTTCAGAAATACAGCGAGCTTCCTCATTCGCCACGCTGTCCAGACAGAAGGAGCCTTTTCCCCCCATTCTTCTCGAACAGAGAACGCCTTTATGTGCTGTTCGGACACTGATATCAACTGTCAGCGCACCGAGCATATCGTTGGTTGGCCTTTTATAATCCAGGAGTCTGCAGCTCTCATACATAGACGTCTTGCTTTTGTCTGTTTAGCACCGCAGTGTGTGTTTGTGGTGTGCGAATGTGTGTGAGCATACATTTGTGTGCACATGTGGTTTGCAGAATAAACAGTGGGTTATATCTAAAACATATTGAGGTATTGAGGTCATGGTTTTGTGTATAATGTCAATAAACTGGGAGATTGGATCTTCTCATTGTCTCTGTATCACATCTGGACAAAGGCCCATTACTGGAATTGCTTACTGCTGGCCCCCCCACTCTCACTCTCACTCTCTCTCTCTCTCTCTCTCTCTCTCTCTCTCTCTCTCTCTCTCTCTCTCTCTCTCTCTCTCTCTCTCTCTCTCTCTCTCTCTCCCTCTCTCTCTCTCTCTCTCGTATGTCTGGTGTGGTTTTCTGGCAAGGCTTATCCTTTTGTATCATGTTTGGCAGGAGCAGCCAGGCTTGGGCACACCCCTCTAGAAAGAGAGAGCGAGAGAGAGAGATAAAGAGAGTGAGAGAGTCTTAAAGGGGAATTCCATCGATTTTTCTAAATGTCTGCATAACTAAACCATAACGGTTAAACTAAGTGGTTCAGTGTGGTTTCTTCTATGGAAACTTACTAAAACAGGATTATTAAAGTGGTGCTGAGAAGTACCAGACGTCTTCTTGAATGCCTCTAAAAGCTGTCTCACTGAAAGGTGGTTATGATGGTTATGAATATGCTGTCGAATGCTTTGCTTTATAATACTTTGGGGACATGTTTATATAAATCTAGTAATATACATGCAGGACCAGGAAGTACAAGCAGGATGATCCATGGCCAAACAGTCTCCAAAGAGGTCATGGTTTATTTCTGATTTACACCACTTATTTTCCACAATCAACATTATAAGTACACTACTTTTTTTCTCGGGACATAAATAGATTTGTGTTGTTGACATTGTGATCCCTGATTCCTATCTGCACCACTGATAGTATCATGCAGAATGTGTGATAAAAAGAAGACAGAGAAAAGAGAAGGAAGAGCTTTCCTTTAATTATTTATCCTTTTAGTCATTTATATGTTAATGATAACTCAACAGTTTAACAGTTATTGCACAGCTTTGGGAATATAAGTCTCATATCCTGTCAAGCCGATAAGGCGACTTTGTTTTGATTTGAGTGAGAGACAGAGGGAGTGATAGGAAGAGCGAAAGTGAAGTTGAGAAACAGAGCGAAAGAGAGATAAAGAAGGAGATAACACCCAACAACATCCAATAACACCTACAGGGCCGAATTAGGTCCATATCCACTTCCACCCACTATTCAGAAAAGAGCTCCACATTTCTGGAAGCATATCAAATCCAGTCAGCCCCACTCCAATGATCACCCCACCATAAATCACTGGCCAGCCAGGAGTTAAACATCAGAAGGTGTCCCCTAAGCAAACTGGTTCTAAATCTCAGTGACCTACAAACCCAACAACACCAATCAGTCTCACCGCATGCTCGCTCGGCTGAAACTACTCACCAGCCAAACTACAGTGCTCCTCAGCTCTAAACCGAGACCCACCTGACAGCAATTAAAACGAGAACACTGAGGAAGATGCTGACAATGTACTGACTCAGTCAGCACAGTCTGACCACTGAACCTTACGCACAGCAAGGTTCGAGACCCACCAAGGTACGAGACTGTTACAACCTGACACCTAGTGAGAACAACCAACAAACCATTACTGATCAAAACCGATAGCTATGTATTTAGACTCTTATTATTCTCTTATTACTCTAATTATTCTCTTGACTCTTGATTATGTATTAATTATCAGTAATTATGTAAATAGCCATGTTGTTCTTATTGTTGTAACCTTTATCAATAATGTTATTGTAGATTATCTTTCCCCTATTAATGTTTAAGTATTTCTTATTATTTCTTACTGAGAAGAGAGAGAGAGAGAGAGAGAGAGAGAGAGAGAGAGAGAGAGAGAGAGAGAGAGAGAGAGAGAGGGCGAGAGAGGGAGAGAGAAAGTGAGTAAGTGAGTAAGGCAGAGAGAGACAGAGAAGAGAGAGAGGGCGAGAGAGGGAAAGAGAAAGTGAGTAAGTGAGTGAGGGAGAGAGAGATTGAGAAGAGAGAAGAGAGAGAGGGCGAGAGAGCGAGAGAGAAAGTGAGTAAGTGAGTGAGGGAGAGAGAGACTGAGAAGAGAGAAGAGAGAGAGGGCGAGAGAGCGAGAGAGAAAGTGAGTAAGTGAGTGAGGGAGAGAGAGACTGAGAAGAGAGAAGAGAGAGAGGGCGAGAGAGCGAGAGAGAAAGTGAGTAAGTGAGTGAGGGAGAGAGAGTGACTGAGAAGAGAGAGAGAGTAAGAGTGACACAGAGAGAGTGAGAGAAACAGAAGAGAGAGAGAGAGAGAGAGAGAGAGAGAGAGAGAGTGGGTGAGCGAGTGAGTGAGTGGGAGAGACAGAGGGCGCGAGAGAGAGAGAGATTATGTTTGTTTGTGCAGTGTCAGTAGAGTTTTTTTCGCAGGGCAGGTGTGTCAGACGCCAGTGTCTGTCAGTGCATGTTACGCTATGCTCACTGTGTGTGTGTGAGAAACTTTTGGGTGAGCCTGGGAAACTTGGCCTCGGGCTCATAGTACTATGTGTCTTAGTGCTGGTACATCTTGAAATTCTGTGAAAAACAAGTTTAGTTTATTGTTGTATAACCATCCTGAAAAGCACTGGGACACACTAGAGACCCTCCCCACGGGGGGAGTGCACAGTCCTGGGTCTAAAACACATAGAAGGCTCTGGACGTTTTACCCTCCACAACCGGACTTAAAAAAAAAGACTTGTATTGACAGTTTTAACCTTTTCAGGGACCGTCTCTTCCTCTACAGTGGGGACGGGCTCCATCCCAGCAGGCCTGCCTGACAGATTTTAGGTCGCAGTGTATTTTAGGCGGTTCTTAAGTTTAAGTGCCTCTGTCTCAGCAATGTTTACTCTACCATCTCCGTTACTAGCACTCGACCTTTAGCCAAGAGTGAAAGGGAAAAAGAGGATCTTCTTTATAAACTAGATAATCTTATCTGCGTTAAATCTTCCACGACACCTCGCTGTTTTCACACTTCTCTCAGCTCTCAAAAACCACCAGCTTTAAACAGAGCCAAGGTCTAGGCAGCTACTTCGTTGTGATGAATTGGATCGCGCAATAATGATGCGGTATAAGCGGTTATTATTGTCGTTCTTCAGTTTAACTTTGTATACAAGGGAAGGAAATGCCATTGTCCAGACCCCATGGTGCAACACATTAAAGCAGCACATTAAACAGGACCACAGAGAGTGCAGATACACGACACAGGGAAACAAGAGCAGAACATGAGCCTGCGGACATGAGTCATCTGTGACTGAAAGGTTCCTAATAGTGTGTAACACCTCCGCAAGCACGGATAACAGCTGTGATTGGATTTAGCATTGGCTGAACAAGTTTCTGGATGTAGGCCACAGCAGTGTTCAGACACTCTTGAATCAAAGAATTGCGCAGTTCCCCCAGATTTGCTAGATGTCTTCCCTGCCACAGTTCTGAGGAGAGGTTCCTGTAGACGGGGATTGTAGCCACTGCTGGTAGACCTGTATGACCATGCGCTTCCATACACCTGCAGATTCAGCTACTTCCTTCACACTATGGTCTTTGGCACGCCCAATACAGTCACACCATTTAGCCAATCATTAACATCTGCTTTGGAGCCATTTCCTAGACATGGAACAAGACATTCACTGCACTGTACCACCTCTTCCCAATCTATGAATCCCGTCACACAAGCAGCAAGTATTTTTAGCTCGTCATTGTCGTGCAGTCCCAACCCACAGGAGCATGAACCACCTTAAACCCACAAGATGACTAATTTTAGTCCGGGGATCTTACAATAAAGTCACCACATTATAGATATACAGAACACAGGACAGCAAAACTATAAATATATGATGTTAAACTATTTTTTTACACAGTTGTCTATGTTTACATTTTGAGCATAATAGTCATTTGAACTCCTGAAGTAAATAAAAAAAACAATCTTAATATTTTGCTGTCTTTAGTTGGTGTGAGATTGAACAGTGAACGCTGTTTGAAGGAGCCCCCTATCATGTCTAGGTCCCCAGTAGGCTGTAGAATCAACAAAAGGTGGAACAGATGCACCGGTACCTTCTGCCACATGGCAGGAGGGGGAAGAGTCCATGAGTTGTAGGAGTCGTCCACAATGCTGGCAGTTTGCCAGTCCTTATGGTGGGTAAAAACACCCTGATGATATTCGCAGCTGTCCTTACAATATACTGCACGATCATGTGATCTTAGATACTGCAGTACTCATACCAGACAGTGGTCAGGATGCTCTCTAGTGTTATAGTGTATGCTGACTGTAGTGTGGATGAATGGGTGGAGGTTTTCTGTCTTCATCCTTCACAGTAAATGGTATATAGGGTTTAGATGAAGTGGTCTGTGATGCAAACCCTCTCCACAGTGAAATACATGAAGTGCAGTGGAGAGTGATTAAAAGGTCAAATGTCTCCTTGTATGATGACTCATCATTGTTGCTGATGTGTCCCACCACTGCTATATCATTAGTAAACTTGAGGATGTAATATAAGCTATGCTTTGCAGCACAGTCAAAATCAGCTGTGTGATGTGTCCATGTTAAGTGCTATGGTGCAGAAGGTGGTCTTGCCAAACTTGAAAGATTGAGGTAGTCCAGGATCCAGTAGCAGAGAGAGGTGTTCAGGCCCAGCAGGCCCAACTTTTCACTAAACCGCTCTGGTATGATTGTGTTGAATGCTTAAGTTTGTGAACAGCATTCTTACATATTTAGCCTCCCTCCAGGCTGGTCAGTGAGAGTTGAATGGCAGAGAATATGGCATCCTCTGTAGCCTGGTTAGAATGAAATAAATCCAGTGTTGAATAAACACTTCCTCTTCGTTTGTTGCATTAAGTTCAAAGCACATCTTGATGATTGTAGTGAGTTCCACAGGTTGGTAGTCGAAGCACCTCTTGGTGGTTGGAGTGAGTTCCACAGGTTGGTAGTCGAAGCACATCTTGGTGGTTGGAGTGAGTTCCACAGGTTTGTAGTCAAAGCACATCTTGGTGGTTGGAGTGAGTTCCACAGGTTTGTAGTCGAAGCACATCTTGGTGGTTGGAGTGAGTTCCACAGGTTTGTAGTCAAAGCACATCTTGGTGGTTGGAGTGAGTTCCACAGGTTGGTAGTCGAAGCACATCTTGGTGGTTGGAGTGAGTTCCACAGGTTGGTAGTTGAAGCACATCTTGATGGTTGGAGTGAGTTCCACAGGTTGGTAGTCGAAGCACATCTTGGTGGTTGGAGTGAGTTCCACAGGTTGGTAGTCGAAGCACATCTTGGTGGTTGGAGTCAGTTCCACAGGTTGGTAGTCGAAGCACATCTTGGTGGTTGGAGTGAGTTCCACAGGTTGGTAGTCGAAGCACCTTTTGGTGGTTGGAGTGAGTTCCACAGGTTTGTAGTCGAAGCACATCTTGATGGTTGGAGTGAGTTCCACAGGTTGGTAGTCAAAGCACATCTTGATGGTTGAAGTAAGTTCCACAGGTTGGTAGTCGAAGCACATCTTGATGGTTGGAGTGAGTTCCACAGGTTGGTAGTCGAAGCACATCTTGATGGTTGGAGTCAGTTCCACAGGTTGGTAGTTGAAGCACCTCTTGGTGGTTGGAGTGAGTTCCACAGGTTGGTAGTCGAAGTACATCTTGATGGTTGGAGTCAGTTCCACAGGTTGGTAGTCGAAGCACCTCTTGATGGTTGGAGTGAGTTCCACAGGTTGGTAGTTGAAGCACCTCTTGGTGTTTGGAGTGAGTTCCACAGGTTGGTAGTCGAAGCACCTCTTGATGGTTGGAGTGAGTTCCACAGGTTGGTAGTTGAAGCACCTCTTGGTGGTTGGAGTCAGTTCCACAGGTTGGTAGTCGAAGCACCTCTTGGTGGTTGGAGTGAGTTCCACAGGTTGGTAGTCGAAGCACCTCTTGATGGTTGGAGTCAGTTCCACAGGTTGGTAGTTGAAGCACCTCTTGGTGGTTGGAGTGAGTTCCACAGGTTGGTAGTCGAAGCACCTCTTGATGGTTGGAGTGAGTTCCACAGGTTGGTAGTCGAAGTACATCTTGATGGTTGGAGTCAGTTCCACAGGTTGGTAGTCGAAGCACCTCTTGATGGTTGGAGTGAGTTCCACAGGTTGGTAGTCGAAGCACCTCTTGATGGTTGGAGTGAGTTCCACAGGTTGGTAGTTGAAGCACCTCTTGGTGGTTGGAGTGAGTTCCACAGGTTGGTAGTTGAAGCACCTCTTGGTGGTTGGAGTGAGTTCCACAGGTTGGTAGTCGAAGCACCTCTTGATGGTTGGAGTCAGTTCCACAGGTTGGTGCAGCAAGACACAATAAATCAACAAACAACTTCTCAAAATCTGAACTTTATAAAATCTCAATTACTCTTTGCATACATTGAGCTCCACATACAGAAGTAGAATCTCTCAGTATGGCTTCGGGCCGCCATGTTTGCTAATGCAACATGTCAGCTGTCTCTGAATCAGGTTCCGAATAGTGTCCTGCATCCTGATGTGGTGTTAGGGGCAGTCGTTGTAATGGTTTGTGTGCATGTAGTCCTACGTCATGCAACCATCTGCCAATGGTGCTGGAATTAATAGGGATTGACTCAAGGAGGGCATCACTGCTCTGTGAATGTCCGCAATCGTAGCTGTTGGGTCAGTCCGGTACAGTGATAAGACCTGTCCTTGCTTATGTCACATGTGTGGCCAAGCATGAAACTTGAATCATTTGCATGTCCTACAAAGCCAAGTTTCATTTCTGTCGCTTTATTCCTTCTGAGTGCAACTATTTTTTTTATGGTGAGTGTATGTAGTATATAAATATATTAAAGGACTGATATTTCTATAAGACACCTTTGATTGCTTGGGCCATTATTTCACCAAATGACTCTACTCTCTGATCTGTTTCCCTTATATCCACTCTCTTCCTCGGATTCACAAAGTAATCTTCTAACTCAACTCTAGATCATAGCAATGGAGCTGAAACAAATAATTCACTGTAGATGTGTAAATGATAAACTGGAGGTCGTATAAACATCTGGTAAACATTAACGTTTGAAGCAAGGGGCTGAGTTTAGTCTCTCTTAAATTAGATTCCATTCAATTTGCCAAGAAATGGTTCGGTCCAGACTCCCCAGCGTACCTCTCTCTTTCTTCCACATGTTCACTGTACATGTTTGTGTCTGTGTTTTTTTACTAGAATAGATCTCTAGACAGACTGTCATATGCAAAATTTAGGCACCCCTGACCAAATGGCATCTTCTGTTGTAAATAGGTTACCACATCCTCTACAGAGGACACACGTCTGCCCATATGCATTAGCTGACTTTACATATTAGAAAAAAATTAATGTATAATGTGGCCTGTGCTAAAGTAATGGCTCATTTTACATTTCATATTTTGTGTTTTTCTAATATGTCAAACCCCACAAAATCGAAATGGTGCACTATGATTTGCAGACAAATATCATATGTAGGTGAACTTCCTGTAGAGAAGGTGTTGACACATTTTTAACAAAACATGCCGTTGGGGAGGTATTCGAATGTTTGCATACTGCAGTGGAGAGCTGGGCATCTTTTCACATGGGCCAGTTGTCACAATGTTAAAATTCCAATGTCAGAAGGGGCTACTTAAAAGTGTGAATACTAGTTTTGTGCATTTACTTGATCTGATGTCACATCCTGACTGGGAAAGGCAAGACACACTGTGAGGGAATGTGATTTTTACCAGTTTTACCATTTTCTATATTCTGAAGTAAAAAAACACTGAACAGCTTTTTGCTGTACTTCTAACTCTACACAGTTATTGTCGCGTCTGCGGGTCTGTCTGACTCCGCTGATCTTCCAGACTCTTCCCAGAGTCTACCAATCACTCCCGGTTTAGGTCACCAGAATACTGATAGCTTTAAGCTGGGATGCCAGCCGTATAAACCCCACAAACACACACAGTGTTTGCGAAGTTTGGCCAACTCCTGTTGCATTTCTGAGTGTTCTGATCGGCTCTATCTCTGACTTTTGGCTTTGACCCCATTTTTCCCTTTGACTCCTCTCTTCGTTTTCTCCCTTTGTCCAGTTTGTTTGTTGTTCGCTTCATTGGTGTTTGACCCTGTTTCTGTCCCTTTGACTTTGCTTGGTTTTCCCCTCTGCTTTAGTCTGCCTTCTTCCTTGCCTTCTTGGATTTTGACCCTCGCTTGTCTTATCTACTTATGACCAGGTATTGTCCCTTCTCATCGCTGTTGTGTAAAGCACTTGGTTGAGATAAAGCTCATTTGTCCTAGCTCTGCTAGCATTGCACCTAGTTCTTTGTGCCCGACAGTTATACATAGATATACCTGGTAGAGGAGACAAAGTGTCGTGTTACACCTTTACTAATGTCTTTCACCAAGCTACTTTCACAATATAGCAATCTTGCCAGCTTGGGGCAATTTGTCATATATGACAAACGATCATAATGTGAAGATTTAAGATTTGAATCCCTTGTTGATCCTACAGTAGGGAATTTAGTCTCTGCATTTAACCCATCCGTGAAGTGAAACACCCACAAACACACTCACTAGTGAACACACACACTAGGGGGCAGTGAGCACACTTACCCGGAGCGGTGGGCAGCCCTATCCACGGCGCCCGGGGAGCAATTGGGGCTTAGGTGCCTTGCTCAAGGGCACCTCAGTCGTTACTGTCAGTTCAGGGAATCGAACCTGCAACCCTCGGGTCACAAGGCTGGTTCCCTAACCCCCAGCCCACGACTGCCCCTCATTGTGTGTATATATATATATATATATATATATATATATATATATATATATATATATTCCCTAACCTCCAGCCCACGACTGCCCCCCATTGTGTGTATATATATATATATATATATATATATATATATATATATATATATATATATATATATATAATATATAATATATATATATATATATATATAGCATTATATATCTGTTATTTTGGTTCATTTTTATTCAATAAAATCCACCATCAGGCTCCTTTGGGCTCTAAACGGTAAGAGCTTTGGATGGAAACAAAAGAGTTAAAAGGACCAAGTGGGAAATTGGCCACTAATGTTTTTTTCCAGTAGATGGAACCAATTTAATGAGAATACTCGATACACTAATCCCTCCGGAAGTTCTAGATATGTCACTGGTAGCCTAATAAGTTGGCTGTTAGAAACAGGATCCAGGAGTAGCAGCGCTATAGTAGGTGCCCCTACTGTAAGAGTCACTGGTGAAACTGGTGCAGAGTAAACTATTTACTTTCAAGTATAAACACAGAAGGTCTTTTAGACCTTTTATACGTCTGTGTTTAGGTCTGCCTGTACATGCTAGCAGAAGTTAGCATCACTGTTGAGAGTGTTGACTGAGTACTGACATTGATGGGCCAAACTGAAAACCTGGCCGTAATGGTTCAGCACAGTGTGCATGTGCGAAAACAGGTTACGTCCACTGACCATTCTCACAAAATCAGATTTCCTGCAGTTATTAGATCATTAATGCATTCAAATGCTCTCAGATTTCAAAACTGTAGTTTGACCCTCAGTTTTTAGGAACCCCCATTCAAAGAGATAGGAGTCATGCCCCTTGCCATAACCGGAAATAACTGCCTGGCCGTGTTGCAAAGATGGCTGTCAAGTGGTCAGACTTTCCTAAGAGGACTTCAGTAAATCGGGCCTTAATAGGTCTTAATGCCAACAACGAAACTCTGAAAAGCATATATGAACACAAGGCAGCCACTGCAAGTGTGGTTGATTAAGCCTGTGGAGGAACATCTGGGCCAGTGTTGAATCAGCGATAGTTTAATGCTCCCCTGACCTCCTTTCTTTTTTTTCCGACAGGAAGTCACAAACAAACAGTCTAGTTCACTGAACTGCAGTGCAGGAACAAAGCACTGAGTAACTCTCTCTCTCTCTCTCTCTGTTTGTGTCATCAGGCCTGACATCACGCTTGTCTTCTCGTCCTCCTTCATCATCTCCATTACTATACTCTTCTCAGTTCTTTCTCTTCGATGTGCCACGTCTACTGCTGCCGCCGTTCCAGCATTACAAAGCCCTGGTCTGGCTCCTCAAACGCAGTCTTTCTCTTCACTGCTCGAACACTGCTTTTCTTTTAATGAGGGGAAAAAAGAATTAGTTCATCCAGCTCTGGTGATGTGGCACAAGTGAGAAACTAGTGAGTGGGGGGCTTCCACACCCCCGGATTCACTTTCTCTCTCTCTCTGTTTTCCTAATTCTTGACCCTTTCTTTCTATTCTCTTTGTTCCTATACCCGCTTTCTGTTTCACTTGATGTCTCTCCTCTTTCTGCTTTTCTTTCTCATTGTCTACTATCTCTCTCTTTGTATCCCTCTTTCCTTTGCGGTTTTCTGTGCCGCTCTATCTCTGTCTAGTTTTTATTCTTTATAGTTTCACTCCCTTTATTCCCTTTCTCTCTTTTTCACCTATCTTCCTTGTACCCTTGGACTGTTCTCTTCTCTTTTTCTCTTCTCCCTTTCAAACTCTCGCTCTCAACTATTCTTTGCCCTCTATCCTCACTGTTCCTTAACCCCAGCCCTTCTCTCTCTTTTTCTCCTCTCCCCTTTTCTCCCTCTTTTTCTTCTTTCTTTCTCTCTCTCTTTCTCTATCTCTCCCTCCCTCTCTCTTTTTCTCTGGTTGCCTTATTACCTTTTGTTCTTTTCTCTCCTCTTTCTGTTTTTTTTTTCTTTTTTCTCTCTCTCCTTAGCCTCTTTCTACCTTGCTTTCTTTTTTCTTATTTCACTCTCTTGCCCTTCATCTCACTATTGTTTTCTAATTTCTTTGTTCTTAACACATTCTCTTTTTCTATTCATCTATTTCTTGCCCTTTCTCATTCCGTCTCTTCCTAAATCCCAGCCACTCTCTCCCTTTTTCTCTTCTCCCTTAGTTTCACTCTCTTTTCTCTCTCACTTTCCCTCTCACTCTCTCTCACTTTCTTGCCCACTTTCATTTGGGGTCTTTCCTTTATTTCTCATTTTCTACTTTCTCTCCATTTTCACTATTTCTTTATCCCCCTCTCCCACCCATATGAAATATTCAGGGAAGTGTGGGATTACTTTCGCAAGAAGAACTTGAAACCCCCCGACTTCCTGCCCAGTGATGAGGTCACTGGTCTCCGAGGGAGAGTCTGTGAAATGCCAGGAG